>CM045454.1:5020976-5543215 GCA_024666655.1 Dascyllus trimaculatus
TTTTCCCAACATCTGGGATTCCTGAAGAGGCTGGCAAGAGTCAAACGGTTGCCTGAAGTCTATTATTATGAACATTACATGTTTTTAATTAGCAATATCCAACATGTTCCTCAGTTCCTCACAGTGCAGGAAGGCTATTGTGTAAACTCTAGCGGCCAACTGCAGTTTACGGCGCAACGTGGCCACACATTCCTCAACATTAAGATCGCATCGCAAAACTCCTGAAGGTTTTGTTTCAAAGCATAAAGTATTAAATGTGCCAGAAAAAATAAGAGTACATTCTAATAAATATGTCAAATGCAAAACAAACCCGACTGCATCCTGCTGCGTTTTGCAAGCCGGCATGCTTTCTGCACATTCTTACCCACAATCCTCTGCAGCTACATCACATGTGTTGAATATTAAGTTTGAACCACAGAAAAAGTGCAGAAGATAACACTTTAACTGTATACATTTCCTCTTTAACTTTAAATCTTGCCCAATAGACTGTAAATGTATGCCGTGATTGTACGTACACCGCATGCAACAGTGCGTACTTTGCTGCAGTGCATACGGAAGGTTACTAAATATCAGCTAAATACAGGCTGTGTGCATTTTTTGAAGGATTGAGCATCTCTGAAATCACCTTGACCTGCTTTATAATCAAGAAAGACATGTTCCTGTCCAAAATATGCAACGTATTTGTTATTATTTAAAGAGTAAAGATCAGAAACGCTAATTTAGCTCATTTGAGCTAATGAAGGTTTTGGGATGATTCATCTTGCACGTTCCACCTTTGCACCGTCTCCAGCGACTTCAGCGTTTTACCCAAAACAAAGAGTCGATCCTCGTCCCACTGTACACAGAGCGACTCCAGACCGTCCTGGAAACAATTACCGGCTGATCTGTGACCGTAATTGGAAAGAAAACCCCGGATGTGTGTAAAACATCGGCGGTATCGATCCCGGCTTGATTAAAGCATGTATCCTGAGTGAGCGGCTGTCACGGCGCTGCCTTCATTCCTCACACATTGATTCCCCTCGTGGCCTCGGCGCTCTGATTTCACTTCTGAATCTGATGGGGAACGACGCTGTTTGGGCCCCTAATCTTCCACTTACTGTAAAGATAAAATAAACTGTATGTTAAGCATGTGCAGGTCGGTAAATATGACTCAGTAAGACCTGAAAACACCTCAAGATCAAGTGCTAAATTCATCACATTTTGAACAAACGCTGTTTGTTGCTGCCTGATCTTTGGTTTGTGTGCAACTATAGCATCTGCACTGTAAATCCAAGTATACATTAAACCATGTTTTCCCACAAATCTAACAAAAGAGGTTGACATTAGCCTTTAAAAGCAGCAAACAACGCCAGTGAGCTCAGAAGACTCAAGCACTGCCGCTGCTTTTTCCCGTCCCCATCGTACCTTCACGTTGTTCTGCTCTGGATGTGGCGTCCTGCTGTGGTTTAGGCCTCCAGGCTCCAATTATTTATATTTTTATGGCTTTTCATGCAATGTTATTTTAGATAGTACCTCAAGGCAGCAGTTAGTTTGGTACTTTTCCTTTGCTGTGTCGCATTAACAAGCAATTTTCCCAGTTTGGGTTTGGAATAGTTTGAGCCCAAACCTCAGCCTGATCCAGCAGCTTTGGAATCACTCAACATCAGTAGAGATGCTTCATAACGCATGTTCATGTGCATTCTGAAGTATTTGCAAAAGTAATTGTAAAAATTCGCATAAAAGAATGTTTGAGGTGGTTTTTGACATTTTTGAAAACGGTTTATGCACATTATGAAAGACAGAAACGCCTTTTTTCGGATACATTGTGTCAAAGTAAACCGTGGACTCACATGGCTGATGAGCTGTTTTGACTCTCTCTATTGTCTTCACCTCCAAACTTCATGGAACTTGGCTGATACCAGCTGACATGTAGGAATAAATACAACAAACCCAGCTGAAGACAGCTTCTGAAGACTGCCCTCAGTATTTTCTTCGTAGATGATTAAACTCTTTTTCTTCGAGATTCTTCAGTATGAGAGTTTTCAGTCGTTGGCAAACAACTGATCTTGTTTTTTCTAATGGTTTCTACTGGTTTGGCTTCTTCAGCTCTATTTATTATAGCTATGAGACGCGCTACAAAGCCGAGTTTATTCACTCCAAAACAGTTGAAGGAAGCTAGCCTAATCCACGTTGTTTTTGCAACATATTTAAAAGTTTGCATCTTATTCATACTTGTTGGATCTCACTAATGTTGAGAAAGTGGTTGAAAGGGAGCAAATCCTGCAGCCAGGCGGTATAAAGTCTGGTACCAGAGGAGCAGAGGCTGTTAAAGCAGCAGATGAATCCTCACGGTTTTGGTCTGAGCTGTTCAGAAGTCACATATGGACGAGATGCATGACAATTCTTTAGCAGCTCACATCTTGTTCTACCTGGATGACGGCGACCTCACACTAAGAGAACACTGCTTAAGAGAGAAACTGTGTTTGAGCAACACAAGTAGGATTTGGTTGGACTCTGTTGTGCAGCCAAGGCTCATCTTCCGAGTTGTTTCTGCAGGAACACCGAGGTTCATCTTCCTGCCAAACTGCTCGCTCACAGCAGGCGTCACTGGAATCAGATTCTGACTAATCCTGTCTCCTTTCCAGGGTTTGATTCCTACGTGGATATTTCACCACTCTCCTCCTTTTGCTTTTCTCTTCCCTCTTTCTCGTCTCCCTGCAGGATCAGTTCGAGTTTGCGCTGACGGCCGTTGCCGAGGAGGTGAACGCCATCCTGAAAGCTCTTCCACAGTAGGAAGAAGCGCCTCCTCCAGTTCTCCCCTGCTCCGGCTGGAGGATCGTCACTGCTGTTGCCTCCCTTCGTTCCCTCCTTCATTTATCTCCCCTTGTGCTTCACCTCCACCCTCATCCTGTCTCGTTCCTCCTCTTTCCGTCGCCTCACTTCACCCGAGTTCCGTCTCGTCGTTCTCTCCGATCCCTCTTCATTTTCCCGTCACATTCCTTCGGTCTCGTCCCTCCTCATCATCGCCCTGCCTCCCTGTTTCGCCTCCCTTCGACCCTTTGTCTCCTCTCCCCTCCTTCCATCTTAGTAAACACCGTGCCAGGAAAACGTTCTGTACATAGATAGACCTTCCTTCTATTGTAATGACCCAGTTTTTCCAAAGCCACATTTCACTGCTGTTGAACGAATTTTTTTTTTGATAGATTGCTAAAAAACAAAACAACAAAAAAAGTTTCTCTATGTTCTCTTAAGAGTATATTTATCATACTTTCTGTTCCTGGATCAGCATTGGCATTAGCATCAGCTGGGTGTTTGGCAGCATCACGACCTACTATTGGCTCAGCATGATCAAAATTTAAATAAGTCTTTTGGGTTTTGGAGCATATATAATAAATATATGTAGATTTCCTAAGCAATGTTGTATTTGCCAAACCTGAGTGTTTTACTGAATCGATGCTCCCGGTCGGTCTTTCGTTGTGGTCATCATGTCTGTATCACAAAATCGTGTTTGTATATTTAGTGCCATGCTTTCCGATCAGTGCGCTACAGTGTCACAGTGAAACTCAGATTAGAGATTCTGTTGCTGGACATGAGCTGAAAGAGCACGGATGTGATTTTTTATTTTTTATTTTCAAGTGTCATTTTTTTCATCATCTTAGTAGAAGCAATATTGTGTTTCTTCAATCTGAATCGTTCTCTCCTGTGGACAACCAATATCGTGGCTTGTCGGTGAAGTTACACTCATGTCTGCCTTAATAAGAAAAAAAAAAACAAACACAGTAGATGGACGAACGAAAAAGCCACGTGGAAACGAGGCTAGTGAGCAACGCTTCATTTGAAAGTGGCCTGATTCCATCGGATTAACCTGTGGATTAAAGGCGAGCCCTGCTGGTGCTTAATGAAAATCCCTCCGAGGAGCGTTCTGCCTTTAACGACCCGAGGACAGAAAGTTTCCTGAAAGTTTGAGAGAGTCTGGGATGAAGCCATTGTTGAATAAAGTGTTCCTGACTAGTATTTTTTTGTGATCAAAGAGGATAGTTTTGCTTCTGAATAGTAGGTCTTCTATGTAGCATCAATGTATGATTTGTACATGTACAGTAGCTGAACCTGTATTGCATCGAAAACTGGTTTGCGGCGACACTTGGCAGCTGGTTTTCCCGAAAGCGTCTTAAAATTAACTGGAGTTTTTGTTACGCTGCAGACAAAACAAGCACCAACAGCATTAAAGGTGATGTGTGCCATTTAGGCCCCGTCCACACGAAGACGAGCCCAGGCCTAAACGCACAAATAGTCCATTAAACCCGTGTATCGTCCACACCAAGCCGGCGTGTTGGGGGTCTGACAACGATCATTTCTGAACCTAGGTCCCAGAGTGCAAAGATCCGAAAACGCCGTTTACATGGCACCGTTGTTACGCCCTGTCCACTTCTTTTCATAGCTCCACCTCTCGATAAATGCGCTAAACTCAGAAAACCTCAACAACAATGGCGCCGTATAGTGCTGCGTATGTACTGCTAATAGTTCCACCTCATCGTCCATCCAGACTAGAGTCCTACCAGCTTGTCCACTCGTATTTGCTGCCGCCATTTTCTATGTTTACATCGTATACAGATTTCTGTGCATGCCTAAAGTCCTGCCTTCAGTTTGAATGGTAAATGGCCGGCACTTATATAGCGCTTTATCCTACCTTAGTGGTATCCAAAGCGCTTTACAGTGTGTTTCTCATTCACCCATTCACACACCAGTGGTGACAGAGCTGCCATGCAAGGCGCTAATCTACCATTGGGAGCAACTTCGGGTTCAGTGTCTTGCCCAAGGACACTTCGGCGTGCGGAGGGGCCGGGGATCGAACCACCAACCTTGCGATCGGTGGACAACTTGCTCTACCACCTGAGCCACAGCCACCCAAGTTTCCGTTTGTTTCTGTTACGGCGTCATAGCGCCACCAACAGGCCTGGCATGTGTTTTACTTCGTTTTCAGGCGTATCAAGTGAATTCGTGTGGACGGACACGTTTACTGAAGCAGCTCCGTCTTTTTGAAGAGGGTTAGGGTTAGTGGGGTGATGGGGTCAACCCGAACCCTTTTGAAACTATAAGCGTTTTGGCTTCGTGTGGATGGGGCCTTAATTTTGCTCTCTTTTTTAAATTTAAGATTCACTCTACACAATTAAACGCCTCCACGAACTTAACAGGAGTAATCATGTGCAAGAGTTCTGATGACTGGTCAAGAATGAACCCAGAGATCGCTGCTTCTTTTCAGCTTCCAAGCACAACATCCTGAGTTTTAAGAGATGGTTTTACCCATAACTCACTGTGTCTGTGGGCAGGGAGAAATAATAGTTCTCATAAAACCCTCGGATTGGTGGTAAATTCTTGTTGGCTTGGATTGCCTTCCAACTTTCTGGCAAAAAAGAAAAAGCACCACTGAAATATTGATTATCTAAAGATGACTTTGGGAAACCAGCTCGTATAGTTTGACAACTTTCAGTCAATCGACAGTAAATGAAGAGTTTTATCCATTAAATTCTAGTTTTGTTTCTACAACCGTATCTAAATCAGCATCAATATGACTTGCATACAAAGTGCTGCTAGTGCATGACCATTTATTCAGCCAACCAGCGTGCTGTAGTTCCTTGTTGCCTCGAGACGATCTTAGCAAACCTCTTCAAGCAAACGGCCAAACGTTGGTTTCACCTGTTGACTTTATTCACCGCACGAGGAGCTCCGAGGACCTTAAAAAGTGCAAAAAGCCAAGGATTATCATCTCCAAACTGGACGGATGGCGGTTTGAAGCGAGCTGCAAGGTGGTGCAGCAACAACATGATGCAACGCTGCAGCAAGCGCGTTGAAATCGACTCCATCCGTCATCACGAAATTAAAAACGTGCTGCAAAGGAATGCTTCTTATAGCGGCTTGTTTGATGCGGAGCGAGAGCTTCGTTTTCCTGCTTTTTTAAAGATGCTGTCGGGTGTGTTGCGGAAATGTGGAAAAACGGCCCTGAAGGAATTAAAATGATCCGATTCCACCTGTGGATCAAAGCTAACCTTGTTATGAAAGGCATTTTTTTGCAGTGAGGATGATCATTTTCCCCGATGCTGTTCTTTCATACACTCCGTCAAGTGTCAATAGATGGCTGGTCTGTTGCATTAACTCTGTACATAAACCCAGAAAACACTACAGAAGATATTTTGGTCTATTGGTGTAAACAACTTGTGAATAAAGTGTCATTGTTGATGCAGTCTGGAAATGCAATCCTCGGTTTTTGTCTCCTCTTCTTTCTCAGCTCTGTTGTACGTAAGACTTATGTTTGTAGCGTGATTACACACGATCATTTTTGCCATCTGGGTGGGTGTTGGAACATCTGTTTTATGGAGCGCCCAACACGCAGCTGCATTTTAAATACAGTTAGTTTACAGGAGGTGCAGTTCGACAGAAGCTTTTTTATTTCGCACTCGTCAGGTGAGAGATTTCTGAGAACGCCACCATCTTAGTACATCGAAGAGCGCAACTACAGCCTTTATAGTGAAGGCAAAGCCCATGATGAGATCTATGGTTCAAAGGGGAGTTTTTTCCATTTCTATTGACAGAGGCAGAGACAGGGTGAAAAGGGGTATAGATGAGACAGACATGCAGCAAAGGGTCGAGAGCTGGACTGAAACCCACAACCGCTGCTGGCGACCTGCGCCTACATGGTAATGCTCTAACTCAGCGAGCTATACGGCGGCCCGGGTTCAGAGATTTTGAAATTGAAAGAGCACACGGTTGCTATAATTCATGCTTTTTATGTTAGAAATGTCAAAAAGTAAGGTAAAAAACTAGTGCTGTCAATCGATTCAAATATTTAATGGTGATTAATCGCATGAATGTCGTAGTTAACTCGCAATTAATCACAAATTAATCGCACATTTTTTATCTATTGTAATGTCCCTTGAATTATCATTTTATTCCTCTTATCACCATTGTCGCCTGGTTTTGACGAGGAGGAGGCGGAGAATTCCAATCAGCTGTGTGTTTGGCATCACGTGGTATTTCAGGCTGGATGTGCTACGATGAGAACTCAGTTCACTCTGACAATACACACAGATAACTTTGGTCTTGTCAGTCGACCCATCTTGCAGCTCGGGCTGGACCTGAATATCAGAGTATTCGGTCGTTGTGGTGTCCAAATAATAATTTTGAGGTCTGAATAATCATGCGCACACCCACCGTCACCTGGCTGAGTATCTGCACCAGCAGTACACGGTTCAGGACGTGGAAACAGATCCGACAGAAAGGCACGGCGAGCGAGGACACTGCTGCTGTGCCACCGCCAGCAGGAGATATCCATGCTAATGCTGCCGGACTCAGACGGCCAACTACCCCTGACAGAATCTTGTTTGCATCCATTTCGACATCTCGTGCTCGTCATCCACAGAAAACGGTAGCTTACTCTTTTGCAGCTGGCGAGCAGGCCAGACCAAACGTGCGTGGGGCGTGTTTATTGTTTTGTTCCCGTTCTACAGCCTGATCCTGTAGTTTTTCTAACGTTACTAGCTGTGGCCACAGCTTGTGAAAGAACTACGAGGTCACTAGGTCAAAAAGGGGCGTTAATCTCGCGATGAAAAAAATTGACACCGTTAAAATTGATTTGCGTTAACGCATTAAAAACACGATATTTTTGACAGCACTATAAAAAACAAATGTGTTGCTCCAACTTTGCTGCAGAATTCTACCGTCTTCAATCAAACTCATAAATGTTGGATTTGCCATGATCCTCTGCATGCACAGTTTCTGTAAATGTAGCTGCTCTTGATCCCTTCGCCGATGCATAGTGGGAAAAACAAGTGAGCCGTATGAACAATGTGAAGACGTGCTAGGAGGGAGAATTTGGGATTTAGCGAGAAAATCGTAGATAAATGCGAAGCAGTTTGACTTTTAGTGCCACCGGCTGGTCATACTGTGAGGAAGAACCAAAATCTAATTGAAAATCTACATGAGGGTTTCTGTAAATACATTTTTTAACAACTTACCTTGTTTCCTTCAAAGTTATTTTGTTTTCTAATGGCAGCACTGCTCGGCAGACATGTAAAAACAGTGGAACCCTTTCGAACTTTGCCTAAATATGCGTCGATTATTGATCCCAACGTGACAGAAAAGCTAATGCGCTGCTTAACTAGACGTTAAACCATATGAGCAGTGATTTTTTTGGGTTCTCCTGTCCATTTGATGAATGTAATATTGACCAATGCTTTAAGCTCCATTTTGGTCTCCACCACCACCTTTAGCTGCTAGATGTTCCTTTTCTTCAGCAGCTAACTTTGTCTACCTGTAATTTGGTGCTAGAAGGGCAGCAAATTGTGCCATTAAACCAAAACTTAGAGCTAAATATGCATCTACATCTTTATATCGATCAGTTCCTCAATCAAGAAGACTTCCTGTGGCCAGAATCACGTCTGTTCTTTGTTTTTTAAATACATAGGCATGACTGCTCGGTATTATTATTATTATTCAACAGGCGTCTTCTCAAGTGAAGCAGGGCGGATGAATAGCTTTTTAGAGTGCTTATTCAGGTGAAACAGCAGCTCGGTATTGATTGTGAGGAGGAAAAAAAACACTCGGTACATAAGCTGGTGCTGCTGGCTGGCAGTGTTGACTTAGAGAGTAGGAAGTAGGGAAATCGATTCAGCGAGTTGCTGCTTTCTCCTCAACGGTGAGTCATACGAGTAGATTTAGAGCGTCTAAGTGCTTTATTTTCACACCGAGCTGCTGCTTCTCCACTGTTCTATATGCAAACCCACAGCAGCTGGGATAAAGGTGGGATTTCAGAGAGAAGGAAGGACGAGCCAGCGAACGTACGCAGGTTTTAGGCTGTTAGATTTGGTTGACGGCAGCGACAGTCTAGATTGAAGACTCAATTAGGGGAGATTATGACTAAATCAACACATCATCAGTGTCTAATCCTTCACAGTGGTTACAGTAAATTGCACTGTTGCTTTTCAAAACAGGAATTTAGCTGTACTGACAGTTTGACACAATATCTTACAAAGAAGCAGAGGAGAGTTTTTTAGGTTTCCACAAGAAACACTTTGACCGTTAACATGATTAAAGGGTTGCTGATGGAAGTTCATGTACCTTTAACATTAACATGAACAGCAGCAGGTCTTTTCAGGAATGATGTCCAATAAGTCCACATTAACCAGAAACCTCCTTTAAATTGCAGCCAATCACTGCAAACTAAGAACAAAACCAACATTGTCTATATTACCATCGATATTTGATGTTTAATTGAGCCATCCGTGGACACCGTGGAAGGCTTTTATGTTCAATTCTGATTTCTTTAGTCCATCTGCAACCAGACTGAGCATCTCCAAGCATCCAGATGCCAAATCACATTTGTGAGTTCAAGATAAAATCCAAATCCTCAACCAAAAGCCAAGGCAGGCGGTTGAAGGGATGTTGGACCTGGGAACCCAGTTCAAGTTCCTTAAATCCATCGTAGAAACCACCCTTCGACCAGACGCAGTGCTGGTCTCTGAAACATCTAAACTGGAGGAAGATGAAGAAGTTAGCCGGTCACGTTGAGGAGGGTCGCAGACAGATGTGGAGTTCAAGGGGCTTGTCTGGTGAATTTGGACGGAAAGAGCTTTGTGGAAACATCGTTGGGTGAAGCTCAGAACCTCCTGGATGTCAATGAGAAAAGCCATCAGCAGAAGGAGGTGGACGGAGAGGCATAAATCTGCAACTCGAGAGACCAGAGTTCACATCCCATGTAGGACCATTACTCTTTTTTGTTTTCACTCACTGTTTGGTTTAGTTTTACTCCCACTTCCTGTTACCCTGTCCCATCTAATATATGATTGGTTGACTAGAAAAGGAGTGAAATAGTAAAATGAAAGGCAAAGATACGTTGATTAGAAGCGTGTTTGTGCTACATTATATTGCAAAAGTATTGGGACGTCTGCCTTCACACGCACATGAACTTCAATGACATCCCAGTCTTAGTCTGTAGGGTTTAATATGGAGTTGGTCCACCCTTTGCAGCTATAACAGCCTCAACTCTTCTGGGAAGTCTTTCCACAAGGTTTAGGAGTGTGTTTAGGGGAATCTTTGACAATCTTCCAGAAGAGCATTAGTGAGGTCAGGCACTGATGTTGGACCAGAAGGCCTGGTTCTCAGTCTCCACTCTAATTCATCCCAAAGGTGTTCTATAGGGTTGAGGTTAGGACTCTGTGAAGGCCAGTCAAGTTCCTCCACACCAAACTGGTTCATTCATGTCTTTACTGACCTTACTTTCATGTTGGAACAGGAAGGGGACATCCCCAAACTGTTCCCACAAAGTTGGGAGTGTGAAATTGTCCAAACTGTCTTGGTCTGCTGAAGCATTAAGAGTTCCTCTCACTGGAACTAAGGGGACAAGCTCAACCCCTGAAGAACAACCCCACACCATAACCCCCCTCCACCAAACTTCACACTTGGCACAATGCAGTCAGGAAGTACTGTTCTCCTGGCAACCACCAAACCCAGACTCATCCATCAGATTGCCAGACAGAGAAGCGTGATTGGTCACTCCAGAGAACACGTTTCCACTGCTCTAGAGTCCGGTGGCAGTGTGCTTTACACCACTGCATCCCACACTTTGCAGTACACTTGGTGATGTAAGACATCATGCAGCTGCTCGGCCATGGAAACCCATTCCATGAAGCACTCTATATCTCTCTTGAGCTAATCTGAAGGCCACACCAAGTCTGGAGGTCTGTAGCTGTTGACTCTGCAGAAAGATGGCGTCACACATTTCACTAATGTTGGTAGAAGCTGTCTGCATGCCTTGGTGCTTGATTTTACACACCTGTGGCCATGGAAGTGACTGGAACACCTGAATTCAGTTATTTGGAGGGGTGTCCCAATACTTTTGGCAATATAGTGTACGTGACAAACATACAATCTGGAAGTTTACTTCAAAACAGAACTGAGAATGTAGTTCAGTTATAAAGGAAATTAATTTTGTGGAGACTGAGTTGTTATACATCTCTTAAATCCAAGAACTCTTTCCTGCCTGTGTCTTCAACAAACCGTCCAAAAACACAGGTAAGGTTGAAGACTAGTGCTTTAAATCCACTTCCTGTTTAACCGAGCTGTTCACAGAAGCGATCGCTTCATTTCTGCCGCGTACACAGAAACCGTGAGCAGCCTGAAGTAATTGTATTAAAATTAAAACTTTAAAAAACAACACATCCACAACAGGGTTTCAGTTGACACGTTGCAACTGTAATTAATTAACACTTCTTCGTGTTCGAACGTTTGCTGAATTTTTGTCCTTGAAGCACAAAAGTTGGTGCAGCCCCAAAGAAGACGAGGTTTAAAGTAGTCATTATTTCTTATTACCATCTTGTCATTTGCTAGTGCTGCAAAAAATTAAATAAATTAAAAAATTCTGTCTTCGGAAATGAGGAAACGAGTGTTTATTTTCCTTTTGACACGTCGGCACATTTGAAATTGTACAATGGGCATTTTAACAGGTTTTTAAGGGCCTGAGAGGTCATGAAACTCATTCAGCAAATAAATTACTGTGGGAACCTTCAAAATGAGAGAAAAGAAAAACATAATTGCCTCGACTTTTTTTCCCACTCAGACGGCAGCGTTATTCTCAGAGTCGTCTTGCTTTATTTTACATCTAAACAAGATGCCGCGAGAACATGCAAGTCAGATGTTGTCATTTCTTCCACCGGCGGCTCGTAGGGTCCCTGAAAGGCAGCAGTCATGTCTGTGTTTCAAATCATTTGTAAAACCAGAGAGCAGCTGTTGGCAGCGTCGCCGCCAGCCTGCTAATAGGACGCTGTTATTCATGCAGTGAGAAGAATTTCGAGGTTCGCTCCGGGAGCCTCGTTCGTCTGCAGGTTCGTTCGCTCACAGCTGCAGGTTCTCCGACTGCTCAGTCATCAGGCGTGACTCAGCTCTGAAATGTCAGCATTTACTGAATCGGGCACGTTTTTACCACTTGTGGCTGATTTATTTATTATATCTGAGGGTTTGCTGAGCACACAGAGAGGAAAACTGAACCATAGATCACACATTTGTAAAATCTAGTACCTGGCAGCCTTATGCATTACCCCTGCCATGTTCATTTTGAGCTTCTGCTTTTATTAATTCACTCTGTGGGTTCAGACGCTAATAACTAGTCGAGATTTTGCGCCACATCCACAAACTTTTTGTTTTTGTAGAAATGACCTCACCCTGGAGCAGCGTGGCTCAGCTCCTTCCTTCACTGGAATAAATCACTGTTTCAGTGCAGCCAAAGTCCAACAGCAGCAAACTGGTTTTTCCACAACACGGTTTAAAACTGTGACATGTGATGCTTTTCTAGATCCAATACCAAGAATGAAAACTTCACCTGGTTTCTAAAACATGTGTCATAGACCACAGTTTCTCATGCATGGTTGCCTTTGAATAACACTATTGCAAATGTTTAACAATATTTAACTGTCATTTTTAAAAACAGTTTTCTGTTTTTATTTTTATTTTTTTTACTAATTCCACCATTTTGTTAAACTACTGATAATATCTAATAAAGTCACAAAAAAAGTCCACATTAAAATCAGTATTTTCATAATGGTAATTCTTTTTTTTACATTTCATTGTCAATTTACTCTGTTTACTGAATTTAAATCAGCAAAAAGATTTCATTATATATGACATATTTCTATCTATCTATCTACTTTTCGCTTTTATTATATATACACACACATATACAGGTCAAAAATCAGTAGTAGTAAACAGTAAATAGTAATTTGTTTTTTCACTATGTGTGGCTGGAAAATTAGACACATTTCAAAAGCTGACAGCTAATAACTGTAAAATAATGATTTTTATTTTTTAAAAGGTTTATTTCAATACAGTAAAACTGTGATTTTATGGTCAGACAGTGTAAAAGTACGACTTCTCATCTGTGAAAATACTAATTTGTGATGTAAACATTATGTTGTTTGTTTGTTTGTTTGTCCTTTGACTGTAAGAGTCAACATATAAATTTATACTTTTTTCTGCAATTTTTAATAGTTTTTATCTGAAATGCAACAAAACAAGGACGATTTGTAAAACAACAGTTTGTGTGGCCATATTTACATTTTTTAACAGTTTGGGGTTTTTTTACTTTTAGCCTCTAAATTAATACTTTTTTCTTTGATTTTACAACTTTTAATGTGTAATTTAACAAACAAAGACAATCTGTTAAATACGAGTTAAAGGTAATTTACCATTTTTCAGTCCTTAGTATATATCTTTTTTTTTGCATATATTGGCAAATATATAAAATAATGTTTTGTTTTGGCTTTTTTCTGACTTAAATGCAGTAGAAAAAACTAATTCTACAGTCAGATGCTGCTGTTTGTAAAAATACAGATGTTTGATGTGGACAAATTTTTTTTTGTTTCTTTTACGGTTTAACATGGAAATTAATACTTTTTTCTGTGATTTTACTTTTTTTTCCATAATAACAATTATAAAACATGAAAATCTATGAAAAATCCGCAAATTCTTAAAAACGCTGACGTTAGAAGCCGTTGTAGGTGAGCTGGTGTGCTCGAGCTGAGGATGCAACCATGTAGAGTTACATTTAAACCATTTTAAGGCATCAAGAGATTATTTTAATGGGAAGAAAAACTTATAAATATGTAACTTTGGAGTCAAAGGAGGAATTAAACCAACAACCAGAGTAGTACAGAACATCACAGGTATTAATCAGAATTGAACGTCCATCAAGGGGTTCAACATTTAACAGTTTGTTTCACTGAAGCCAGAGTGTTTTGACTACAGCTCGTCTCCAGTCGTCCTAATTCAAATCCAAAGTATCAGATCCAACGCCTGCAAAGGGACGAAGCGCTTTAACTCTCCGTGGTTCGGCCTCCAGCAGACTGAATCACTTCAGTCTCCAAGAATCCAACGACTGGCGACGCTGTGCACAGTCTTCGCCCGTCTGCAGCTGAGCGTGTTTACGCCGACTCTGTGGTTTGTGCTGCAGACAACAGCTGAGGAAAAGCCGAGCGGCGCGACCAAAGGATTTGAACAGCGCGTTTTCGTGCACAATCCCCACGTAAACTCTGTGTGACTTCTCGGATTAAAACTGCACAAAGAAGAGTGAGTGGGAGCAGCAGACATACTCTGGCTTCCTGCTTTTCGAGCCACACAGTCCAGATCACAGGTAACAGCCGGGACGTGGTTCCACCTCCTGAGAATGAAGGTGAACGAGGGCAGGTCGAACGGTCAAATGAGCCCAGTTCCAGTGGCATTTACAAGCCAGTAAGGATCAGGTATATTTACAGCGTGATTATCGCTTCACCCGGCATCCCACGGAGGCTCAGAGGAAATTATTAAGACGAAAAAATAAATAAATTCTGTAATTTAAATCACTCCTCTGATCTTTTCCATTACGGCCTCCTCCAATTGGATTACTAATGGCCACGGCTGCGACTCTCTGTTCCGTCTCCGCCGCCCGGTTCACCCGTTGTGAGGACACTTCTGGCATTTAGTTGATCATTTTCATCGGTGTCGCACGTTCGGTGACCCCAATATCGGCCGCCGTCACTCATCATTAGCACGTTTATAAGCGCGCTTCCAACGGCGGCCCTCGCAGGGAATTCAACCATTTGCATAGAAAAATTGCTTTCCTCTGCGCGACGAGGAAGGACTGCTTTGCATAATTAAAAATGATGTGCGGCTGCAGGACCAAACTGACGTGCACGTGGGAGAATTAGGAGGAGAATGGGGCTGTGATGGATATGATGGCTGCTGGTGGACATGAAGGATGTGCACAAAGGCTTCTGTTCATGTGTTGCACAGTGGAGATGACTCTAGTTAAAACCAAGAATTCAAAGCCTTAAATAAAGACTTTCTTCTTCTTCTTGTTCTGTTCTGGGGTTTTCTTCTCCTTGATGAAGGTCTGGCTTTGAAACATTGCAGTGCTCGTCTGTCTCCTCTGTCTCATGAAATAGATGTGCAAAAAATTCCTTTGTCCCAAAGTCTTGAGATGACATCGATTCGTTAAGTCTGCGTTTCATTCAAGTGCTTTAAGTACCGATGCTATATGATATGATGCAATTATTTTTACAGTAGTGAGTACTTCTAGCTGCGTCAGATCAGAAAAACATTCAAGTAAAAGCTGTTTAAAGGTTCACATGTGGAACAACCAGTTACATTTTACAGTTGTAAAACTTTACATACACTTGTAAAGACCATGTTTATCATAATCAGTCTCCTGTGACTCTTAACTGTCTGTGATGGACTCATTGAAACACATGAGTCTTTGTCACAACAAACAATCATGCATTTTGTTTTGTCATAGATTTATTAAAGGTCTTCGGGAAATATGACAAAATCTACTGGGTCAAAAATATACATACAGTAGTTCTACTATCTAGCTAACCATCTACTGTCTTTTCGCCTCAACCAGGCTCTTTTGGTTTCCGACCACGAGTTTCTGGTTGTATCTTCGACCCTCCAATTGGTGCAGTTCAAGTAGATTTGTTGTCCTTCTGACACAGACTTGTTTCTTCATCACAATCCACAGGTTCTTGATGGGGTTTGAGTCAGGACTTTGGGGAGACCAGTCTAAAACCTTCATTCTAGCCAGATTTAACCATTTCTTTACCACTTGTGATGTGTTTGATGTGTTTGTCTCGTTGGAACCCAACTGCATCCAAGCCTCAACCTTCTAGCAGATGATTTTTGGTTCTCCTGAAGAATGTGGAGGTAACCTTCCTCCTTCATTATTCCATTTACTTTGTGTAAAGCATCAGCTCCATTGGCAACAAAACAGCCCCAGAGCATAATACTGCCACCACCATGCTTGGCGGTAAGTTTGTTGTTATGGGGTTAAAGACGTCACCTGTTAGTCTGGCTTTGTCCAAAGTTGGCCATACTTTTTACTTAAATCATCCTTTAGGGCAAATGCTGTTTTAAGGCTCACATGTTAGCTTCCTGTTGACACAACCATCCGTAGTGGAAACATTTGCATTCATTTGTAGTTTTAAGTCCAACTTCTAGGGAGAATGTTTGACTTTCTGGCTGCTAGATGTTCCACTTTTTTTATTAGTTTCTCACAAACTCTTCCGTCTGACATTTGTTATTGTCCCTGGGGCATATTTATGAGTTTAGGAACTTGTCTTGAGTCAGACTTTATTTTTAATAGGAAATGGGAAATCCCACATTCATACATATTAATCAGGTACAGGCTAACACCTGAGAACGACACAAGGCTGTAAGTTCAAGTTATTTGATCAAGGCAGTTAATTAAAAAGTGATTTCCTCTGCAACTTCAGACTTTCAATCTGGAATTAAAACCAGCAATTTCAAGAAAAAGAAACATCTGTAGTTTCTCTGTGTTCAGCAAAATAAAATCAAGACAAAAAGAGCTAGGACTCTTCGTGCTAACTGAAAAATTAATGTCTGGTTGGATTGTGTTTGGTGTTGTTTTAAAGCGGCTCCAGAGTGATGGAGCAGCTTAAACACTCCAGTTTATTGTCGCCTCCAAGACACCTATGACTTGAGCTAGAGTGGCTAAGAGAAAGTCACCATTGAATAGCCTCTTGGGACTCAACTTTTTCTGGGCAGTGCATTTTGGATTTACCCTAGCTATTTGGGATTAGTAGGACTTAATAAATATTTACAAATAAGCTTTGTCTTAGTAGTAGTAGTAGTAACATGAATGAGTAATAGTAGTAATAGCAGATCGCGGCCATGCACTGCGCTCGCCGCCGGGTTCAGCGCACAGCTTCTGCAGAGTCGCAGACTAGCTAGCACAATAGGCGGAGTTTTCAAGGTTTTTCCAAAGTTAGGGTTATAGTGAAGGGAAGCCAAAATACAATGTCCATGCATGTGGACAAAGGGTCTTAGGAGGTTAAAACTGGACTACAGTTCACCAGAAGGCATGTAAGAGACTGAAGAAGAAGGTCTGAAAGAAGGTCCTTTCACCTGATGGACCAAAATTTGGCTTTTTGTTCAGACAAAACACTGTATTTTGCAGAAACGCTGCACATCATCACAAACTCACCATTTTCACCCAGAAGCATGGTGGTGGCATCATCATGATGTGAGGATGTAAATCCACAACATTTGTGTAAAGCTTTATGTTCCAACCTGAGCAACCATGTGGGGTGTTAGTTCTTCCGCTCTAAAGATGATCCATAGCAGCGTCACAAGTACTCTGTTCAGGAAAGACCAGGGTTTTGGTCATCATGGTTAAAATGCTAAACATGATTATGATTGGCTAGCTTTGGCCTTTCTGTGTTAAAGTTCAATGCATCAATGACCCATCAATCAACCCCGACCTCCTTCCTGATTTTTCTTTCACTTGAAGGACGTTCTACAACTGCCTTCACAAAGTATGCACTGTTTCCTGCAGTTTGCATCCAACTGGGACGTACTACTTCATATTAATGCGCCTTAAACTTTAACCGTTGCAGTCTGTCGTGTGAAATGGGGCGTCATCTCTGTGCGTTCTAGGTAGCCAACTAAGCTTGTTTATAATCGTGCAGGACGTGGCGATATATAGCCAGAAATGCATGTTGGCCTACATACTGGCATGCTACATTTGACATGCAACGTACTGGGACTTACTGAAGCTTCTCCTCGCACAATATAATATCCAAATTGCTTTTATTGCCAAGTAGGTTTTCGCACATGAGGAGTTTGTTAAATAAGCAAGCGCTGCAAGTCTGTAGACAGTTACAAGGTCGTAGGTCTTGTAAAGTCATAGAAGTACTGCAAGACTGTGCAAATTAATCGCCTGACGCTGTGCAAGGTTACATAGCATGTAATGTAAACAACTTGAAATGTGCAAAAGGATAACAGTAAGCAGAGCCGGCCCTACCCAAGGTGGCGCCCTAGGTGAGATTTTAGACGGTGGTCCCTCCATCGGCGATTTACATTCGCTTACGAAAGAAATGGAATAGAATTGTTTTGTAGTGATATTAATTGCACATTGCTTTACATTTAAATCAGTGTGAGCTTTTCCATTTTAAGAGTTAATTGTAATAAGTAGTTTTAATATAATTGTACTGAAAGTGAAGTTTTTCCTGATTTTGTGGCGCCCCCTGGAGGCGCATTTGCCTATAGTGCCTAATGGGCGAGCCGGTAGTATGGATGTTGGAACGGACCTTTTGTGTACTTTATTTATTGCTTCATCCACTACAGTGAAACATAACCACAAGTTGTCATATGCTTCTTGCACAAGTGTGTTTGTTTACTGCCGGATGATAGTCTTTTTTTTGGTTATGTGACGACGTAGACATGCTATCAGCCTCGTTAGCTTGAGTGACCTCCTCGATTCATGAACCTGCCGTTGTGTTTGCCGAAGGTCTGAGCGTCAGAGTTTCTCCCCGGAGCAGAACTTTTCCATCGACGCCACTTTTCGACCCAACTTCCTCCTCAATCTGTCTCGCTCCGGTGGCGTCGGCGGTGGAGGGGAAGAACTTGAAGTGATAACAGAGCCAGAGATAAAAAATACAAAATAAAAAAAACGGACGGAAAGAAAAAAACACGCACACAACACGCTACGAGCAGCGGCGTGTTCAGACGGATGTGTTGGAGAGCTATTAGAGCCTGTCACACTCGGCTTGTCACAGATCTTGTACACGCACCATCCCTGCTCCTTACACAATACTAATTCTCACAACACACACTCAGCGACGCTCTCCCCACTGTGGCAATCATGCACAGACACACACTCACAGACATGTCGGCCTGCCTTCCCCGGGAATCAAAGGCGGCGGCGGCGGCGGCGGCAGGTATTTTCGATGTGCAGACTCGAGCAGTTTTCAAAGATAAGAGCTGCGACTGAGCGACTCCGCCGCCATCTGGGTAGTTGGTCTGTTTGCGCGCGAGCAAGGGAGAGTGTGGGAAAGAGAAACACTCCTGTCGCCGCAAATGTCATCCAGCGTCGCGGAGGAGGACGGACACCTGCGGCCAGGTGCGCTCGCTGTATAGAAGCGCCTGCAAGCGTGAAGTGTATTGCACAACTTTGTGAGTCTTCACATGAGGAAGCCTTTATCTCTGCTGCAGGTGTGTGCCGAGTCTGAAGGAGTGTAATTTGGTGGGGGAGAAGAAAATGTTATTACTGCAAACCTCTGCTGGTTAATTAGAATAATATATCTGAGACTAATTAAGTTTAAGATAACAATTTGCCTCCTTTGCATTTTCAGCTTTCCACCCTTGTCCTTAAAAATATTGCTAATGTCATTTCTTGAGGTAATATGAAGTCATTTGGCAACTAAATCTTTTAAAACTGTCGGCAGAAAAACTTGCCAGACACCAAAAGTCGCCGCATTCGCACGTCTAATTTAAATCGAGACGCTCGTCCTTCACTGCGAGTCGTGGCATCCGGGTAACATTCAGATATCAGAATCCAATTTGCGGCTCTTTTGTTTGCATATAAATACATACAAACCTCATTTCTGTGTCACTTCACCTGCAGTTCATCGCAGGGGACCCGACTATTTACTGGTGTTGTTGATCTTGAAAAGACTAAAGATGATATGTGTCTTGAAGAGACGGACACAACTCACAAGAGTATTCAGCTGGAACGTTTGGTTTCTCGAGTTAAATTAATAGCCTGACTCGGACTTTCTGCAACTGCATCCAGTTTGCTGTCATTCCAATAAATAGCGCACATTATTTCCATACACATGGGCAGGTTGGGACTAGGGGTGGGACAAAATATCGATACAGCGATATGTCATTGTCCCTCCTCATGCGATATGAGTATCAATACGCTGGTCCCAAATATCCATACTTTAATTAATATAATAAGACGCTCTAATAAGGCGCTCTAAACCCTGTCAGCTGCCGTTTCCCCAGCGTCACTACTTAATGACTCCACATGGTGGCGTTTATTACATGAATGAGGGAGACTTGAGGGGAAATGAGTTGGCCGAAGAAGAGTTTGTACAGGTATAATGGAGGACAGCAACGCTACCGTAAGAGACGCCCCATCCACGTTTAAGTCCAAAGTGTGGAGCCATCTGGGCAACATTGGCAACACTGAAGGAACAAGCAAGCTGGACAAAGACTACGACATATGCAAGAACTTGCCTCGCAAAGGTAAAGTACACAGGCAACACCACCAACATGAAAACCCACCTGCAACACCACCATCCTCAACTCCTGGCCCAGAAAGCAGCTGATGCAGCAATGTTTCAAGTCAGCCTGCAGCCGTTAAAACGTTTAAAACAAAGATGGCCGCCAGCATTACAACGTCCATCACTGGGTTCATTTGCAAGAACCTCCACCTGTACAGTGTTGTGGAAAATGAAGGGTTTGGAAAAATGCTACACACACTGGAACCAAGGTATGAATATATCCAAGTTATAGATATGGTGATGTATCGTTATGTGATTGTCGTGCAATATATCGATTATTGCAGTATCGTTGTATCGTGATAGTATCGATATCGTGAGCCATGTATCGCATATCGTATCGTGAGGTACCCTGTGATTCCCACCCCTAGTTGGGACAGGATATTTAATGGTGATGGAGTCATGATTTACAGAAGCTGAAAGTCACCATTGGGAGTTCTGAAAGAACAAATTATTAATTATTTGGAGTTATGGCCTGTTTTTTTGCAGTCAGAATATAAATTAATACATTTTTCCGTAATTTTTCGAGATAGAAATGTATTTACTATTTTTCCAAAATGAATTGACATCATTTTTCTTTCAAATAATGTGAAACACCATAAAATAATGATATTTTTGCTGATTTAAATGCAGCAAAATTGTTTAATTTTAGTCAAATGTTGTAAAAGAATGAAGTACTATTTATAACAATACAGACGTTTGAAATGAACGTTATTTACTGTGTTGCTGCTTATTATTTTTTATTAGTTTTTTTTACAGTCACCATGCAAATTAATGAGTTTTGTGATTTTTAGTACATAAAAATATTTTCTATTTTTCTATCCTTTAATATACATGTTTTTTTCTTGTAAAATAATGAATTACTATTTGTAACCATGCAGATTTTTTTATATGGATATCATTTACTGTTTTTATAGTTATAATTACCACCTGAATTAACCCTATTTTCTGTGTTTTTTCTACTTAAAAATGTATTTTATGCTTTTTATATCCTCAATATTCAGGTTCTTTATTTCAAAAAAGGCAAATATCTGTAAAATAACAACATTTTTACTGATTAAATATAGTAATTAAATGTTATTTTCAGTAAAATGTTGTAAAAGAGCGAATTACCATTTGCGGAAATACCGTTTTTTTTTTAATGTGGACGTTTTTTAATAGTTAACACGGACATTAATACTTTTTTTCTGTGATTTTATTCTTTAATTTAATAAAACAGAGACTGTCTGTAAAATAACAGCAAATTATTGAAACATTTTGGCAAAAATGTTTGGTCAAATCAACAAGTCCTCTGAACAAAACAACCAAACATACCGTTTGTCACTGCGGGGCCTAAAACCCCAACAGGCAGCGGCAGAGTTGTGGCTGTAAAGTGGCTCTGAGTCCGGTACGAGTTAGTTGTAGCAGCAGCGGGGTCAGGAATGTCAGTCCTCTGATTGTCAGACCTGCAGCAGGATTTAGGATTAGCTGCAGGACTCTGGTGGCAGAATCAGAACCAGAAGGAGGAATCTGCAGCGGTGTGGTCCATGACGGGAGAGTTTATGAGCACCTGGACTGTCTCTCTAATGAGGATCTGATGGATCCTCCCCATGTTTACCAGGATGCTGCCTCACCGTTCGATAACAGCGAATATCTGTGAATGTAGATGCCCTGTTTCTGAGCTCCATGTGAACGTGCCCAAATGCTGGAGACGCCGAGTTTCATTCAGACCATTAAGGCAAATTTGAATTCGAGAGAAAATGAGGAAAACAGAGGGAGAGAAAACGATGGAGAGGCAGCGGTGGAGGCTCAGCCTTTCAAAATTCGCCTCTCCATGAGGAAACCGGCCATCCATAATGCATCACCTGTCACCTAGCAACAGCCGGGAACCTAGCAACTGGATCCTAGCAACAGCAACAAACTGCCGCCTCCCACGTCGGCCGGCCAATCGGGGAGCGGCGTTCCTGGGGAGCGGCGTCCAATCGGAGGCAGCGGAGGCCGGTAAGAGAGGGGAAGTGGGCGTGTCCGGTCGCACAGCTGATTGGGCACAAAGGAGGAAGACACATGCATAGGAAAACACACCGTCACACACAGGATACACACTCTTAGCTGTACAACATCAGAGGCACGTTCAGATTCGTGAGTTTCTGCTGCTCGTCTTTTAAATTTCACCACCCAGAGCTCACTGCAAGGTCTTTCTTTTATTCAGAAATGTGTTGATTAAATACTTTGAAACCAGGTGTCAGAATGAACTTTAAAGGGTCGACCCACTGGCAGATTTCTTTGTCGTTCCATCTCCTATCATCAAATTTTTACAACAGTTTCTGCTCAACCTTCTCTGATTTCTATATAGCGTCAGAGCATGAAATATGGTTGCTTATTTTGAAACTCTTTTCTACTTGGTTTAGATTTTTTTTTAACCACTGTTTTTGTTGATGTGATGCAACTTGTCATAGGAACTGCAAAGAAAATAACCTTATTTTTTAAAATTTTGTGATCAAATGTTTAATATTAAAAAGTACTGTATGAGTTATGTTTGTTTTATTGTGACATGCAGCCACATGTGGTTCAGAAAACATCTCCAGTCAACCTCTGCTTGATTAGTTTCTTTGCTAACGTGAGCTCTAAGATGAGACTTTTCATGACGGCTGCAGTTTTTTACTTTTCATAGTTCAGCTCACCCATAATCGGAGACTAATTGATCCAGTATTGATCGATTTGTCCAATATTTTAGATTCCAAATCAAGGTCATGATGAGAAATGACTGAAAACTTCAGCTTCTATCTTTAATGGTTCCTGAGAGATCGTCGTTTAAACAGCGTCAAATCTCAATATGGGGAAAAAACGTGCTAAAATTGGGTCGACGGCTAATTTTTTTTTTTTTAAAGAGATTTATTTTTGGCCTTTTATGCCTTTATTGAATATTATATATTGAACAGTGGATAGAGTCAGAAACAGGAGAGAGTGGGGAAGGACATGCGGTAAAGGCCCGTGGTCGGAATCGAACCTTGGACAGCTGTTGAGCCTCAGCAATTGGATCACGCGACACAACCATTAGGCTGTCAGGGCGCCCAGATGGGCAATTTTTATTCTTTTTCTTGCAAAAAAAAATGATATATAAATGTGAATAAACATCCATGGTTTAGAACATGCAGATAGTTGTGGTTTATGTGTCTTTGTTTTGTAAATAGGATGGTGCTCAAAGAATAAAAACGTTACATTTAGTACATTTACGAACAGAATAAATGTATGAAAGCAGCAGACAGAAGCTCCATGGAACATCCAGAGTCACTGCAACGTTGTTGACCGAAAGAAACGACACTGTTCGGATTATTAAACGACTCTTTCCTTCGCTGCTCTGACGCCATTCATCTCAGCCTCGTCGTGGAAACAGACGACAGACGTGTCGGAGTGAATGTATGTGATGAAGGGTTAGCGTCAGCAGCAAGTGGAATAGACGCTTCTGTGTAACGTGAGTGAGCGAATGCCTCCGTGGTTCTGGTTGACGGTGGGGATCTATGGCATGCATCAGATTATTAATAATTTACTGTTGGTTTGGCTGATTTTATTACGCTGATGACGAGATCCTGTCACTTCCTGCTCGTCCCTTAAGACAAGCAGCCAAAGCAGAAGAGCCCAGGAAGTGAGTTTAGACTTTATAAGGGGCCGTTTTCCAGATTCAGTACAAATTTAGATTTTTAAAGTCATAATTAAAGCAACAGTGATGATTCAAGCTTTCGAAGTGCGCTAGAAAGTTCGACCGAAGCTGAAATATCTTCCATGCTCACGGTCATATTCAGTAAAGTTCCCTCTGCAGCAGTCAGATGCCTTCCAGGGATTTTGTCCTCCACTTCTTACAGCGGAGTTGCATTTCAGAAGAGAAGCTTCGGGGCAGGAGTCGGAGCAGCTGCAGAAACCAAGGCTCACCTCATGAGTACTCAAACAGACCTGGAGGATTCACCACTGAGGAGGCATTTTACTATGAATCACGTGTCACCTGCATCACAACTGGCTTTTTTGCAAATCATGCCGTCGGATTTTAAATGTTTGGACATATTTTTCCACCCTAACAGACAGACTTTGATTTCTTTACGTACGCTAAATTGCCAAAAATATTGGGACGTCTGTCTTTACATATACATGAACTTTACTGACATCCCATTCTTAATCCATAGGGTTTAATATGGAGTTAGTCCACCCTTTGCCCCTGTAACAGCCTCAAATCTTCTGGGAAGGCTTTCCACAAGGTTTAGGAGTGTGTTTATGGGAATCTTTGACCATCTTCCAGAAGAGCATTTATGAGGTCAGACACTGATGTTGGACCAGAAGGCCTGGTTCTCAGTCTCCACTCTAATTCATCCCAAAGGTGTTCTATGTGGTTGAGGTCAGGACTCTGTGCAGGCCAGTCCAGTTCCTCCACACCAAACTGGATCATCCATGTCTTTATTGACCTTGCTTTGTGCACTGGTGGCAGCCATGTTGGAACAGGAAGGGGCCATCCCCAAACAGTTCCCACAAAATTGGGAGCATCAAATTGTCCAAAATGTCTTGGTCTGCTGAAGCATTAAGAGTTCCTTTCACTGGAACTAAGGGGACAAGCCCGACTCCTGAAAAACAACCCAACCCCATCATCCCCTGATTATTTGGAGAGGTGTCCCAGTACTTTTGGCAATATAGTGTATTTCTAAGGTATGAAAATCATTAAAATGTTGACAGTTTTCATATGAATGGTAACGAAAGCGTATGAGCGACTTTTAGACATGTAAATGCAGCATTACTATCTGTAAAGAACAATGTGACCATCTTGACTTCATGTCTTGGACCATTTATAATTGCAGGGTAAATAATGACATTGCCTTTGTTGTTCCACATGTGTTAATATGGATCCTGCTGCTGTCTGATGCCACAGTTATTCAATAAACGTAGATTCCAAAGAGGAAAGAAAGGTGTTTCCCAGGAAATAGTCTGTACCAATATGGTCTAAGAGTAGAAGGAGAGTTTACTTTATAGAGCTGACTGTTCCCTGGGAGAATTCAGTAGAAGAAGCACATGAAAGTAAAAAACTTAGACATGCAGAGTTAGGAGTAGAAGTGGGGCAGCGAGGACGGAGAGCTAGGATCTGTCCGGTGGAGGCTGGGTGTAGAGGATGCATAGCAAGATCTGTTGACTCTTTGAGGGAGTTGGGAGGAAGGGGACAGAGTGTGAGGAAAACAGTGAAGGAAATGTAAGATGAGGCAGTGAGATCCAGTCAGTGGGTCTGAAACAGGACGAATGATATTAACTGGGGGCCCAGCAGGGGGAGCAGTTAGGTTAGACAGACTTTTAGGGATTACAAGGAAGAAAAACCAGGAAGAGGAAGTCTATTTAAGAGGAAGGTGTTGCCTGTTAGAGCCTGTTTGAAACCAGGCGGTCACTCCAGGTGAGGTGAGTTGTGTCGTCTCTTTTTGGTTGTAAGACTGCTGAGGTGAGTTTGTTTGCTGAATCTGCTTGTTTATCTGATGCTGCCTCCACCTTCAGCACCCTCTATACTTCCACTACCCCCTACCCAAACCAGGGTCTGTATCCCCACCCCGCTTTTCTTGGTGCAGTTGGTGAGAGGCTGGGGTAGTTGATGGTAGTGCTGTTTGTGGTCGTGTAGGCAAGGCTAAAGAAATAAGTGTTCTGGTGAGGAGCGGTGATGGATGGCATTAGGGGAGTGACTCAGTGGGCACCACACTCAATGACCTGACTGTGTCATACCAGAGGCGGACTCTGAAGAAGGCCCAGTCAGTCCTTGATGATCCCAGTCATCCCCTGTATGATGAGTTGAGGTTGCTTCCATCAGGTCGCCGATACAGTGTTCCTAAATGTAGGACCAATAGGATGAGGAATTCTTTGGCTCCGGCGGCCATTGTTCTGCTGAATAACTCTCTGTAATGTTGGTGCTTTGGTCTTTAATGGACTATTTATTGTATTTATTGTTGATTGTTGTCCATGTGATACTGCTAGCTGTTGAACAAATGGCCCCTCTGGGATAATAAAGCTTACTTTGACCTTGACCCTTGACTCTGGGACGCCAGTTGATCACTGTCTAGCCTCCTGGAGGTGTTGTGGGTGTGTAAGTGTGGTATTAAGCTTAGGAGTTCTTTACTGAGTCTGCAACAAACTAAACCTTAGCTCCTGTGAATGTTTTGTCAAAACCTGGACTACATTCATCATCGGTGAGTTAATTTGACACGTTCTGTCTTCATCGTGTTGCAATGTTGTGTTTTTCATTCTGTGAAAGTTGTTAAATGAGGAAGGGCTTTAGTGATTTTGGCTGCACGCTGAGTCTTTGCTGCTTTCTGTGATGGTTTTGGTGCCAAAATATGGAGACGCCTGTCTTCTATAACGCCTGCATGCAGTTCAGATGTGTGATCTACTGAAAGTAACACAGATATATAAACTCAGTTTGACGGCCACCAGACAGGAAGCCGACATGTTCTGATGCCGTCAAATTACTAAAAAGAAATTTGTGAATAAAAGAGGCTTTGGAGAAATATTTAAATGCTAATATAAGATGGAGGCAGGTAGTTTTTGCAGTATTTTGCATTGCACAGTATTTTTCAGGGTACCAGCTATGGAGTCAGCAACACTCCACTCCAGTCCTGCATGCTTTTAAAGGGCTTCCCTCCTATCTGGTGGCTAAAGCTGTTATCCCTCCACTCTGAGGAGCCTCCGAACACCCCCAGGTATATATATAAAAAAAAGAAATAAGGTTTAACTTTAAATGAGCTGCGATGGCGTCCGCGGGTCTTTTCCCATTCCAGCGTGGCCTCGCATCCCGCGGACTTTTCAATTCCCAGGGCCAAAGGTGCGAGTGTTATCTGGAGATTCATTCGCTGCCGCTAAATGGGAGAAACGAGAAGCGAGGCTTAACTCACCTGCTCCTTTTTTTTTTTCCTTTTGTGAGCTTGACGGAGCTCATTCTTCATTCAATACCAGGCAATCTTCAAACCAGGAGGAGGAGGAGGAGGAAGGATGCTTTTAAATCAAGATGGCTTCCCCTTTTTTGATGGAAGAGGCTGTTTGTGGATGTTTTTGGCCGTGAAAACTGAGGAAGTCATTCATAATTTCCACTTGGATTATTACACTGACTTAGAATTAAGCACAAATAATCAAGAATTCCCCTCAGCAAGGATTTCTGGGAGATTTTTGAAGGAATACTGCACTGAAAATCTGTCTTTTTGGCACCAAATACCCTCTTCAGGGTTGTAGGATGCCTCTGAAAGTAGCTCAAAATTGCTTGGAAGTCAAAAATATTCGTAGAAATCGCTGCACAATCCACTTGATTGGTAAACCAGCTGCCATTAGGTCTCTAAAGGCTTAAATATATGACTTCCAGTGGAGAGTTATAGCAATGATAGCGAGTATTTAGATTCACTATGGGGAGGCACAGAGTTTATATCAAACAGATGGATCAAAAGTTTAGAGATGAGCAGCAGAAGTGATGCTTTTTGTTGCGGCAGATCTGGGTTAACGTCGGAGCTTTAAAAGAAAATCCAAACAGACTCCACAAAGCAGCAAGTTACCAGCTTTTAAGAGGCACATTTACACACATTGCAATGTTTAGCGCTACGTGATGACATATGTTGTAAATATGCGCTATAGAAATAAAACTGAATTGAACATTTGAAGCCTTCAAAGGGCATGTCATGTTCTGGAAAGATTCATAGTGCACATGTAAAGACAGACAACTGACCAAAACTTTATTGAAAACAGATTCTATTAGTGCTTTACTTTTGCATATTGTATAATTCATTTTGCAGCTCATAGCTCACGTTTATTCTTTCCAGTACCTCCAGGATTTCGCGGGTGCTTTTCCAGGTTGTTGCTCCTAAAATGCCTGAATTCACGGGAGCTTTTCTAAAAAATTGCGATGTAAGTTGCGATGTTTTAAACGTATTTGTTGCGATAAAATTGCAGGAGACGCTAAAAATTGTCAAAAAGTTGCTTTTTTTTTCTTTGTTTTGTATAATTCATTAAAAATTTTAAAAGTTTGAAAAGTTAATTCCACATCCTGGCACACACGTGTTCACACACACACGCTCACAGCTCGTCACGTCAGTTAATGAATCTAACTGACCTTCATTGTTTCAGTTCTGGCCACAGATCTGGATGCAACAGCTTCATCACGGTGGTTTGTCTGGTCTGTGGTCTGCTGGTTTCACCCATTCTCCTGATATGTTTACGGTAGAAAAGTGTTTTTCAATCGATGAATTTCGTTTGTGTTCCACCTCAATATTCCACGGCGTGAAAACAGTTTAGCTCCGCTTTGGTGAAGAACATCAGGGAATTGTTTTGCAGTAGTTTTTGTTGCACACGTATCTGTATCTTCAAACCATAAACAAGGAAGTGAATTTGGTGACGTACGTGCATTACTGGGGTCTGCTGTGATTGGTGGAACTCACGGGAGGCGGGACAAAATTGCGGAAAAGACGCGGTGATTGGACAAAATTGCAAGGTCGCGCAGAATTCATGGAGATTGGTTGAATTAACCCTAACCTTAAGGCCAAGTACGGTGTAGTTCCAATTAGCCTAGAGTGGCTAAGTTAGCTTAGAGGTTTAAAAAAAAGGAGGTTTGCTCTAAATGTTTGCAGCCTCCAGGTCCTAAAGCCCTTCCTGCTAGTAGCATTACTGTATATCATCTTTCCACTGTTACACACTGGTTTTCTGAGGATGAACCAAGCATCAAACCCTCTACATGCTTGGATACACGTGTCTGTTTGTAAAGGAAACTGTGTGGCTTTCACACAGTGACCACATGTGCTCACATCTGTGTGTGTTCTGTTTGCAGACACCATTACAATACGTGACAGGTAGAAAAGGCGCAGCTCTCATTTAGATCAGGATCAGAAAGAAGCGAATCCCCCGACAGTTAATCTCCTGTAGTGCATCTGTGCAGTGTGAGAGAGTCACCCTCGGCTTTCTAAATAAGTAATTAAAGGTAATTCACAGCTGACATGACACGCGATCAGCCAGGATCACGTTTGGACCTGTGGATATTTAATATTTAAACCTTTCCCTCTCACCAAGGTGATCGGAATCTGAATTGCAAATCTGCCCGCTGATGGCCGCCGAGCCGTTTCAAAGGGATCCTGTGTTGTCTGGGTGTGATTTTCGGAGGGTGGAGAGGTGAAACAAATGACAGCGTAATGAAAGCCTGTCTGGGCCAGAAGATGACCGCTGGAGGAAAAACACATTCCTGTAAGAGCAGCGGCGGTGAACTCCTCTCGCTGCCTTTTTATGTATGGGAAAGGTTCTGTTTGCTTCTGCGTCGGCCGAATGTGAGCGGAAGTCACACTGCAGAGTCTGACAAGAGGCAATCTGGAGACGCTTTAGAGCACCGTGGCCATTTTGTATTCATATTTAAATAAAAAATATAATAAAAAAAAGTCTGGCTGAAGCATTTAAATCTGTCCTTCAAGAACAGAGAAATGGGAAAGAAAAACTGTTGCAGATTTTCTGCTTTTTAGTTAGTCGAGGTCAAATTCAAAAGACGGAGAGACACAAAATGAAACTGAGTTTTACTGTGAATACGTTACGTACACTTCAACCCAGTGTGTTGCTCTGACCTCTGACCTCTGGATTCCTCTTTAGATAGATGAGTAAATCACTGAATAGAAATCTTGTGATTCCCTCGTTAGTTTACCTTCGTCAGCCTGAACTCCTGCTGAAGCAAAATGTCACTATTACAGTAAAACATCACTGTTGTCCACCGTCAAAGACCTGAAACATCATTGCTTCTTCTCTGAGGGTAAGAAGGAGCAGAAATGATTTACTATCAGCTGAACAAACTCTTAATTTATCGTTTAATATGCACTGGAAGCTTGTGGTCTTTAACGTTGGGTGTTGATGAAAAGATGAAATAAGCTTCTCTCAGGTTTGGGCAGAATGATTTGCTGTTTGATTCAGTTTATGTAGCTGGTTAAGTCTCTAAACTACAAGCTGGCCGTTTTTTTGATTTTGTGACATTTTTCCTCTCTTACCCCTTCTCCACTGAGCTGGTTCCAGGTCTAGTTCGGAGCCAGAGCCTGACTTAGCACCAGTTCTTTGTGTTTCCACCACCTAAGCACCGACTCCAGGTTCTAAGAACTGGAGCTTAGCAAGCACCAACTCTTTGCTGGTCCAGAGCTAAGCACCGAGTACGTCAGGGGCTGGGGGCGGGGTTATGGTGACCAACCATCAACGGTGGAAAGGGACACACAAGCGCTAATTAGTGTCCTTGTTCTCCAGGACGTCCCTGGTCCCATCACACATGTATTGGAATGACTCCTGGAAGTTTAGCACAAACTGTTGACCTGAAATCCGCTACAGTTGTGTCCCACCAGTAGCGTGATCACGGATGTGTCCAGGCAACAGGAGGACCTCCGCCTCACAATCAGCCTTAAGACCATCTATAGAGATAAACATAGATATTATCATCAACTTACTGCGTTTGTTTAACTGCTATGTAATGGATGCAAGCGTAGTTGTTTTACGGTGACGCAATATTGTGGCTCCAACTTGGTTCCTTGCCAGTAGAAAAGTAAACAGGTTCTTACAAAGCAAGAGAGTTGAACCAACTAAGCACCAGAACAAGCACCTGGTTCTTCTTGGTGGAAAAGGGGTAACTGTGGGCTCATTTTTCACTGCTGCATAAAGTCCAGCATCTCTATGGAAACAGCACAACCATGACTGGAAGTAGAGAGTATTTTAAAATGTCTCCTGTGCAGGACGACACAGTTAAACTGCCACAAGTCATGAAAAAAGAAAACCGAAAGTTGAATTTCTTTGATTAGTTGTTTTACAAAAAGGCAACATGAGCAACATTTTTCCCAGGTGCCCACGGGTGTTTCCAAAACTAGAACCAAATGGTGCCTCTGTATATTCTAGATATTCGACCTCTGCAAACTAGACGTTTTTCACATCAGCTCTACAAAGATGTTTCCCCGTGCTGAATGTATCTTTCAACAGCTTGTTCCTCTGTTTACCATTGTTGAGCCATGCTGCATTTATTTTATTGATCAAATATGTTTTATTAGGACCTCAGTCTCTCTAACTTCTCCACACTCGTCTACTCTCTGCTCCGTTTAAACACTTCCTGCAGCTCAGCCGAGAAGTCCCTTTATTTTTCGTCACGTGACTGTTCGTTGTAGCTCAATCAGTCAGGGCTTCTTTCCTGTGCTAAAAAGTGCAGATTTTTTTTGTTTTTGAAGAAGCTGAATAGTGTAAACAACACATTTCTGGCAAATTAATTCCATCTCAAATCATCACACGTTCAGAACAGTTTCAGCACAACCTGCCTGAATATGTCATAGCATAAAATATGGATATTTATAAGATATTTGTGAAATTTCAGCTTGCTATATCAAGTACTTTCTGCAAAATATTTTTAACAATTGCCCGCTGACCCACTTGTAGCACATTTTTTAATATATATTAAAATTTGAGCCTTTGTTAAAATCACAATATCTCAAGAACTATGAAAGATAAAAGCCTGAAATGTTCACAGTTATTTCCTGAACCATACATAGCTGATACAAAATGATACAAAATAAAACAAATAGAACTCATTTTATTGTGTATTGTGAGATGTCAATTCTGGATCTTTAAAAACGGTCAATAGTTCCTGAGATGTTGTCCTTCAAAAGTAACTTCAAATTTCATTGTGTGAAAATATGCGTTGAAAGTAGGTTGACAAGCTTTTCTAAAAAGTTACATCAGAAAGTCTTTAAAATTCCACAGATACCATTTTAAATATGCAGAGTTTATATTTTTAAAAAACTGTTATTTTTTTCCAAAAGTTGAAAATCTGATGGTTTATTCTTTTTTTATACTTTCTGTCTTTGATAAATGGTGTAAATTTGTTAAAGATAAAATGCCTTTCAAACCTGCAGGTGGATTTTGGGGCCAAAGCCGGCTTTTTATTGCCATTAGGCGATATAGGCAAATGCTAAGGGATCCGTGGCCTCCAGGGGGCGCCACAAGATCAGGAAAAAATTCACCTTAAATAAAATTATATTATGTCTTTATTACCTCCGCCAAGGAGGTTATGTGACAGCTGGCGTTGGCTTGTTAGTTTATGTGAAACATAACTCGAAGTCATGGACGAATTTGGATGAAATTTTCAGGAAATGTGTGAAATGGGACAAAGAACAAATGATGAAATTTTGGGACTGATCCGGATCACCGTCTGGATCCAGGAATTTTTTTAATGTAAATGTAACGGATGGACAATTAAATGTGGTTTACTCTAAAAGCCACCAGAGGGCACTCTTGTTTTTGGGGTAACCCCCTCTGACCACATGACATTTTGGGTCTCCAAGCGACAGACAGTGACAATGATGGACTTCTCTTTCCTTCCTGAGCGACATACGCACGGTTGGGCCGGCATTCTTATCTCCGGTTGTCTAAGAAGCTGGGAGGCTGTTAGGAGCTGCCGCGCTAGAGGCCGCGCCTGTTCATTAGGTCGGATGGGGTGAAGGCCGCATTGTTGGTAGGACATTTGAACTGTATGTAATTACATTTGCGCCATATAAAATCTCACCTAGGGCATCACGTTGGGTAGGGCTGGCTCTGTTTGGGGCCTCATAACTTTAATATAATGAACATCATGTACTGAGTCAGACAAGTTAAACTAACTCTGAGGCTTTTATTCTGCACAGAAACTCTGCAGTGACATCCGGAGGTCTCACTGTAAACACATCCAGCAGCCGGTTTAGTCCAGCGACAGGTCAGATAATGACGGCTGCATTCTAAACAGCGGTAACTGAAGGGAGAGAGGTGCAGCTTTATGTTAAACACCACAGAGTTGATTAAGTTCAACCAGCAGAAACTCAAACAGAGACAGTCAGCGCCGGCTGTCTGCAGATGTCTTCAGAGATAAGGTGAAGGGTCCGGACAGAGCCGCCGCACCTTTATGCTGAAAGTTATTGAAGCGAGGAATTGATTCAATCATTTGATACGGATGCCCTGTGGAGGTACAGCAGGCTGGGAGGAGACCTGAGGGCAAACACACAGCAAGATGTAGCGTTTATACGTCCTACCTGCCCCGAGAAGACCAAAGAATCACCCCGAAGCTGGTGGGTATGACGGGGGAAAGGCCTCGTCGTGACCTTAGTAACTGTCAGAAAGGGAGCGAATGGATGACACTCTATTTGCAGCCGAACCTGATTTTCTAAGCAGCCTGTCACTCGTCCTGTTTTCCACACAAATCCAGTCAGTGTGGGCGTCAGGAGTGCAAATCTATTTTTTTTAAAGGTAGATGTGGTGACAAAGTAAGTGTTGCTTGGTGGCTGGACGTTCGCCGGAATAGAGAGTGGACTTGTTAGCGATGTAAACGCCAAACTTCCTCTCATATCTCACACCTTTACACCACCTTCTTCCACTTTCCTCCCTCCGTCCGAATACTCCTCCCTTTTTACATCTCTGTTTCCTTCCATCTCTCCCCATCTGCTTAATTCCTACTTCCGCTCCTGTTCTCTCTGCTCAATTCTTATTCAGTTTGCTTTATTGGCATGAATGTTGGATGAGCAGCTTTGCCGAATCCGTTGCGTAAGAATAACGTTAAATATCTACAGCATGACAATAAGTGCTCCCCTCTCCTTTGTGCCACACCTCGTCATGTTTTGCCGGCTTCGTCTCTCCAACACGTTCTGCATCTCGGCTCTCTCAGGGGTTTTTTTTCCTTTCCGTCGCTGCTCAGATTAATCAGCAGCTTCCTGCCAGCGTCTGACAGTTTTCCCCCAGTTGGCCCGATTCCAAATGAGACAGTGTTAGACAACCAGCTCGCTGTCCTGTCTGACTCCGTCCGTCTGTCGGCTTTATCCCAACTGGACAAAACAGTAAGCCTGAGAGTCTGTGCCATCCAATATGACCAGCATACACTTTAGATCTCTTCTAGATGTTGCCACAGTGACGAGATTTGTTGTTGCCTGTTCGAACTGCTTCATTTCATCCAAGATAAACATTTTGTGGTTGGACTCTTCATTCCCAACTCTTCACATACTGCAGCTTTGTGAAGGCGCCTCGTGGTTCATGCCTACAGGGACGTTATTGGACGTTTGTAGGGATGGGAAACGAGCCCCGGGGCGAAATTTTTAAATACCACAGGATCGATAAGCTCCGACGTTAACGGCTCTGCTAACGGTACTTAAGGACGTAAGAAGATCGTTGGGTTGCGCATTTCATCTCATCACCATAAGACATCTCTTGTGTGTGTGTCCATGATGCACTTTCTACATCCAAAAAAGAGATACAGGCCACGACAAACGGAGCTCCTGGTCTCTGCAGCTGCGTTATTAAACTACACTACAGTTGATGCAGAAATTGTTCGTTGTCACAAGAGTCGTTTGCATGTCAGAGCAGAAACACGATCAGTCTGTCAGAACATTCAGTAAAAATTCATCACACACTGATGAAGAAATGTTTGACTGCTGAGCTCATAGTTCACCCCTCAGTAACCAGGGTTGTTAAGTTTGCTAGCAGCACGAACATGAAGAAGTGCATTTGTCAGGTCAGGTACTGATGTTGGACCAGAAGGCCTGGCTCTCAGTCTCCGCTCTAATTCATCCCAGAGGTGTTCTATCGGGTTGAGGTCAGGACTCTGTGCAGGCCAGTCCAGTTCCTCCACACCAAACTGGATCATCCATGTCTTTATTGACCTTGCTTTGTGCACTGGTGGCAGCCATGTTGGAACAGGAAGGGGCCATCCCCAAACAGTTCCCACAAAATTGGGAGCATCAAATTGTCCAAAATGTCTTGGTCTGCTGAAGCATTAAGAGTTCCTTTCACTGGAACTAAGGGACCAAGCCCAAACCAACATCGTAATCCCCAGAACCACCTGAATTCAATTATTTGGAGCGGTGTCCCGATACTTTTGGCAGTATAGTGTATGTGTGCGTATGTTGGGGTAGGTATACTTTGTTGTTGTGATTTGTATCCTACAACCAGCTGCATTCACATCAGCAAGTCCCATGAAAAGACCAAAAGCATCCGTCTGGTTTTCGAAGCTCTTGTGAATTGTTAAAATCTATGAACAGAAGTCACAAATGTTTAACTTTGAACTAACAGCTGATCCCACCAACGTGACTCAGACTAAAGCAAAGATGTTGCAGCATTTTTCTTTTTGCATCCTGCTGGAATGAGTTAGGAATGAAAACATCATCACAGGGCTAAACTGGCTTCCCCACTTTCATAACCTGCCACTGCTTTCTTCTTTTACCCTGTCGTCCTCTAAATTGATATTTCCCTGCTTCTCTATCTCCTTCATCTCCCTCCCTCTCTCTCTCTCCCTCTACTTATTTAATTTGGTATCACATTAAGGCTCCAGAGGAGAAAGTTAATTACGCTGCATTTTGAATTATGAATTGCGATACAGTTTAGTAACATATTGCCTCATTTCTCACTGCAGACTGAAGCCGCGATGAGATTTTTCACAGTTACTTTTCAGGTATCAAAGGTGCCATGTTCGGTGGGATCTTTGATATTAGGTGAATTTTATATTAACTCGATATCATCTTTTGTTAAAGCCCACGTGACAGAGGAAGGGCTTCATTCCAAAATGATGTATTATATGAATTAAATACAGAGGGGGGGGAAATGCTACGTGAAATTCAACCTAACAGTAATAATAAGGCTTCACAAATGGGAGTTCTTGTAGCACTTTTAAGAGAAAACAATATTTTTAATAATTAAATAGAGATATAACAATAATACCAATTTTTCAGTTGGTTTACTTTTTATGTTTATGTTTTTTTTACCCAATGACTAGTTTTACAGGCTTTTTTTTTTTCATGGAAAGCTGAGGCGAAACAGGACACAATACAGTCGGGATGATATGTAGAAACAGACTCCGGCTGTAATCAAACCCAGGAAGCTGCTGTAAAGATGCAGTTTTAGTAAATGATGCTGCCCGATCTTCTTTTGCATCCATTGGAAGCAAAATCCTGGACAAACATAAGTAACCTGCTTGGATAAATGTCGCTTTCTTCAATGAACTGAAACGGTAAAGGCAAAATCTACAACTTTCTACATGCTGTCATTGAAAGATGCTTGAGATGCCAATGGAAAATACAATGAAATGTCACTTCAGTAGTGCAAATTCTAACATTGATCTACTTTTTTTCCAAAATACAGACAAATGCTGCAAAATCGGATGTACTTATGGGGTGTGAATGGAGGTTTTTTCATTGTTAGAGTCATGGAGTAAGCCAAATGCAACCATCATTCATTCTTTTTCCTGAAAACTTTGGATTAAAACTTCCCCTTTGGATTTTGTTTGATTTGTAAGCCAGGTTTACTTTATTCTAACCTGGCACAATCCCAGCTTGCATCTGCTGGCTGCCCATGACAGCATTTCAGCATTTCAGGATTAAGACATGTTGTTTGTTTGCAGTATGTGTCTGCAGTTACAGTAGCTTTTTGTTTAATCTGTTGGAAGGAAATGTTGCTTATTACAGTGACAACACGATATACCGACAGAATATTAGTGGAAAGTGTCGCTAAAGTATCAAACCCTAAGTCTCATATTCCACTGTGGAGTATGGTAATCTATTTTACAGTAATTATCTGTATAAATAAATAACATTAACACTAAAAATGCTGTAAAGCATTGGCGACCACAATTTTTATTAATTTTACTGTAAAAAATACAGCTAGCTGCTAACAATACTGTGCTGTTTGTTTAAAAGATGGTTAAAAACTGTAAAATCTGGTTTATTTTTTTATTTGTAAACAAAAACATGCGTTAAATATCAGCTGTGTTTTTCAGTTGTCAGATACACTTCAGTTTGAATCAGTCCAGCTGTTTACAGGGGCAGCATCACTGCTTATGACTGAGAAACCATGAGGGTAACTTTACATTATCATCCCATTCGAGAAATCCCTGTTTATCTTATACTGCCCTTTATGTTGCCCCTCAGTTCATCGTCTGTCTGAATAAACAACTCCTGAACATAGATATTATCATCAACTTATTGCGTTTGTTTAACTGCTATGTAAAGGATGCAAGGGTGACCCAATGGTGTGGCTCCAACTTGACTCCTTGCCAATGGAAAAGCAAACAGGTTCTTAGGAGGAACCAGATTTGAACCAACTAAGCTCCAGAACTAAACTAGCACCTGGTTCTTCTTGGTGGAAAAGGGACAAATATGTATGAGTGCAAATCATGAACTGACCTTAAAGCAACCAAGTCTCCACAACATCACATTCCTTTACAACCAAACTGCATTCTCAGATACGTTGTGAGGAGAACATGAATTTGTTTTGAGATAAACATAATCCTGACCTCTTTCGGGAGAGTCTATTTTCTGGTTAGGTTCAGGCACCAAAAACTGCATGTCTAGTGTTATAAAAATACCACTTTTACATGTTAGAAGACTGGTGAAGGTGAGGCACCAGAATTACATGGTTAGAGTTGGGAAGAATGTCATGGTTTGGGTTACAATACCAAAAAAGAAGCGAAAACAAGCGACAGTGAAGCAGCAAAACACAAAGATACACCGATTAGAAAAGCATTCGTCATGTGTGTCCTTCAAAATTGAGAATCCAGTTTACTTGTATAGGAATGTAATTTTGTGGAGACTGGTTTGCCTTAAAGGGGTGGATTCCGTCAGTTTTTTGACATTGTGTCTCTGAGATTGCCACCTCCACTGAATACCAAATACAGTGGAGGTAAATGGGGAATTACATTTAAAAATTCAGCAGCAGGAAGAGCGTCCTCGTTAAGCTAAGCTTGACTAAAACAATGTTTGAAGCTGTCGACGTGCTTTGAAGATCATCCTGAAAAAGAAAAATGCTTAGAATGATCCAAGTTTAAAGGGGAATTCTTATGTTTTTCCTTATTTTCAGTCATATCATGATATAATGCTGGATGCACACACTAAAGAAGAGTTTCAAATAATGAGGTAAGCATATGTAAAAGTAAAACTTGGGCTTTAAACTCCTCTGATACCCCTTTTCCACCAAGAAGAACTAGGTGCTAGTTCTGGTGCTTAGTTGGTTCAAATCTTATTCCTCCTAACAACCTGTTTGCTTTTCCATTGACAAGGAGTCCAGTTGGAGCCATTGGGTCACTATAAAACCACTACGCTTGCATCAATTACATAGCAGTTAAACAAACGCAGTAAGTTGATGATAATATCTATGTTTATCTCTATAGATGGTCTTAAGGCTGATTGTGAGGCGGAGGTCCTCCTGTTGCCTGGACACATCCGTGATCACGCTACTGGTGGGACACAGCTGTAGCGGATTTCAGGTCAACAGTTTGTGGTAAACTTCCGTGTGTCCCGGGAGTCATTCCAACACGTGTGTGATGGGACCAGGGACGTCCTGGAGAACAAGGACACTAATTAGCGCTTGTGTGTCCCTTTCCACCGTTGATGGTTGGTCACCATATCCCCGCCCCCAGCCCCTGACATATTCGGTGTTTAGCTCTGGCCCAGCAAAGAGTTGGTGCTTGGTAAGTACCAGTTTTTAGAACCTGGAGTCGGTGCTTAGGTGGTGGAAACACAAAGAACTGGTGCTAAGTCAGGCTCTGGCTCCGACCTAGCGGACGTTGGTGGAGAAGAGGTAATTTTTATTAATACGAATACACGACTACTCATAAAAAAAAGAGCAGATTTGTGGTGAAATCAGACTTTTACCTTTTTACTTGCTGACCTCATTATTTACAAGTTTGGCCACGTTTATTATGAACATCCAGCATTATGTCCTTATTTGACAGAACATAAGGAAAAGCACAATAAATCCCTTTTAAACATCGATTAATTTAAGAACTTGTGCTTTTTTTGATCTACAGAGGACAATGTCAACAACTTTCAACCTTTTTTTTGTTTTTTCAGTCAAACTTAGTTTAATGGAGACTCTTTTTTCTAGAAAGTCCTGATTTTTTTAAATGCAATTCCCCATTGTATTTGGTATTCAGAGGAGGCAGGAATCTCAGAGACAAAATCTTCAAAAAAACAGACGAATGAAACCCAAATTGTGCTGCACTAGCAGAAATTCATCCCTTTAAGGCAACTGAGCCTCTATAAAATCACATTATGAAATTTCCCAGCAAACTGCATGTGAGAATGCAGCTTAGTTGTATATGAACCTAATTTTGTGGAGATTTGGGTGCTTTATGGTCGGTTTTAATCAAGCTCTGCTCCAAATTAACATGTAATGAAGCTTGTTGTTTGCCTTAGGACACAGCAACAGGCAGCCGTCCTCACAAGCCACATGCGGTTTGTACATATTATTAAAAATACGACTCTTCTTAAATAGGTACTAGAAAAGCCCTCCGTGAGCTCATACCTCCGCCAAGGAGCTTCAGTCCACCCCCAACAAGATCTCCCAATTCACATATTTTGTATGGAACGTTACAGATACAAATGTAATTACATACAGTTCAAATTTCCTACCGGCAATGCGGCCTTCACCCCATCCGACCTAATGAACAGGAGCTGCCTCTAGCACGGCAGCTCCTAACAGCCTCCCAGCTTCTTAGACAACCGGAGATAAGAATGCCGGCCCAACCGTGCATATGTCGCTCAGGAAGGAAAAGAACTCCATCATTGTCGCTGTCTGTCGCATGGAGACCCACAAAGAAACAAACAAACAAAGGCCGGCCATCACATAACCTCCTTGGCGGAGGTAATAAGTGTTGTGACATCAGACTCCCACATTTACCCTTGTTGACCTTGTTTTTTGCAACTTTGGCCACGTTTAATACGAACATCCAACACTGTATTCCTTATATGACATTAAATAAGATCCTCAGAGCACAGTGTCAACAGATCTTGTTTTTAAAAATCAGTCAAACGTAGTTTAATGGAGATTCTTTTTCTAGAAAGTCACAGCTCCAGAATTTTTAAATGCAATTCCCCATTTACCTCTGCTGTACTTGGTATTCAATGGAAGTGGAAATCTGCAAGAAAACAGACAAATGAAACCCTAATTGTGCTGCAGTGATAGAATCCAGCCCTTTAAGGTCAGTTTCAGTCAAGTTTTGCTCCACAGTAAAGTGTAACGAAGCTGCTTTGGGACACAGCAACAGGCAGCCGTCCTCACAGTCCACATGCGGTTTGTGCATATTATAATAAATACGACTACTCGTAAATATAAGTGCGGATTTGTGGTGAGATCAGACTCCCACATTTACACTCTTTACTGTTCCTGACCCCAACTCCCACCCTCTCCCTCTCTCTCCCTCTCTCCCTCTCTCTCTCTCCCCCAGTCATTTACATTTATATTGAATTAGAAGCCATGGTGGAGAGCGAGTGGAGGCAGCCGAGACTGATTATAATGGGAGATTACGGGCCGACTGCACCGCCATTATGTCGTGTAATTACAAAGAGAGAGGGAGGCTGAGAGAGAGAAAGAGAGAGAGGAGGATGGGGCCCTCGGATTCCCAGATGCCAGGATCTATTTCATTCGGGGGAATAACGTCTCTCTGCTTTCCACCTGTAAATATCACACATGAGGGCTGCATCCTGCAACGTTTTACACCTGTTTCTTTACCGGCTATGATTTATCGGAGACACATATCAAACAAGGCGTTAAGGAGCATGCGTGGGATTTATCGGTGCATCGGCTTTGTGGTTTCATTCGACCTCATCGATCTGCTGTTGTAATGCATGTAGGATTACTGGCCGGGCACTCAGGGAAACATCTAATGGGTTCAACGTAATGTAAAGCCTGAAAAGATCGTGCTCTGTGTTTGACTTATAAAATACTGTATCTGACAGCTCCTGGTGCTAATTCGTGTTTTATAGAAGCAGGGGTGGACTGGTAAGTCAAGAGGAAAACACAGGGAACCAAAAACAAATATATAACCATGTATGTTTGAGTTTAAAACCCAACCAATTAAACTTTCAGCAATTCCCCACCATGCAGAGTTGATTGAAACTAGCTGATTTATTTTCCTCTTCGTTGCCTTAAACCTCATGCACCATCATTTTTGGCACAATAATTGGTAAAGATGTGTATTTTTCAGGGGGTGGGATTTTAAAATTTGAACCTCAGTCCCCAGAATACATTAATAACACACAGTGACCAACTGACCTTAAGGACAAAAACGTCCCCATTGAAACTTCCATTTTTGAACCTTCTGCCATTGCATCATGAAATCATGCATTCTGTTTTATTATCTAATCTAACCTTTATTGATCCCCTTGGGGAAATTTCTTCTCTGCATTTAACCCATCCAACTATACATACGAGGAGCAGTCAGGGGCAGTTAAGGGCCTTGCTCCAGGGCCCACAGTGGTGTTGACAAGTGGTCGCTCTCACTTTCCCACCTCGACCTCTTGCCAGTCCAGGGACTCGAACTGGCGACCCACCGGTTACAAGTTGGCTTCACAAACCACTGGGCCACCACTGCCCCAATTAAGCTGTCACTCTGGATTTTTACTGTTTTCCATTAGATTGTGACATTTTTACCTCCGTCAAGGAGGTTATGTGATGGCCGATGTTGGTTTGTTTGTTTGTGTTCAAAATAACTCGAAAAGTAATGGACAGATTTGGATGAAAATTTTCAGGAAATGGGACAAGGAAGAAATGATACATTTTGGGACTGATCCGGATCACTGTCTCCATCCAGGATTTTTTTTAAAATCTAAGTGTAACCGGTTGGACAATTAAATGCGGTTTCCTCTAAAAGCCACCAGAGGGCACTCTTGTTTTTGGGGCAACCCCCTGTGACCACATGACATTTTGGGGCTCCACGCAACAGACAGCGACAATGACGGATTTCTCTTTCCTTCCTGAGTGACATACGCATGGTTGGGCCGGCATTCTTATCTCCAGTTGTCTAAGAAGCTGGGAGGCTGTTAGGAGCTGCTGCGCTAGAGGCCGCGCCTGTTCATTAGGTCGGATAGCGTGAAGGCCACATTTCTGGTAGGACATTTGAACTGTATGTAATTACATTTGTATCTGTAACGTTCCATACAAAATATGTGAATTGGGAGATTGTGTTGGGGGTGGACTGAAGCTCCTTGGTGGACGTATGCGCTCTCTGAGTGCTTTTCGACTTTCATATTTGGCCTATGGAGCAAATACAGCTTTTGTTTAGTCACCTCCTGCTATATTATAAGAACTGCAATGGAAAAAATGTTTACAGCAAATCTCAAGAATGAAGCCTAATAATATAGGATGAAGGGTTTCATACTGTAATGGCAGAGGGATCAAATGTAATGGTTATAATGGGCTTCAATGGGGACCTTTTTTGTCTTTAAGGTCCTGAATGTAACTTTTTTTATATTACACTGCATTAAAAATAATAATGCATCAGAATCAGTGTTGGTGTTAATCATTGACACATCCCAGCCTGTAATAATCAAGAAAACAAATTTCCCTTTAGCGTTTATTTTATCGAAAATAATCAATTTTTTCTTTTTTCTCATAAAAAACAACATAATGTAAAAAAGTGGCATTGAAAGGGTTAAAAACCTGAAAATTAATGAATAATTGGTAATTATGATAATGACTGTTGTAGATCAAAAGAAAAAAGTCATTAAAAAGTGAGGAAGTAATATGATTGTATGTCGTTTTTCTTGCATTGGTTTCGATGTGGGCATTTTTGTCCTTAAGGACCTCAGTGTAACCTTTAAACATTGCAGGTTCAGGGTTAAACTCAAGGATTTTTCTTCTTCTTTGCAAATAATTTCACAGAAAAAGGACAAAAATAAAACATCCACTGCTCTCTCCTCCCCGGCTGACATCTGACCGGTTCATGTTCTGAACCCAACAACCAGCAGGAGGCATCAGTTTAAGGGTAAAACAGGGACGAACGAGGCTAACAGTGGTCTTGATTGTCATCATTAAGTCGTGTTTCTGAGTGGAGCTGCAATTTACATTTATTTACATCAAAAACACAAACTTCTCTGGTATAATTGGTTACCGCGATGCTCTTTCTGGGCCTTCCGGGTCGCAGTTAACTGTTTGGAAAGTTCCACCCACATGTTTGTCTCACAACTTCGTGATCCCGTCACTCGGTGTAAAAGACCCGCCGCTCATTATGTGAAACGAAGAGGAGGCTGTTGCACATTGTGACTTTAAGGACGCAGAAGGCTTTTTAAAATCAGTTTTATCTGAGAATTTATAGTGACAAAAATGCATCTATGTCTGCTCCATTTGTCCGTCTTTCAGAAAATGCAGTCACTGCTTTGGCGATTTGCTCAGACTCATATTATCCATCATAAAAATGACAAAACTCTGTTTACAAAAGATGCATAGTATGTTTTGGGTAAAGCATTAAATAAACAGACACTTTCAGCCCAGACATCCTCCAAAAGTTTTTCGAAGATTCCTCAGAAGGACACCTCTAGCTCCTGTCACCACGTGTCACTGCGTTCTTAAATCCTGATATGAACTCTTCAGGGCCTTAAACGCAGTGGACATGCCGTTAGGTAGCTTCCCGGACTTCTGCTCTGACCGGTTGTCAGTGTTGACAAATCAAATATACTGTGGGATAGTTGATGTTTAATGAGAAAACGAAATGAAAAGCAGGGCGATATCTCATTTAATTACATTTTGTGCGCGTTTTGGCATTGATTGGAGTGGGAATAGCAGCTAACTTGATTTTAAGGCCCAAAGGCTGACAAAGGATGACTGGTTTCATTTACAAACTTCCTCCTGCATAACTTCTGATAGCAGCTGCAATCAAAGTTTCTTTTTTTTTGAAGTTACCACAAGACTTGAAAGTGGGAAACACAGGGGACTGAGATGACACATCCTTTAGCAGAGGCAAAGTAAGGACTTTGGCTAAAACCTCACCTTTCCTTAAGGGCGTAAAATCCTAAGAAGAGTTAACTTCTATATGGAAGCAGCATTTCTGTATATGATCACGTCACAATGAGGTTCATCTTTTAGAATTTAAAGTGACAACTGATGGTCATAATCACACTTTTAATACATTAAAGGACCATTTACTGCTTTTTTATACATATAAACTAGAAAAGCACTCAGAGAGCTCATACCTCCATCAAGCAGCTTCAGTCCACCCCCAACACAATCTCCCAGTTCACATATTTTGTATGAAACGTTACAGATACAAATGTAATTACGTACAGTTCAGATTTCCTACCAACAATGCGGCCTTCACCCCATCCGACCGAATGAACAGGCGCGGCCTCTAGCGCGGCAGCTCCTAACAGCCTCCCAGCTTCTTAGACAACCGGAGAGAAGAATGCCGGCCCAACCGTGCGTATGTCGCTCAGGAAGTAAAGAGAACTCCGTCATTGTCGCTGTCTGTCACGTGGAGCCCCAAAATGTCATGTGGTCACAGGGGGTTACCCTAAAAACAACAGTGCCCTCTGGTGGCTTTTAGAGTAAACCGCATTTAATTGTCCACCTGGTTACACTTACATTAAAAAAATTCCTGGATCCAGACGGTGATCCGGATCAGTCCCAAAACTGAATCATTTCTTCCTTGTCCCATTTCACACATTTCCTGAAAATGTCATCCAAATCCTTCCATTATTTTTTGAGTTATTTTGCACACAAACAAACGAAGAAACAAACAAACCAATGCCGGCCTTCATATAACCTCCTTCGTGGAGGTAATAGCTAAACATGCTGATATGTGGTTTATATGCACTAATGCACACAACCTGCTACACTCTAAAATGTCTGTTAACGCTGTGGTTGAAAACTATTTAGGATTAATCTCATTTATCTTCTAAGGGAAGTTGACTTTAGTGGATTCTGTCGACTTAAAATGATGTTTAGTCCCTTTAAACCGGTGTTTTGACAAAAGGGCAAAACATAGGTTTATTGTTATTAGTAGGTCCATGTCTCCTCAACCGCTGTCTTCTTCAAGTACGACTGTAGAGTGAAGTAAAATGAAAGAAGTGCAATGACAAAATGACGTTTCATACTCAGATCTAACGTAAACCAGTGGCATTAAGGCAAGGCAAGTTGATTTGTATTGCACATTTCAGCAGCAAGGCAATTCAAGGTGCTTCACACAAGACACTGAAATACAGCAACAAGGGAAAAAGAAACACATTGAAAGAAACGTGTAGAAAGTGATTAAAAAAGCACATAAAACCCAAAATATAAAAACACACAGATTAAAGTAAGAGCTGCAGTGCAGAGTTTCGAAGGGAAGTATAAAATTTAAGAAGTAAAAAGCCTTTTAGTCAAAGGCAGCAGTGAACAGGTGAGTCTTTAACCTTGACTTAAAAGAACTCAGACTCTCAGCAGACCTATTATATATTTTCCGGTAGTTTGTTACAGATATATGTAGCATAGAAACTGAACGCTGATTCTCCATGTTTAGTTCTGACTTTTGGATCACATAGCAGACCAGCACCAGACGACCTGAGTGGTGTGGAGGGTTCATACTGGACTAGAAGGTCTCTGATGTGTTTTGGGCCTGAACCATTCAGTGCTTTAGATGCTAGCAAGAGAACTTTAAAGTCTGTTCTCTGAGAGACGGGGAGCCAGTGTAGAGACCTCAGAACTGGAGTGATGTGGTCCACTCTCCTGGTCTTAGTGAAGACGTTCTGGATCAGCTGCGGTCGCCTGATTGACTCTTTAGGCAGACCAGAGAAGATGCTGTTACAGTTGTCAAGGTCCTGCTGCGACATCATTCCTTTAATCCTAGAAGTATTGTTGAGGTGATAGTCGGCTGATTTTGTGATTGTTTGTGTGTGGTTTTTAAAATTCAGGTCTGAATCCATGACAGCACCCAGATTCCTGGCCTGGTCTGAGGTTTTGAACTGAAGTGACTGGAGCTGCATTCTGATTTTAAGACGTTCCTCCTTGGGTCCAAAAACAACTACCTCAGTTTTTTTCGCTCCATGCATTTGCCCAGTGCACGCTGGACGATCGTAGGTAACAAAAACCTGCAGGTTGGTCGGGTCGCTACTGCCGTGTACGCAGTAGTATGACACGTTGGATAAACTCCATTCAGTTGTGTGTTACCAAGTAGAGCGGTTCATGTAAGTTTTATAGTGGACGCATACTGTCAAACCTACCCATCTAAGACTCCCTGAAAGCAACCATAAGGCCGTCCTCAATGTATATGAATGTAACTTCATTTAGTGCCCTACAGGGAGGTCAGAGGTCGCGGTCAGAAACAGAGCAGCGGCCGTTCATTTGCTGGTTTCATGTGGCTGAACAGCTTTTTAATGACTCTGGTTTCCTCGGTTTGAGATGTAATAAAAACACCCATTCGGACGTCGGGGATTAACGAGGGCAATAACAACAGCCATTACGGCCGGACAGCTCTGATATTTGGGGTTAAACTGTGAGGAGTTGGCGTCATTATCGTTGCCTCGTAATAAAACGCCCGTTCTGGGAAACGCTGACAGTCCAGGACCTTTTTCATGATTTGGTTGTATTTTTTTTTTTTACACCAGGAGCCAGGGTGCTGCTGGAGAGAAGACTCTGGCTGGGCGATGGCGCCACCTAGTGTTTGGTTTGTGCTGCTGACAAGTCTGCAAACAGTGTGGTGGGAGCTGCATCTGGTTTTTGCAGAGGGATTGATGACAATCATTTGAGCAGGGAAATCTTATGGTACTATTATTTGACAAATGTACACAAGAGTGTTTGTAAATACGAGCATAAAGAGCCGAAGAACTGAGCTGCACTGAAGCTACCAAGACCCACAGATTCATGTTGATTTTTTATTTCATTGCCCGAGTCGGCTGGGATAGGCTCCAGCCCCCGCGACCCTAGTGAGGAATAAGCGGTGTATAGATAATGGATGGATGAAACACACACGACCAAAGAGGCTGAGAAACTGAGAAACATGTACCCAGATTTGCATATACTGGTATTGTGTGTGTATTTATTTATTTATTCGTGTATTTATTTATTTATTTACACAGCTGTCTACGTCACCAAAACTGATCATTCGAGCTACTGCATGTACATATGTATTTATGAGCCAGCAGATCTTCTCATATTTCCAGAAGACCTGGAAATCTATGAAAGAACCAAAACGCATTCATGTTTTGTTTTTTTTTTGTAGTTGTTTTTTGATGATTTAATCTTTGAAATTTAGGAATCATTGAAAACTCTAGCCTGCTATAAAATGCAGAAATAAGTAACAGGTTTATGTCAACTTTTGCTCACGACCGTATGTCATACCGAGACCCTCTGTTCTATTATATGTATAACTATAGAGTACATGTTCTAGTATATGTAGACCTGTGTAGTATATGTTCTAGTATACCTATAGGGTATATGTTTTAGTATATGTATACCTATGTAGTATTTCTTGTAGTATATGTATACCTATGTAGTATATGTTTTAGTATATGCATATGTTAAGCTATATCATTTTTATAGATGTACAGCTAGCTTAAACACTGACCTTAACGCCACACACACACACACGCATACCTATCTATCTATCTATCTATCTATCTATCTATCTATCTATCTATCTATCTATCTATCTATCTATCTATCTGTCTATCTGTCTATCTGTCTATCTATCTATCTATCTATCTATCTATCTATCTACCTATCTATCTATCTATCTATCTATCTATCTATCTATCTATCTATCTATCTATCTGTCTATCTGTCTATCGGTCGGTCTGTTGGTCGGTCTGTCTGTCTGTCTGTTTGTCACAACACCGTATTAATATCATTTAATACGTTTGTAATGCATGAGTTGAGGTGACCTGGAGATAAAATAAAAAGGATCTAAGCACCAACCCCAGGTCCTGAAGGGTCAGATACATGTCAGAATAACATGAAGAAACATACATACTACTACTGGTGTCAACACCACTAAATATCCTGCTATTGAAAGCAAACTGTGTCATAAGAAACACATCCTTCAAAATAAGACTTTGCACCACTACTTTTTTGGGGTTCATGCTTCTGCGACCCTCTAAAAATGGCTTTGCGACCCACTTTTGGGTCCCAACCCACCAGTTGAGAACCACTGTTCTAGTATATGTTATAGTTATTTTGAGGGGACAGTAAGTTTACCCTGTTATCCAAGCTGGACACTGACCACTTTACATTGCAGCAAAGTGTCATTTCTTCAGTGTTGTCCCATGAAAAGATATAATAAAATATTGATAAAATAATGTTAGTATTTGATATTTTCATGGCAGTTTCCCTGATAAGCTTCTCTGTGTAAGTATTTAAACTGCCCTCTAAGGGTTAAATGAGAAATGAGCTCTGATGTAAAAAGGTCAAACACTCAGCGTCTCTCTCCTCTTCCTAGACTGATTCTCAGCCCGATAACTCTCCTCCTCTTCTTCCTACTTTCAGATACAGCTGCTCCACCCTGTCCACACATTTCTTTGTTCCCTCCCCTTCAGATCTGCACTATGCAGATGGGTGGAACCAACATGTGGTGACGTGGTAGAGCTGACAGGCCCCGTCCACTACAGGAACACGTGATTTGTTGATCAGAGCTGAAACTAGTTTCAGGAACAAGGAAGAGAAACTCACACAGTCGCTGTTACTGAGAGGAGAAATGGCGCAGCGAGGAAATCAGCTGGACCGAGAAACAATTTCTTGTTCCATCTGTCTGGATCTACTGAAGGATCCGGTGACTACTTCCTGTGGACACAGCTACTGCATGATGTGTATTAAAGCCCACTGGGATGGAGAGGATGGGAAGAGAATCTACAGCTGTCCTCAGTGTAGGCAGACCTTCTCACAGAGGCCTGTCCTGAAGAAAAACACCATGTTAGCAGTTTTAGTGGAGGAGCTGAAGAAGACTGGACTCCAAGCTGCTGCTGCTGCTGATCACTGCTATGCTGGAGCTGGAGATGTGGCCTGTGATGTGTGCAGTGGGAGGAAAGTGAAAGCCTTCAAGTCCTGTTTAGTCTGTCTGGCCTCTTTCTGTGAGACACACCTTCAGCCTCACTATGATTCACCTCCATTAAAGAAACACCAGCTGGTGGAGCCCTCCAACAAGCTCCAGGAGAACATCTGCTCTGCTCACAATGAAGTGAAGAAGATGTTCTGTCGCACTGATCAGCAGTCGATCTGTTATCTCTGCTCTGTGGATGAACATAAAGGCCACGACACAGTCTCAGCTGCAGCAGAAAGGACGAGGAAACAGAAGCAGCTGGAGGTGAGTCGACAAAACATCCAGCAGAGAATCCAGGACAGAGAGAAAGATGTGAAGCTGCTTCAAAAGCAGCTGAAGACCATCAATGACTCTGCTGATAAAGCAGTGGAGGACAGTGAGGAGATGTTCACCCAGATGATCCATCTCCTCCAGGAAAGAATCCGTGATGTGAAGCAGCAGATCAGATCCCAGCAGGAGACTGAAGTAAGTGAATTCAAAGAGCTTAAGGAGAAGCTGGAGCAGGAGATCAGAGATCTGAGGAGGAAAGATGCTGAGCTGAAGCAGCTCTCACACACAGAGGATCACAACCAGTTTCTCCACAACTACCCCTCAGTGTCAGCACTCAGTCAGTCCACACACTCATCCAGCATCAACATCCGTCCTGTCAGACACTTTGAGGAGGTGACAGCAGCTGTGTCACAGCTCAGAGATCAACTCCAGGACATTGTGAGGGACACATGGACAAACATCTCACTGACAGGGACTCAACTGGATGTTTCACTGTCAGATTCACAAGCAGAGCCAAAGACCAGAGCTGGATTCTTGAAGTACTCACGTCAAATCACACTGGATCCAAACACAGTAAACAAACAGCTGTTATTATCTGAAGGGAACAAGAAAGTAACATTTATGGGTCTGAATCAGTCTCATTCTCTTCATCCAGACAGATTCACTGGATGTCTTCAGGTCCTGAGTAGAGAGAGTCTGACTGGACGTTGTTACTGGGAGGTGGAGAGGAGTGGAGTAGTTGATGTAGCAGTCGCATACAAGAATATCAGCAGAACAGGAAGCTGGACTGAATGTCAATTTGGATGTAATGACAAATCTTGGGTATTACAGTGTTCCCAAAACAGTTATACATTTGTGTCCTACAACATCAAAACTCCCGTCTCAGGTCCTCCGTCCTCCAGGGTTGGAGTGTACCTGGATCACAGTGCAGGTATTCTGTCCTTCTACAGCGTCTCTAAAACCATGACTCTCCTCCACAGAGTCCAGACCACATTCACTCAGAAGGTACATGCTGGGCTTGGGTTTGATGATTGGGCTTCTTCTGTTAGAACAAGTGTTGAGTTGTGTGAACTGAAGTAGACAGAGGTGATTGAAGGTGCAGTGAGTCTGATTGTGTCTTGGACTCATTTAGTCTCCATCATTGTTGCTCATTGTTGGTGTTGGTTTTTCCAGCCAACATGTAGTTTGTGTTCTCAGTCAGTAAAGAGGATTGTAAGTATTTCCATGTTTTCACATCTGAATCTGAAAACTGCATGAAAATGTGACAACATCTGACTTTTAATGTGTTTCTGAGTCTTGTCTTTGCTTTTCTTTGGTTTGAATTCATGTTTATTCAATCCCATGATCGTGATGCATTTAAGGAACCAGCTGAGGTGATGGAAAAATTATACTTTTATTAAAATGTGCATTTAATCTGTGTGTTAGATAGTTGTAGTTAATCAATAGTTATTTTATTAATCTGACTCGGTGATTTTTTATTTTGTTGATTCTTTTTGTTTCTAGACTGTTGACCAACTTGTGATTCAACTTCATGTTAATCTGCCAATAAATGAACAGAGCCTGGATTCTGGATTCCATCATTGATGCTTCAGTTATACATTGAAATGGTTTTTCTGTCCCTAACTTGCTCATTTGTTTTTAATATGACAACTGACCTTGTGAATTAAAAGGTATTGTCTGTTTTAAATGTGGATAAATGTTCCTCAGTGTGTATTATAGCTCCTATTTAACTGTCTTCACTGCAGGACTTGAACCAAATAGACAAACACTAGATGCACATGTAGTGTAGCTGCAGACTGAGAGCAGAAACTCAGTTCAAACTGTAGGAAAATATGACAGTATCTGACTTTTAGTGTGTTTCTAGGTCTTGTTTTTACTTTTCTCTGCTTTCAATTAATATCTATGTCAGTGATGCATTTGAGGAACCAGTTTAAATGAAGGAAAAGTCCTATTTCTATGCAAACATGTACTTTGTTGTTCTTTTAGAGACATATATGTGCAGGACTTGTTGGACACATTATTCATCACAGTGTAATTTGTGTCTAATATAGTTTTATTTGAATTCAGTCAATAGTAGCAGCTGAGTCAGTAAACAGTCACCACAGTGATGGAGTTATTGGTGGACAAGTTGACTTCCAGAGGAATGAACTTGAAGGACTGGGCTCCACTGATGGTACATAAAGCAGCAAGAGCAGCCCAACGGTACTTCCGCTTAACTGGTACTTCAAAATAAAGCGCATTTCAAACTACAACAACTTATTACATTGGACAAAGGCTGTAATACTATTAAAAGAAGCTTAAACATAAACTTAAACGCTATTACATGTTTCTTATTTACTAAATACAACAAATACACGATATAATTGCAACATTAACAATGAGGGTTTGGTGCATTGTAAATATTCTGAGTTTTGTATGGAATGTTGAAATTGTTTTGAACCAAAACATCAATCTAATCTAAGGTCTAAGTGTCGGGAGCCACTTTTGTTGCTGGGGAGCGTGTGGCACCTTTAAATAGTGATTTATGCGAGAAAAGTTGAGAATAACCACTATGGTCATATTTTGCTTTTTATTTACATTCATGCTATTAATAATGAAGCGCGTGTTAACTGCCATTGCACATATAAGACACCAGAAAAGGAGTTTTGTTTATGTAGCGCTGAGGCGGAACCTTTGTTTTGTTTTCCGGTTGCGCCTGGGACCGGTGAGAGAACGCACGTCTCGCGCTCCCTTCAGAAGAAATCCAAACAAGCGCGACGCGTTTAGGTTTCAACGTTCGTGCTTTATTCAGCTGATACAGGTTGGTAACCGTGAATAAATCATAACTTTGGACCTCGTGGGGCAACACTTCATCAGACCGACTCTCTGTCAAATGTTCAGAGTGTTTGTTGAAACTTTTACATGAAGACAAGGAAGTTGGTCTCCATGGAGAGTTCTCCTGGTGACGTCACGACAATGGCATGAAAAGTAGATTCACAACAGTGGAGCGTCTTGGAAGCTCCCAAACACTATGAATGTTTAAGATGTTTATCGTTCAACAAGGTTTATGTGGTTTAAATGTACTTTGTTCAAGTTAGCGATTGGGGAGGACACATTTAGAACTGTTGATAGTGAACATGGATTGTTGGTACTGTCTAGTAAATACACATCAGTAACCTGTAATTATGACAGAGGTGTGGTGTGAAGACTGGCATGTCTAAAGGGACAGTATGTATTTTCAGGGATGCTGAAAATGTGCAGCCGTATTTCAACCAGTTGTGTACTGTGAAAAGAAATGCACTTTAATGACTCCAAGTGTTTACCGGACATAGAAGTCACTGAGAAAGGCCTTGTGAAATTTCGTGTTCGTTATTTGAGACGGAAGACAAACTGCTTCTCTCCACTGTTTATTTTTTAAACCAGTATCTCAAAAGAGCTTGTACAAGGACGGTTTCATTCGGAACAACCCTCCCAGAAAAAGATGAAGCTCTACTCTTACACAAAAGTTTTATAAAACAGAAATGAATGTGACTGGACTATTGGTTGGGGAGGAACCGTGGTTTAGACTTTGGCACTCTCTTGTTGGTGTGCAGATATGTCCATATCCCTTGGCAAACAATTCATCCTATCAGCAACATGCGCTCTCTGTAGATAGCACCCCCCCTCCTTGGATTCTCCAGTCTTCCCAGTGGGTTTTTTCCACTCTCTTAACTACGAATAAACCAGCCACTGGTAGCTCTTTGTGGGGTTGGTTGGTCTGGGTAGCTCTCAGTAGGGGACTGCCATCAACACCAATCTGAGATGAGAAATGGTCTCTGTTGTAAAAATAAATGAAGAAAAACAGGACATCTCTGTCAAGCCACTCCTCTTCCTGGATTGTATCTCAGCCTGATAACCCTCCTCTCTCTTCTTCCTGCTCTCAGACACAGCAAGACACTCAAACCTGCACCGTCGCTGTTGCTGAGAGGAGAAATGGCTCAGAAAGGAGTTCAGCTGAACCGTCAAACCTTCTCTTGTTCCATCTGTCTGGATCTACTGAAGGATCCGGTGACTACTTCCTGTGGACACAGCTACTGTATGAAGTGTATTAAAACACACTGGGATGGAGAGGATGGGAAGAGAATCTACAGCTGTCCTCAGTGTAGGCAGACCTTCTCACCGAGGCCTGTCCTGAAGAAAAACACCATGTTAGCAGATTTAGTGGAGGAGCTGAAGAAGACTGGACTCCAAGCTGCTGCTGCTGATCACTGCTATGCTGGAGCTGGAGATGTGGCCTGTGATGTGTGCAGTGGGAGGAAAGTGAAAGCCTTCAAGTCCTGTTTAGTCTGTCTGGCCTCTTTCTGTGAGACACACCTTCAGCCTCACTATGATTCACCTCCATTAAAGAAACACCAGCTGGTGGAGCCCTCCAAGAACCTCCAGGAGAACATCTGCTCTGGTCATGATAAGATGAGGGAGATTTTCTGTCGCACTGATCATCAGTTGATCTGTTATCTCTGCTCTGTGGATGAACATAAAGGCAACGACACAGTCTCAGCTGCAACAGAAAGGATGGAGAGACAGAAGCAGCTGGAGGTGAGTCGACAAAACATCCAGCAGAGAATCCAGGACAGAGAGAAAGATGTGGAGCTGCTTCAACAGCAGCTGAAGACCATCAATGTCTCTGCTGATAAAGCAGTGGAGGACAGTGAGGAGATGTTCACCCAGATGATCCATCTCCTCCAGGAAAGACTCCGTGATGTGAAACAGCAGATCAGATCCCAGCAGGAGACTGAAGTAAGTGAAGTCAAAGAGCTTAAGGAGAAGCTGGAGCAGGAGATCGGAGATCTGAAGAGGAAAGATGCTGAGCTGAAGCAGCTCTCACACACAGAGGATCACATCCAGTTTCTCCACAACTACCCCTCAGTGTCAGCACTCAGTCAGTCCACACACTCATCCAGCATCAACATCCGTCCTGTCAGACACTTTGAGGAGGTGACAGCAGCTGTGTCACAGCTCAGAGATCAACTCCAGGACATTTTGAGGGACACATGGACAAACATCTCACTGACATTGACTCAACTGGATGTTTCACTGTCAGATTCACAAGCAGAGCCAAAGACCAGAGCTGGATTCTTGAAGTACTCACGTCAAATCACATTGGATCCAAACACAGTCAACACACAGCTGTTATTATCTGACGGGAACAGGAAAGTAACAATAATGGATAAACATCAGTCTTATTCTCTTCATCCAGACAGATTCAGTAGATGTCTTCAAGTCCTGAGTAGAGAGAGTCTGACTGGACGTTGTTACTGGGAGGTGGAGAGGAGAGGAGGACTGGTTTATGTAGCAGTCGCATACAAGAATATCAGCAGAACAGGAAGCTGGACTGAATGTGAATTTGGACGTAATGACAAATCTTGGGTATTGTATTGTTCCCAAGACAGCTATGAATTTTGGTACAACAACATCAGAACTCTGGTCTCAGGTCCTCAGTCCTCCAGAGTTGGAGTGTACCTGGATCACAGTGCAGGTATTCTGTCCTTCTACAGCGTCTCTGAAACCATGACTCTCCTCCACAGAGTCCAGACCACATTCACTCAGCAGGTTCATGCTGGACTTGGGATTGATGGTTGGTTTGCTTCTGTTGGAACAAGTGCTGAGTTGTGTGAACTGAAGTAGACAGAGGTGACTGAAGGTGCAGTGAGTCTGACTGTGTTATTATCAAAATGTTCTGCAAAAGTCAAAGGGCTGATGCTTCGCCATGAAACATCAAGTGCTGTCTAACTACCCTGTACATGCTCCAGTCTACCTCAAACTTTGCACGTTTGAACAGAGTCCTGCTCTCATCACATCCATATACAAACATCCATTCACAGTCATAGCACCACCTGCTGTTCTAATGTATTTATGTCTATGTTGTGGTTTATGTATAAAAAATAAATATTGCAATTTCTAGATCTTGCACTTTATTACCTATTATTGCCTATATTAAACATATTTTACGCAAGTAGAAAAAAACGGTAGCATATGTTCTACTATATGTATATATACATATGCAGTATATGTTCTAGTATAAGCACATTTATGTAGTATATGTGTGATATATGTAGAAAAATAGATATTTTACTTTGTTACCTATATTGCACATATGTTTTACGCAGGTAGAAAAAAATCTATGTAGTATATGTTCTCGTGTCTGTCTTCCCATGTAGTATTGTAGTATATGCATATCTATGTTTTATATGTTCTAGTATTTGTAGAAAAAAAATATATATTGCACAGGTTTTTAAGATTAACTTTACTGTGATGTGGCCACAAACAGAAATGTGTTGGTTTCATATTTATACATAAATTCTTACATGATTTTTTTTCCTAGTCTTTTGCTTCTACTCAATGAGACTTTTATTTTGAAAAATACAACACTTTTACTTTGAAGGCCGCTTTGATACGCACATGCGGGTTCTGTTGTACATCCGGTCTGACGAGGTTCTCCTGAACTCTCACCTCCGTCGTGTCTTCGGTCGTGTCGTTGTCCGGCCAGCGTCGCTTCTCCTTCGGCCATGAGCGCCATCCTTCCCCGGATCGAGCAGCTGTCGGCCCGGGTGGTTCGGGTTCTGGGCTGCAACCCGGGTCCGATGACTCTGCAGGGAACCAACACGTACCTGGTCGGCACCGGGGAAAGGTGACGGTACCCGAGCTGATGTTTATTATGTTCAGCACCGGAAGCGGACTTTGGTGTGTTTTCGCCTCTTAAAGTCGTGACAGTGCAGGAATGTTTGCTGCGTTTCCGGTTAAAAAACGTCACGCCAAACTCCATTTAAAATATGTTGAATTTAACCTTTCCTCGCTTGTATGTAATAAAACATAGTGAATACAACAAAACTGTAAATGTACAATTAATTAGCCTTTCCTCCTGCTTATATCGGCTTATTTTTAATATAAGATATTATCTTAATTTTCTATAATGATAGCAGGATTGTGAGGAGAGGAAGCCCTTGTCCAGTGAGTTCTGGGCTCATAGACCTATCAGCAGACAGTAATCAGTAGTAGAAATATGGACGATTTCTTCAGTAGGAGTCAGTTCAGCTGAATTGTATGAATTTAAGTAGCTAGTTTTTAGTGTTGTACCACAAAACCAAGTGTCATTCACCTCCATTGCATTGGCAGGTGTCACAAATTCAATCTAAAAGCAGGTTAATTATAATTAATACAGCACCCCTGACACATACACTTACATCCAGTTTGTCAGTAGAAAACTATGTTTTAATTATTATCATTTATTTAGCTGATGGTTCAGGAAAAACTCATATTCCTGCCATGCAAATCCATAAATAAATACAAGAGAAACATCTTTACACTGACTAAACTAAACAACCTACACTGACTTATACTCTGAGTGTAATAAATTGTGTTTCATAGGATTCTTTTGTTGTCTTATTTCTGCTGATTACACTTGATGAGTAGCACAAAACAACACGATCAATCTGTGGAAACATTCAGGAAAAGTTAATCAGACGCAGAAATGGCTGAGCTCATAGTTCATCCCTCACTAACCAGGTATTTTATTGATGTTGGCAGCCTGAACGAAGAGGTAACTAAATTAGACAAACACAAGCTAATGATTAAAAGTAAGCGTCCACCAGGCGTTTGTTTAAATTCAGAGGATCATCTCATCAGATCAGCTGTCGGCCCCAATAATCAGTCTATCCCTGTTCAGTACACAGTAAATACACTAACTCAATACAATGATTAATGCACATGAAACACCACAAATAAAACAAAGCAGGCAACAAATAAATATAAGATAGTTAGTGCATGAGTGGTACTGGTGTGTTTGACTATGGGGAGCTACCATGAATCTATAATGTGGACTGTGTTGCAGACGGGTGCTCATAGACACTGGGGAACCGGCTGTGCCTGAATACATCAGCAGCCTGAAGCAGGCGCTGAAGCAGTTCAACAGCAGCATCCAGGAGATCATCATCACGCACTGGCATATCGACCACACGGGCGGAGTGGAGGACGTCTGCAGGGACGTCGCTGGTGAGGCCTGTTCCTGTGGGTTTAATGAGCCCTGCAACCTGGAAAGCTGCTTAAACTCCTCATATGTATAATCTTACTGAGAAAATGCAGTTTTTGAAACTTTCAAAGGTCTACTTGCTTTTAAATCAGTGTGATCAGCTGCTCAGGATCTAGTTTTTTTTTACTTTCATATACTTGTAGTTGCAAGAAACAGAATTAAAGATCCGAATGCTTCTTTGTTTCCCTCCTGCAGGTTCTGAGATCCGAGTCTGCAAACTTCCTCGCTCCAGTCGAGTCGACGAAACAGCCGGAAACAAGAGCTACACTTACCTGAAAGATGGAGATGTCATCCAGACGGAAGGAGCCACGCTCAAGTCAGTTTACTTTATCTGTAATTTCACTGTTTATATAGTTTATATACTATATAAAAACTATATTAATCCCAAAAAAGGTGTTGCTCATAAAAACAAAATGACACAAGAAATGCAGTGATTACAAAGTAAAAAAGGGATAAGATGCAAGTATGATAGTTGATGAGCATCACCCTGCACACTGCCATGGCTGACGTCTCTTTTTTTTCCCAGAGTGCTTTTCACCCCGGGCCACACCGACGACCACATGGCCCTGCTGCTGGAGGAGGAGCGGGCGCTGTTCTCCGGTGACTGCATCCTGGGCGAGGGCACGGCCGTGTTCGAGGACCTCTACGACTACATGAAGTCTCTGAACGTCCTGCTGGACTCTCAGGCCGACCTCATCTACCCCGGTGAGAGAAGACCGTTGGGAATGAAGAGACGTTCGGTGGGAGTGACGGGTGATAGTACGGGATCTGTGGCTCTCAGGGGTTCACTGCCTGGCTGGAGCTGGTGTAATTAAGTAGTGAGGGAGGAAATAAGAAGTTCCCCCACGTTTATCCTGTAGGTCAAGGGTTTGAACCAGGAGTCTTACAGTCACATGTTCATTTCTCATATTCAGTGTGAACAATATCAGGCATCCGACAGAGCGTCTTCTGCAGAAATTTAAAAACACGTAAAAAGTCACTGTGAGTATTTGGTTCATACATCTGCAGAAAAATTTCGTCTTTGTCATTCGTCACTCTGGCGTTTTGTTTAATTTTTTTATCAATCAAATAGTCCAGTTTAATCATGATTCTCACTATTTTTTTTCATGCCTTTTTCCATCCATCCATCCATCCATCATCTATACACCGCTTAATCCTCTGTAGGGTTGCGGGGGGGCTGGAGCCTGTCCTAGCTGACTCTGGCGAAGGCAGGGGACACCCTGGACAGGTCACCAGTCTATCACAGGGCTACATATAGAGACAGACAACCAAGCACACTCTCATTCACACCTATGGACAATTTAGAATCATCAGTTAACCTCAGCATGTTTTTGGACTGTGGGAGGAAGCTGGAGTACCTGGTGAGAACATGCAAACTCCACACAGAAAGATCCCAGACGTCCTAACCGGGACGCGAACCGGGGATCTTCTAGCTGTGAAGCGACGTTGCAGTTATGATCATCTGTAGTGACATTAATCAGCCTTTTTCAAATCCATCAGGTGTTGAAACGAGAGAAAAGCACAGTGTTCAAGGCCCAAATGTGACTTTTTTCAGTTTTTGTTGTTGTTTTTTTTGAACAGAGAAACCAGCATATCTTTACTTTAGGGAGTTGGAACCAGTCAAATGTTCAGTTTACCGTGTAAATAATGTCAACAGGAACATCATATACAGACACTTTAGAAACAAAGAAATATAAAGTCACTGAGAAGATTTGTTTCACACATCTGCAGGATTATTTTTTAATAAAATACAGTCACGTCTTTATCCGTAGTGAGCCTCGCTTTTTGTGGTTTAATATTAATTAAACATCCATCCATCCATCATCTATACACCCATTAATCTTCTGTAGGGTCATGGGGGGGCTGGAGTCTATCCCAGCCGACTGTGAAGGCAGGGGACACCCTGGACAGGTCACCAGTCTATCACAGGGCTTATTAATTAAACAGATAAATGTGATAATAATTCATACAGAACCACTCATCTAAGGTTGCACTTATGATCATTTTTAATAACATTAATCCACATTTTTTCAAATTCATTAATTGTTGAAAATAGAGAACAAAACCAAAAACACAATTCCAGGCCCAAATGTGACTTTTCTGATTTTTATATTTATATATTTTTGAACAGAGAAAGCAGCAAATCTTTACTTTAGAGAGGTGGACCCAGTGAATATTTGACGTTTTCTGTTCATCGTCGGTTTTGCTGCTTTGATCTCTGATGCCCGTTGATGTAAAACAAACCCCTGCTGCTCTCTGTGCAGGTCACGGCCCCGTGGTTCAGGATGCTGGCGCCAAGATCAGACACTACATCAGCCACCGGGACCAGCGAGAACAGCAGATCCTGGCAGCCATTCAGGACGGAGCAGGAAAGCCTTTCTCCTCCATGGAGCTCGTCAAGATCGTCTATAAGGTCAGGAAAAAAAACTTTAAAGTGTTTCCCAACCTGTAAAATATCAGTCCAGGTGAACCTGTCGAATGGCATCCACCTTAAATTGACCTCTAGCTCCTCAAAATAAGTAAATATGCTGACTAATTATGCTCTCTATAGTCTGCATTAGTGATCTGAAAATACACAGCCTGCAACCAATCCAAGCCTGATGCGATGCTGGTTTTGCTTTTCTTCCAGGACACTCCTGAATACCTGCACAAGGCCGCTAACGTGAACCTGGTCCATCACTTAAAGAAGCTGGAGAAAGAAGGCAAGCTCAGCGTGGGTAGGTCGAGTCTCACTGCTGCTGGCATTTCCACCAAAATGCACAGATCTGGCTCTGCAGTTTCATCACCTTATGTGAAGGTTAAAGGTCCATTACCAATGTGCTGTCGGTGGTTTAGAAAAGTAGTTTCTGCACTCTTGACTGTGGCTTTTTGTCTTCCCTCCCAGTGGGCGAATCTTCACAGAGCAGCAAATGGAAGAGCAACCTGTGATGCGGCGAGATGACGTCGGTTTGTGATTTTCAGATGCCAAATGATCACCTTTCAGAATGAGGTTTCTGTGCAACCGGGAAAATCGAGACCGGTTGCCCCAACGAAGCTAACATTTGGTCCCGAGGCCGAATGCTAATCCAATCCAGACAGACCCTTTAATAATCCTTTACAGGAAATTACAGAAAGAATCAAAGCGCCCCAAGTTTAGCTGACTTCAAACACGACTCTAGAACACGCCATGTAGCACCTTGGTGAGTTAAAACGACCATTTTATTGGTGGAGTTTGGCACACGAGTCCTTGTTTTCTCTCTCTTTTGATCACATTTCTAACTATTTCAAGACGTTGTCAACTAATATGAAAGGGTCCTTTAACTTGGAGGTAGCAGTTGCTCACATGTAGCTTAGCTTACAGGCATGAATTAAGGTGATCCAGTGATGCTTATTGGTTAGTACACTCTACAGAACACATACTGAGCTCCACATCACTGAGTCTGGTCATTTATGAAGCCATGAGGGTCTCGAAACATTTGCCATTGGATCGTTGCTCATAGGCGGTGTGTGTTCGCTGTGCATCGAAGCAGGTGTCAGGAAGAAATTCACTCCTTAACTGGGTGGGTGTTGTTTTCCATCATTATTCCATATGAAGAAATAAGCAGACTGCGGCGCGGTGATTTATTTCTACCCAGACCATCACTTGTTGTTCAGCTGTCCTTCACCCTTCACCCTTTTTCCAAGCTTGTATCCTCTCTGCTGCACCCAGTTCGTCACTAGGTGGCAGCGTCTGCCTATTAATTTGCTTGCAGGCTAACTTTACCGGGCAGTTATGCTAAAAGAAAAATGTGATAAATGTTCTATTTTTTTCAGAAATCTGTGACAAATAATGAATGTAAGTGTGTGTTTTAAGAGATTGTTTCTAATAATAAATGATAAGATGCTACTGTGGGGTTCAGCTTGTTCTTTTTCTGGCTGTAAATGAGGCTTATCGCGTGTTTGTGATCCCTTTTGGAGTTTTAACAGCTGGATTTAATCAGAATTGAATCAGCGTCCCGTGAGTGATCGTCGGATGGCTTGCGTGACCTCTTGAACTCGTCTGATTTCGTGTTGACTCACGGCTCATGGCACAGTCTGACTGTGCGGGGACTTTCTTTGTAGGTGTGTTGGTGTTGTTTTTTTTTTCCCGAACAGATCATTTTGAGGCCGAGTGCTGACATTACTGACAATAAGCCCGACTTATGTGAAGACTCGACTCATGCAGGACGTTAGAAGAACACACCTTGAACCTGTAGACCACTGTTGGACATCTGTGTTACAGCTACATGCTAACAATACAGGAGACTTCGCAGTGGCTTTTAATATAAATGTAAAATGTGGTCAAACAAAATGAACTGTAAGACGCCTCATAGATGTACTAGGTATATTCTGAGAGGAAATCCATATACGGATATTTCAGTGTCATGGTAATATCTAAAGATGTTAACACTCTGAAAAAGTCCTTTAAACTCCCTAAAACTAAGATCCCTGCAGGTTACACTGAAAATAAGGTGAAATATCAAGAAAATAAAAGCTCTAAATCACCTACATACATTCTGCAAGTCACTGTAAGAATGTTCCTGGACGACTTTAAGAGTTAAAACCCCACATAACAACGTCTAGCTTTCACTTTACGTTGTTTTATTGCTGCCTTTTAACCTGGGGATCATTTTCAATCCTATCCCTTCAACTGGGTCCATTATCCATCACACCTGTACGTACTTTATATACAATGATCAGCCACAACATCATGACCACAGACAGGTGAAGTGAATAACATTGATCATATTGGTACTATGTGCTGTTCTGATGGAAAACCTTGGATTTTAACATCCATGTTGATCAGACTTGGACACCCAAATAAACATTGTCCCAAAACAAGCACACTCCCTCATGCTAATGGAAATCCCAAATGTCACTGGCCCCGCAGGTAAATGCACCCCACCACATGGAAACAACAGTCTGGAGCATCTTGACGAACATGACAATGGTCCAACATGTTGATTTGACCTCCAGACTTCCTACACCTCATTCTGATCAAGCATCAACAGGATGCAGTGGAACAAGTTGGATTGACAGAGGCCCCACTGCACAAGCCAGAGCACCCAAAGGATCCAGTGCCAACGTCCTGGTTCCAGACCCCATAGGACCCCCTGAGAGGTCCTCTGGTCCATGCCCAATGGTTCAGAGCATTTTGGACCACATACTGGGGACCAACACAATATTAAAAGAAGAAGAAGCCTTACTGTCATGAATACATTTTTACAGCATTGCGAAATGTCGTTTTCGCATATCCCAGTTGGGGTCAGAGCGCCATGGTACGGCGCCCCTGGAGCAGTGAGGGTTAAGGGCCCAACAATGGCTGCATTGGGGTTCCTCTGACCTTCTGATCAGTAGCCCAGAGACTTAACCATTAGGCCACCGTAGGCCTAACATGAAGACCACCAGACTACGACGGGTGGTCATTATGTTAGGCCATCTATCTATCTATCTATCTATCTATCTATCTATCTATCTATCTATCTATCTATCTATCTATCTATCTATCTATTCATGATGTCATACCTGTACATATGTATGTAAATTCATCAAGTCATAAATGAAAATACCTCTATGTGTAAAAGGTGCACATAGTCTTTATTATATCTTTATTTTCAGCCTTATTGTATTTCTTTATTTCTTGTCTTTTTTTTATTTCTAGCTGCTGTAATATGCAAACTTCTCCAGTTTATTAAATTTATCTCATCAAACCTGAATGTGAGTAAAAAATAAAAGCTGAATTAACGCCTTAGATTATTTTTTATTTTATTTCATTTTATTTTATTTCAGATTTGTTCGCTCCAAGCCGTCACGGATTAATAAAAATACACGTTCTAAGTTTTTATTCCGGTGATAAAAAAGCTGCCGGCGTCCAGGTGCGTGTCTGCGGACAGAGACGGGCGGCTCTGCGGTAGCCGGAGGAGCGGAGGTGGAGGTGCAGCGGGAGGGAGGAGGAGGAGGAGGAGGAGGAGGAGGAGGAGGAGGGGGCTTCGCTGGGAAACATAAACAGCCGAGGAGCCTCTGAGCCACACGAACATGGCGGCTCCGGCCCTGGACGCCGCCACCGCCGCCGCTTCTCCTGCCGCCGCTCCGTCCCGCTGACCGCCACCTCCTCCTCCTCACCGACCCACATCCCGCACAGGCATGGCCGCTCAACTCCCAGGTAAGTTTTGTGCCTCTCCTCACCGACACCCCTCCTCTAATCCCACCTCCATGTTTAAAAAAAAAAAACATTTCACCGCAAACTTTACACCGGGCGAGTTTATCTGCTCTTCATGGCGCCGCCGCGACGTTACCGTTATGACATTAACGGTAAAAAAAGAAAGAAAAAAAACACCGCGGCGGTTTAATTAGCAAAGAAACGACGCCGGTATTTACGGTGCAGGTGACTTACGAGCATCTGGGGGTGCTTTTAGCTAAATTCACCAACTGTTACCGAGTGTACACACCGGATTTCTGCCGGTTGGAGCGGCTGACTGACAGCTATCACTACCGGACCGGAGGTGGAGTGCAGGCAGGCAGGCGCGCGGGCGAGGGAGGGGGGTTTAACGGCAAACTGCAGCTAGCTAAACCGGTTAAAAAATGCTACTTTTCGTCGCTACCGGGGCTCGGTTTACGGTTGGAAAAAGTGGCCGCGTTCGTTTACCGTGTTCGAGCACCGTGCGGCAGTCGCAGGAGACGGGACTCTCTCCGTTCCCAACTTTAGCCGTTAAAGGGCTTCCTGATCGGGGGGGGAGAGAAGCGACGGTTCTCAGCGGACCGCGGAGCTTCCTGCCGCTACCGCCGCCGGCTGTGCTCGCTTCGTTTATCGGCGTCGGATTTAACGACCACCGTATTTAAAAAGCCCGGAGCTGTTTTTAAATGTTTGTTATTTTTAAAGGGGGGTTTATGTGAGCATGTTTCACTGTTATTCCCAGACCGGCTCGGACTTCCTCAACCGACTCCGGCGTCAAGTTGAGCAAGTGAAGCCGTACAGATCCGGTGTTGTGCCTTAAAGTGACTTGAGGGGCAGTTAAATCCTCATTTTTCTGAATTATTTTACCTGCTTTATGCCCTACATTATTACAAATACAGTTTTTTTACGTTTAAATTGCATTAAATCACCATTTCAGCTCATATAATGCAGTTTTCCACCTGCCAGAAAAGTGATTGCAGCCCATTTAAGTTATTAATGCCTCAAAATGATATTTACAGTCTATTTTCCAAATACAAACAAGGATATCAGACATGCAAAACACATACAGAAACTACTCTGTACTATTTCCTATATGCATGTAGTTATTTTAACCTGTATAAATGACAGTAAAGGACCTTTTCAACTCATATAATGCAGTTTTTCACCTGCCAAAAAGTGATCGCAGCCCATTTAAGTCGTGACTTAAACGTTATAAAAATACAAACAAGGATATCAGACATGCAAAACACATACAGAAACTACTCTGTACTATTTCCTATATGCATCTAGTTGTTTTAACCTGTATAAATGACATTAAAGGACCATTTCAACTCATATAATGCAGTTTTTCACCTGCCAAAAAGTGATCGCAGCCCATTTAAGTCGTGACTTAAACGTTATAAAGGCCTCAGAATGACTTACGTACAAAACATAGAAACAATACTATAACATTGCCTATATAAATCTAGTTGTTTTTGCCAGTTAAAATTTCATTGAAAGACCACTTTGACTCATATAATACAGTGTTCCACCTGCCAAAAAGTAATTGCAGCCCATTTAAGTGGTGACTTAAATGCTATTAAGGCCTAAAAATGATATTTACAGTATATCTTCCAAATATAAACACTGACATTAGACATGCAAAACACATACAGAAACAATACTGTACTATTTCCTATATGCATCTAGTTGTTTAACCTGTATAAATGGCATTAAAGGACCATTTCAACTCATGTAATGCAGTTTTCTACCTGCCAAAAGTGATTGCAGTACCTTTAAGTCGTGACTGAAATGTTATCAAGGCCTCAAAATGACTGATTTCATTTATGAGGGTTACATTTACAGGCTATACAGACATATAAGACATACAGAAAAAATGCTGTACTATTTCCTATATGCATCTACTTGTTTTTACTGGTTAAAATAGCTTTAAAAGGCTATTTTAACTGGTATAACGCAGTTTTCTACCTGCCAAAAAGTGATTGCAGCCCATTTAAGTCGTGACTTAAACGTTAAGGCCTCAAAATGTCTGATTTCTTGACTTTCAAGCTATAACCCATAGCATCATCAGGAAAAAAACATTTCTTTAATATATGTTTACATACATGTATAAAAGCCCATCCATGAATCATGTTTATTAGTCTACTTTCCAAAGGTTTCCTGAAGGCTGGTGTTTGTTGATCTGCCGTGGGATGTCCAGTTTACTGTTTACTGGGATATTGCCTATAATCTTAATATCGTAACATACCTGATTACACTATAAGGTCCAAATATTCCTATGGTCACAAATATTTAGTTGGAAGAAATGTGAAAGTTTCACAAAGACAGAACTTTACCGTCACCATGGACATAAGGTTGTGTGCATTATTTGCACTTTATGACTGTTTAACCCAGACAAAAGCAACACAGACACACATAAACTGAGCGCCAATATGTTTTTGACTCGACGCTGGTTTGTTCCTTCACAGACACTAATTAACATAGATAAATTAAGTTCAGTTTTAGATAATACTGAATGTGTTTACATTTTTACAGAATATAGATCACATAGGGTTTAATCTTATATTTTGTGACGTATTGTTGTGTTGAAGGTGTCAAGGTTTAATTTTTTTAAATGTAACATAGCACCACTGGAATATTTATTGAGATATGCCCGTTTACAGAGTTTCAGCCAAATGAATTGCAGGGTTTGGCCTGTTTTTGGTATTTCTGTAGCATTGCCTGTCGTCGTTGCTTTTATTTTGAAGAGTCAACAGACAAACATCCTGTCTTGGTCCTAAGTTTTGCTAACTTGACACAGCCAAGTTTCTCAGTGAGCTCCGGGCGGTAATGTGAGGAGATGCTTGTCTCTCCACAAGGTTAAAATGTCTCAAGTAGGAAAATTATCCACTAAAAAGTGGCATTTATGTAAAATAAAGTGTTATTTTTGGAGCGCCACCCCACTCGATGAACTTAAAGTGATCCCAGTGGGAATGAAAGCAGGTGAGAGACAGTGTGGTGGGGAAGAAATCAATTACGGACAGGAGGCTGGACAACAACTGACATAAAATTAGTTTCATTCAATTAAATGTTTCACTGAAGGCACTCATAATCTCTTAAGGTGGACAGGTGTCTTCTGCATGGGGAGCTGCTGGTTTGTATTTAAGGTCCAGTTGTTTTGGAAAACTAGAGTTTACTTCCAGTATACAGTCATGTTTTTTGACTTTTTTATAATGTGTAAGCCTAATCAGTGCTTGCATTCTATGTAAAAGATTCATTCGCATCCTCCTAACAACCAAACTTGAATTATTTCAGCTGTTCCGTATCTCCCCAATGTAAAGTATCACATTCTAGCATTTTGTGAATCAGTTCGAGCATCATTCTCCGGGTCTTATTGTTCATTGATGCTTTGCGTGCATGCATGTTGTCAGCACGGCGCAGGATGAGCTGCAGGGTTGCGACTTAACATGCTGTACAAGTTTAGGCTGAACAGAAATGCAGCCCTTATTGTCTAACAGCCAGGCGGGCCATTGTCAGTGCAGCTATAAGAATTTGTCTTTATTTGCTGTTGTGCTGGTTTGTCTGTGTTTGCTGTTGTGCTGGTTTGTCTGTGTTTGCTGTTGTGCTGGTATGCCACTGTAGGAAACCTGTCAGTTTGCCTACGTGACAGGTGCCATCTGACTCTCTGGATATGTTATCTTTGAGGCCTGGACTCATGATTTTTTTGGCTCTTATAGGGTTATTTGCTCTTCCCTGCTCCGTAAAGTGAACTTTGAAAAGGATTGCAACACGTACACCAAGTTCAGCCTTACTTCTCTGGGAGCCTGATTCTTCTGCTGCTTTGTTCTCTTTAAAAGACGGCATGTTTATGCGCTTTTATGCACCTTGACAGTTCAAATCAAGTCATCTTTATTTATATAGCACATTTAAAACAACAGAAGTTGACCCAATGTGCTGTGAGTTGAATGAAAGCCATAATTCATCTTAGGGCACTTAAAAGGTTCAGTGACATCCAACATTATGCGTACTTGGATCTCTTTTTAATTCATTATCATTAAACTCTCCTTTAATGCATCAGTGTAGTGATTCATCCGATAAAATGTCAGTATACTTCAATCCTATTCTTTTCAATGCCAAAACTACCACACAGTGCTGCAGCACGAGTGCAGGAATGTACTTAAGACCAAGATCTTAACATGAGATTGGCAGCTTGCCCAGTGAGGGATCCTTAGTGGCTTGAATTCACTGAACCACGTGAGGGCTCAAATAATGTCCTGACCAATGACAGCAGCAGCAGCAGGAGGAGGAGAAGGAGGAGGAAGGGCAGAGGCTCGGCTGTGCAGTTCTTCATAGTAGGTTTTCTGCAAGGTCTTATCCTGAGCAAGCAAATCCATACAAGAGAAACACATATGCATATTTTTAAACCATCAGCCTGTCTCTGGTATGTTTCCTGTACTGGTTTTAAAACTTAATTTTATGAGCGATTTGAATTGAATTCATGATAAGGAGATTCACCTGATAGACAGAAATGTCCTCGTGGCAGAATGTAGAACCTGCAGTACATTAGATGTGCTGTTTACTAGTGTTTACCATAGTTTCATTTGGCTGCTGGTATGCAGTCAAACGAGTCCAAGCCAGCCAGGTAAAATTGTCATTGTCAACAATTTAGGTGTGACCAAACAAAATTAATGAGCATTACTCATTAAGAAGGTCCACATGTGAACAAACTGGAACTAGAACTGACTCTCAGGACTTGGGGAAATGAGTATTCGACATCCACAAGTTGATAATTCTTTAATTTAGCCATGTTTTTCCTGGTGTCCAGACGCTCACCTGTACATTTACCGAGGTGTAGGTGTGCGCCTGCTTGTCGACTAATCTGTGTTTATTGATATCTGACTCCTCTGGCTGCCACCAACCTATCAGACACACACTGCCTCTGGCTTTGTGTCACGCAGCAGAGACAGTCGTCTTCCAGGTCTGATCCTCCTGAGACCAAGTGCTCTAATTAACCACCACACACACACACACACACACACACTCAGCCATGTCATGACTCCTCTGTGAAGCCTCCTGTGGTGCCTGAACGCCATAATCACTGTAATATTCGCTCAGCAAAGTTTATCTACAGGATGTTCCTATGGCGTATGTGATGACAGAAGCTGAAGTATCTTGAGTCAAAGATTTTCATGCCTATTTTTCAGCATGGGGCAACATAAGGAGCCATGTTTTTCTAGTTTCAGGAGAGAGGAGCGTTTGTGGATAGGAGCATGTTGTCTGAATTGTTTGAGAGGCCAGTATCAGGAGAGTTAGCTGCATTGTTTTCTGTCTAAAACGACCGTCCTAATATTGTGCAGGTGACCCTTGTGTCGCTCGAAACTGCACGGGCCTGTTTTGGCGTCGACACAGAACATCTGGGGGCGTCCTGTGGTGTCTGGCGCTGGCAGTTTTTCCGGTGCGCTGCATCGTCCTGGTGGGGAAGGAGTGCCGTTGCCATGTGTGCTGTATAATGGAACAATGTTTAGGTGGGTGGTACGTGTCAAAGGAACATCCACATAGATGCCAAGACCCAAGGTTTCCTAGCAGAGCATTGCATTGTAAGGAGATGAAAAATGTTATTCACTGCACCTGTCGGTTATGTTTTAATGTAATGTTTAGTGTACGTATGTGCAGGAGAGTTGGTGGAAGCCGTTTCACCAGGTTAAGATTCAATTCTGTAAAAAATGAGCTGGATGATGCACGTCAGTATATAAAGAGAAAATTAGTTTGGAAATACTGTAACTGTAATTAGGTTTTTTTTCAGACTGCTGAAGCCTCAAATTTGTTTCAGATAAACTTTGGAATTCCTTCAATTGAGAGCACAATATGAGGGAATCTTTGAGGTGCCAGGATGAAGAGGAGCACGGATTGCAAAAATGTTCATGTGGACTCTTGACTGTTGTTTTAGGACCCTTTCCTTTAGGGCTCAGTTACACTTGCCGTCGGTGCCCCACACACTGCACCAAAACAAGATTGGATATCACAGCGTAGGGCTAGTGATCGACTGAACAGTCATTGTAAGTGTGTCGCTGTTTCCTACTTTCCCCACTGTTTCTGCTGGCTGATGATATGAATTTACAGTCACTTTTTAACAGATATGAACATTATGTGGCACCTGTTGGTGTGAAATTAGAACTTCCGACCTCACTTGGTCTCAGTTTCCTGGATTCCTAGTTGTAGAAAGTTTGAACTGACTTTTATTCCTGAAAAGCGGCGTGACATTCAACTTCTGTTGGAGACCAGACCTAAACATTTAAGTTCTTAAATATGGAGCAAAACAAATATACGTACAGAACCTTCCTGTGTGCAAACCCTAATGAAAGCTGTGCAGGGTTGAAGCACCAGACCTGGGAGCCAAGTGCAGCAGGTTGCGTAACAGGTGCTAATTTGGTTAGCTGGAGCTGACGACGGCTGTAATTCTCCAGCACTATGACAGCAGAGCTGAGTTAGTGAGAGAGTCCATAGGCCTGCAGTTGGATAATACAAGCTAATAGCATAACAAGCTTTTGCAGAACAAACGTGGGCCTTGGCCAGAGCTTATTGAAGTGTTCATCACTGCCTTTTGGTGACGGATCATTGTTGCTAAGATGAGAGACAGGAGGTTGTGCAGCATTGTTGCAAACAATTTCCGTGCTTAAGCAAATGCATGTGTTGCTTATCAGTTGCTTTAATCCTGTTCTTGCACTGAAGCTTTGTAGACGAACTGTAGTCACATCAAGTTATTAGGAAACACTCGTAAACTTCAGTCAGCAGACAACTTTTCTTTCCCCAGATGCAATCAAAGACCCTTTGAGGCCAACACAGCTTGGCTTGTTGTGTTCTGATTCAGTATCACACATCTGTGGCGGGGGGGTGGTCCATGCTGTGAGGCATTTGAGGATAAAGGACGGTTGTCAAAATAGAAGCTGTTCTTTGGCAGGAGACAGACAGATCTTTGAAAAACTCTTCCACGCATGCACTCTCTTCTGTTAACCTGAAGGCAGCTGAACACGTCCGCCTCGTGCCTGCATGAACAACCTGCTCACTTTTTTATAAAAGTCGTGTCGGCAATCTTCCTACGTCGGACCTGGTGACATTTCTGTGTCACTTTTAACACGGAATAAGTCTGAACTGCATACAGTCACATTAACGAATGGTCTCGCACATGCAACAGCGGTTACAAGTGTGTGAAGCGACTAGAGGAAGACTTTTCCAGTATTTCAACACCAATATTGGTCCAGTCACATCACAGAGAACAAAAAACACCATTTGTGTGCTAAAATCGCGCCACACCTTCCAAAACTGGATAGAAAACCTTCTTCACAATATTAAAATGAGATGCAGGCGTTGGGGTTCAGTTTGTTGCTTCCAGCTGTTTAATACTATTTCCTTTAAGTTATTAAATACCTGCAGGATCAATATGAGCGTCTCCAATTGCATTTATGCACGTGGAAGAAACGGCGCCGGTAACTTAATTAAATGCCTATGATTATAAATGATCCCCAGTATGGAGACAGGATCTGTCTGGGTCAGGATCTAATGGTAAATGACAGTGTGTGCTTTTCTTCACTGCATAGTTACGGTTTATAAGATGCAGCTTAATCACACTGCAGTCGTCTCTTATAGATGTCGGGATAGTTTTATTTTGCTATTGTCAATGATAAAAGGAATCATAAATGGTTATTTGCGCAATTTGCTGTCAGCTTACCTTTATTCTTGCTTATAAGTGCACTAATGAATCAATTAATGCGCCGTCCAATGTTGTGTGAATGACAAATATCGTGTGGCTCTGTCCTTGACAGTCTGAACGAAGGAAAAGTGACCTGTGTCTGAATGACTGACTGACTGATGAAGCAGCAGTGTTCCTTATCTCATGTCTGAAAAGGGCTTTATTGTCATTGTTAAGGTATCATGCATGGAGGAAAAAAGCATGTTGCAGATCAGATCTGAAGGCGACCAGCTGGTGACTCACATACGACGTTAGTGTGAACTTGAGGTGGAGATGGAGATAGTCGATCGCAGCAAAAAGCAAAGTAATCTTCATTACAAAATTGAAATTACATCAGTTGCTGTCAACTTTGAAAGAGCGTTTTGTGCGTATGGTTTAATGCCTCGCGGTTCTACCCGGGACTACGAGTGTGGTCAGCTTCTGTTTTGTGGTTCGTACTGTAAACCAGCTCCGAGCTCGGCGTAGCTGTGGATGTCTGTGTTACCATAGAGCTGCTTAGTAACAGAAATTAATCACAGTCAGGAAGTAGGCCGTCTCTCTGTGTGGCTCTCATTGACTTTCTGTGGCTGGCTCTCACTCTTCCCTCTCTCTGTCTTACAGATTGTGTGTGTGTGATTGCTTACCCCGATGTCTAATATGCAAATAATTAACAGTGAAACTCTCCTTTGCTAACTACAAAATTAGGTCTCCGACACGATAGCTGTTGCTCAGTGTATGCAAATCTGTTCCTTCTCACTTTTGCTGAAGTGCAAGCCAGACTATACCTACAGGCTCATTATTTATTTTTCCAGAAAGCCTCCAGCAGTTTATTTGCATGTTCTGCACTTTACTTTCTGACAATGCTGTTCCCAAAAGTCTTTTTTTATCCTAAAGAGAGCAAATTAACAGTCCAATTAGTGCAATCTACATGCACCGTAGACAGTGCTGCATGCAGCCAGTAGAATAATTTAATTCTTTTAATTTCAGCGTCCCAGTATGCCGAAGAATGCTTTGAGAAAACGGTGATCAAAGAAAAGAAAACAGTCCTCACAGCTGTTATTATCGATAAACTTCTTTCACGTTTCTGCCCTGCAAAAGTTTCAAGTGTGCAAAGTGAGCTGGATCACTGCCACGGAGTCTTGCTGTCACTGTGAACAACATTTGTGCTTGCATGTGTGCTTGTGCAATTCACAAAGTAAGTTGGGTAGAGATCAGCTGTCCATCCCTCCTACACACACACACACACACACAATGACACACAATGACACACACTGACACACTCTGATGCACAGGCAAACTGACAAACACACACATATGCAGCCATCTCAGCGGTGGCAGGTGCATGTTCAAGTGTTGTGTGGTTTGAGTGTGCCGTGTCCAACTGACTGAGAAGGCGGCTGCCTCACGCAAGCACGCCATCGCGCGCACACACACACACACACATACACACTAACAGTGCGCACACCAAGGAGAAGAGGCAGCAGATGTTTTGGATTTGACTGCTGACCAAAAAAACTAACTTCCTCTTTTTTACTACTTTTCATTTGGTGTTACAGTAACCCTTCCTACACACATGCACACACACACACACACACACACACAGCATCACACTCAGCTATTACATTAAAGATTGCAGCTTTTCAACTGTTGTGATTTGGGTCTCTTTTGCAGGATTCACTGCTTGAACCTGAGCTATTACTAAACCAAGCATTCCCAGCCTGTTTGGTGCTGTGCAGTGTTTTAGCGATGTCGCTGTGGAAGAACACTGCCAGCTTCCTGCACGACACTGAATCCGGTTAGACGTAATTGACAGTAACGGCCTAAAAATAAACGCGGTAACCCTTTTCTAGTTCATTTGAATGCGTGGTGGTCCTGATAATTTACAGTTAGTCTTGTTTTTTGTCACGGATTTTTGCACGGCAAGAAGAAAAAAGAGGTGGGAGAGGGGATGTGATTCACTGTGACATGTAACATTTCCTGAAAATACAAGTTGCTTTTTTTTTTTTTTACCAGATTACAAAAGATAAGGTGGGACTGGACAGAGTTACCGACATCCAGTAAGCAGGTAGACTCCTCCAGTGTCTTTGCTCCGGGCCACAGCAGCAGGACATGTGATCCGACGTTTGGACGTTTCACCGGCGGCAGCGCTCTAAAATGAGTCTATTAGAGAGAGATTTAAGTAGGTTTCAGCTGTTCAAATAAACGGAGACGAACCATTTCAGAAAATAGGATGTTTGTAAATGTGAACCGGAGCCAGTGGGAACTCCATGAACCTGGACCAGCACCACACTGGTCCAGGTCAGGCTCACGGCGCGAGAAAAGGCCTCAGAGCGCTCCGAACCGTCCTCCCAGGCAGGGCCGCTGTCTGGGAAAAGCCGCAGGTTTTCTTGTTATTGTGGGCAAGCGTGAGATTTCCAGCATAACCGGCGTGTGGGATGTTTAAGGCAAAATGCTGCAAAATGATTTTACACTGTGAAAACAGAGCGTGTTTATCGTGCACACACTTTCATACACTTGATCCTGGGTGTGGCTGCTGCTTGAACTTGATGACAGATTGACTCCTGTGGTGCAGCGAGGTGATGTGTTTCACTCATGTGTGCATCAACCCAGGAAACGAGACAGTAATCATTCACTCTAGCGCTTGAGTACGATCTGTAAATGCTGAAACGCATTCATGAGTGGGAAAGTCCAGGAACTCCTCACTTCAGCGTTATCTCACTAGTTTTGGGAAGTGCTGCTCCGCCTCTGTGTATTGTTTCTGAGAAAATAAAGCTGGCTGAAGATGTCACCTGGGTTTTCTCAGCTTGGGGTTGGAGAGTTTTTGTTCACATCAGCTGACGAACATCATATCTATTAAACTGCATCTCAGGAGGTTTAAGCTCTGCTATTTTTTGATCTTGACACATTGGAATGAAATGTTTGGACACCGTGTCATCTGCTGCATGGTTATCGAATACTCTTTAACGTATTAATCCTTATTCTTGTTTTATGTCTTACAGAGAGGACTGAATGATGCTGCAAGATAAAACTTTGCGGACGTTTACCGGAGAGGTTTTGCATATGAGGTGAGTGACCCTCCTAATTTGTTATGGTAATGTTTTTTTGGCAATTATGATCTTTTCTTTTCTGTTGTGTGTCTTTAAAATCACAACCTTTCATTCTGTTCTTTTGTTCTGTTTACCTTTTTTGGCCTAGGATAAGCAAACGAGTTAATGTTTGATAATTACTCCAAAGACAAGGACATTTATTTTAGGTCCTTCCTCAGTCTGTGAAAGATTTATGATGCATTTATGATGGAAAAACACATGTAGACAGGTTTGAAATGTGCCATTCATGTCTGCAGAATCTGTTTAGAGGTCAGGTTTTTGAAATATATATAACCTGAAACGTTCAGATCAGTAGCGTGAAATGTGAAGGGTTTTACTTCGCTACAGCACACAGGACTAATCAGCCTGTGAGTCCTTGGTATTAGTTATATTAGAGCTCGAAAGAAAAGATAACAATCAAAAAAAAAAACGAAGAGGTGGGGCTATGAGAACTTTAGAACCAGAAAGGGAACACGGGCGGATCAAAGGTTGAGAAACGCTGCCACGGTTTTTACAGCACAGCGTTTCAACTGGTTCCCTGAAACTGCAACAAGCTGATAAAGCAAGTACGGACGTCCTGACATGACAACATGGAAAGTGAAAGCAGGCAAAGATGCGTGTTTAAGCGAGAGAGAGAGAGGGAGACGGTTAATTTTGTGTGTTTGCGTGCTTTTCTCAGAGCTGTTTGTGTGTGTTTGTGTCTGTTAGCAGTTTATGTATGAAGCACAGCTGCTTCCACCAGCACTTACAGCTCGAGTCATTTGTAAAATTACCTTTCCCCCTCTCCGTCTCTTTCACTCTCGCTCATTTCACTCATGTGCTCTGTCATCTTGCTTCCTGCGGGTCTTACCAAACCGGGGACAATCCTTATTATGCAAATGACGAATGTACAGCAGTGGTCTCTCTCTGTCTCCTGCTGGTTTCGCTGTTTCTGACAGTATTTGGTTTCACTTTGAAACTTTGTGGACCTGGGAAAAGTTCGGGAAGCCTGCTTCAAAACTGCCTCGTCGAGGATTTTCTATTTCTTATTCACCACAAGTACAGGAAATGTTCAGGCGTCCACATGCTGCTGCGTATCTTATGCTTACATCCACAAGTTATTATCTTAAGAAACTTTATTAATCAAAAAACAAAATGACAATAAGTAAAAACAATAAGATGTAAGTATGATACATGACTGAAAACATGGTAAGTAACCTAAAATAACACCAGAAGAGAAAAATGAAAAGTAACGCAGGCAGTGATGCTAACGTAATAAAGTAATACCACACATTATAATGAAATACTGCACAGGAAGTTGAAATATTGCACGTGAAAATGAAATGTTACACGTAATAATGAAATATTACACATTACATTCGACTACTGCACATTACATTAACATGTATGTGATCAAAATATTGCGCGTGAAAATGAAATGTTACACAGTCAGAGGGGTCCTTTTAATCAATATTTCATCACCATGCAAGAATTTTACCACTTGCAGGAGTGAAGCTAGGAATAAATCTGTACATGATCATAAGATTTTTATTTTTTTGTCTCCATTTATGAGTTTATTTATGAATATCTGGGTAAAAATGACATGAAACAATCCTCATTCAGTACCTAGAAAGGCTGCGTAAGTGTGAGAGGGCTTTTTTTTCTAGACGTGTGCTAGTAGGAGGGAGGAGTGTGTGTGTGTGTTGTGGGAGGAGACAGGGAGGAGTGTGTGTGACTACGTGATGGGGGGAGGGGAAAGGGAGAGGGAGGATTTGTGGCATGTAGTTTGTCAGCTGTCATTAAACGCAGATGACACACACACAAACACACACGGGGAGTAATCTCACAGAGACGAGAGGGGAAATACAAAACCAGTGTTTGTGTTGAGTGTGTGTGTGTGTGTGTGTGCGCGTTGGCAGCGCGTGTGGTGTGAAAACCAGCGCGTCCGCCCGGCCGGCATGGGATGTTTGGCCGGCTCTGGACTGGTTATGGACTGGTTTAACCAAAGCAAAGGTAAGTGACTGACAGCCTCTGGTCTATTCCACCCTGACGGCAGATTTAAAGGCACAGTCTGACACCATGACTTTGAGCTGCTTTTAAATTAACTGGTGTTTAAAGTGAGTTTAAAGCAGAATAATCCTTTATTTTTTTAATTATATTTAAACTGCCAACATTATAAAACACAGAACTGTTGTAAACAAGCCTTTAACTGCCTGACTAGACATTAATAAGCGTGTTGAAGTACTTGTCAGTCATTCTGGGAAACATAACGAGTGTTTTTACTGGAGACAGTGGAGCTACTGTTTTGTTTAATTATTAATTTGTATGAAAATGTTGACTTTATTGGAATATTATCAGTTTTTTTAAACTTTTGTAGATTATATAATGCTGTTATAATCACAAAAAGATCTAATAATGCTAATAAGCTGCTGAATATTGTGTGTCGATCACCAAACAGTGATGAGTTTGATGCTCGCGGTAGGTGCAACTGTCTTAGTCAGACTTGGACTTTGAGCTGTCATGTATTGTTGTTGTGGTTTTGACACTGTGTGTGTGTGTGTGAGTGAGTGTGTGTTGCGAGAGGGGAGTGGTTATGAATGACTGGTCACACACACACACACACACACGGAGTGCACAGTCAGCAGGCCCGAAGCTGCTCTGTCACCTGAGGTCTAACCAGCCAACTGTTTACTCAGTTTGCTCTGCTTCAATAACAACTGTTGTTAAAAAGTCATCCAGAAAGCAGCAGGTCCGCCGCTCGTAGCAAGTCGACGGAAACATCCACGGCTTTGTGAAGTCCGTTGGTGAAAGCAGAGTTTCACAATGACGAGTTCACAGTTTTGAAGAAGTCGGAGAGCTTTTATAATAGTTGGCGAGCGCTCGGTTCGCTGTTTATGCCGAGTTTTTACACATGACGTTGCATTTCCGTGAGTTAATACTAAAGAGACACCCACCGTCTGGAAACACAGCAGTGCACATGCGGCTGACCAAATTTTAACTTATTTACAGACTAGATTCTCTCAGTGTTACAGATAATAAGCAACATGTATTTATCTAAACTTAGCATGAGAATGAATCTTTAATATCCACACTGCTGCTCTGTGTTTTATGGAGCTGCTGGCTGCGTGTTAATTTTCACAAAGCTACTGCAGATAATAAGTCAATCAGTGATCTGAGGGTGGACTTTACCCTGCAGGCCAGTAGAACAATGTAAAACTCCTGAAGCGTCTCCAAGTATTTTTGGTTTCATTTTGTGCTTTGTGACTCAACAATTAATTCTGTCTTCTCAGTGCACAGAGTGTTTGCTTGGCCTTGTTGTGTATCGCAATATCAAAAACTAGAAAAGCACTCGGAGAGCGCAGACCTCCGCCAGGCAGCTCATTTCACCCCATATTGAGATTAACGCTCAGAAATAATCATCCCAGGATTGTTTGATCTGCATTATTAGATTCCTTGACCAAGAAAACAAACCCTTAGCATCTGGATTCACATTGATATCATCATTAGTTCAATAGTTATTCACCAGAATCTCTTTCTGGGTCATGGTGGTTTCTTCTGGATCCAGCTCCATAGCTGTTGATTCTACAACAGATCTGTTGGATCCTCCTGATTCAGCAGAGTCTCAGCTACATGTTGGTGTTGGCTGCATGTCTGGATCTTCATCTGTTACCTTACAGTGATGACCATTCCACAGGCCCTCTAGTTTTTCCTGTTCTGGATCATAGTATCCGGAATTTTGCCTGGATCCGGATAAAATTTTGACATGTTGTAGAAATTAGCGGGAACTGATCCTGTATTTTTTTCCAAGCAGTCTGGACATTGTTTGTGGAGTTATATGTAGATATGCATGCACATTGCCCTATCTCCCAATGCTAAAGAATCCTGCAAAAAATTCCTGGATCCAGACGGTGATCCGGATCACCAGCAAAATCTAATCATCTGTTCCTTGTCCCATTATCCACCTTTCCTGAGCATTTCATCAAAATCTGTTCAGAACTTTTTACGTAAAATTGCTAACAGACAGACACACAAACACAAAAACAAAAAAACATAACCTCCTTGGTGGAGGAAATAGCTTTGAACCATCTTGGTTTGTTTTCATTTACACATTGACCGAAATGCCACGAGGAACAAATCTTTTCGCCCCGTGTTGTGAAATAACTGTGAAACTTGAGCTGAGAAGACCTAGAAACCATGCTCATGAGTTTCAGATTTGGCCGCCGTTGCTTGTTTGTGTGTGTAGCGCAGTGCTTCAGTTGCTTCACGGTTCATGACGAGAGAGCAAGTGTCACTGACAATAAACAAAGCCTCCCTCGCCCTCTCTCCGTCTCTACAGGCTTCACTCTGATATCGTGTGTGTGTGTTTTCTTGCATGCATGATGGATAATTCTGCTCATTCAAAGGTCTGATTTGATACACAAATGCTGTACTTCGCTGCACCGTCGTCTAAAGGGTGGCTCAGCTGTTTTTGCACTCTGCACCTCTTGGCGATTTACGTGTTTGTTATACAGATAATTTGACATATTCTGTCCTCCAAGGCAACAGAAACAACTTGTCTGTGTGTGTGAAAGTGATCGGTAGGCTTCCATGTGCAAATTGTAAATACAAAATAGAATCTGGTGAACATGTGTCTTTTTTAATTTGCCATTGTGTGTCCATAGAGAAGAGTATTGGTTTTGTGTGTGTGTGTGTGTCTCAGTGTGGCAGCGCATTAGTGCGTGTGTGCACTCGCAATTGAGTTAGCATCCGGGCAGGCATGTTCAATGGTATTGATTCCGGTCTATAATCGATCAGGCTCTCGCATTACATGAAGCAGCACATGCAGAGTAATGAGCAGCTGCCGGCTGAGTAGCCTGCAAACAAGCCGTCACCAAACGGGTTGTTAGGGGTCGTTCTTTTGATTGTGCCTCCATGATGCTGTGAACCTTAACTTAGCCCTGTGATGGACTGGTGACCTGTCAAGGGTGTGCTCTGCCTTTCCTCCTCTTTCTGTGGCGTAAAGAGGATATAGAAGATGGATGGATGGATCCTCCTCTAGTGTTTCTACACGACACATGTCTCAGATCACATTTCAATCAAACAGCTGTTTTTTTTCCTGGGTTTTCTCTTGGTACAGTTGATTTTCTGGATGTGCTGCTCTTCCTCGTTTGTCTTCGCAAGCTCCAGGAGAATTGGCCTTGTCCACATTAATATGAGTATTTTACATGACAAACATTTACTGTTTGAGTCACTGTAACAGGTTTCTGTCTCCCAAACACCTCTTTATGTGTATCCATGTGGACAAACTCTAGTTTATGACAGTTGCTGCAATGAGAATGTGCTCAAAACCCCAGCAATAATGGAGGATATATATGCCATTTTCTCTGCATTTAGTTTGCACTAGCAGTTGCAAGTTTACAGCTTAACTGGTGATGATGATGGCTTGTTCATCGCTTGTGAGAATGAAGGAGTATGGTCCAACTATTTGCGACAGGCTGGAAGACGACTGTGGAGCCCGATTCGCGCTGCACAATCATCTTCCACACTCTTGACAGATAAAACTTCTTGCTGGGGACATCCTGGAAGCAGCTCGCTCCTTTCTTCTCTTTCTCTTATCTTGAGCAGCTGTTCCCCTGTCAGCTTCAACACTTTGACTGCCGGTATGGATGGTTTGACACCAATGGTTCCTGTTGGTTGCTACACGTTTGATGGTTGATGCCCACTAGAGAAAGCTGCTTCTTGAACTGGTACTTTGAAGCATTTCCTTGGTGCTCCCTGTCCACAGAAACAATACAATGATAGTTTTCTTTAATATTTTGTGTATTGTTGATGCAGTCTGTTAGAGCAGTTTGTGTGGTTTTTGCATTCTTAATAATAATAATAATGATAATAATAATAATAATGCACTGGTTTTATACAGCACTTTTCTAGACACTCAGAGACGCTTTACATTGCATTATGCATTGCATTCATTCACTCCATACTCGATGGTGGTAAGTACGTATGTAGCCACAGCTGCCCTGGGGTAGACTGACGGCCCCTCAGACCACCACCAACCACTCACTCTCACACTGCATCCACCCAGGCTTCCTGGTGTTCCCTCACGGTCTCCCATCCAGGTACTGACCAGGCCCAACCTCACTTCGCTTCTGAGATCTGACGGGATCGGCATCCATCGGTATAGCTATGTGGATGCCTCCATTCTTGTGTGCATGGAGACATTTTTTCAAAACGGTGGTCATGTGGAGAGAATTTTTTACTTGAAAAACTAGAAAAATACCTGTATTAACATGAACCAGGCCTTTGTATTGCACTTTAAAAAACATAATTCTAATTCAAACTAGTGACAATAATGTGTATCTCATTTTTTGTGATGATATTGATGCCACTAAAAATGAAAAGGTAAGAAAAAGTAGACCTTTTTTAATCGAACACTACTAAGGTGACACTAAATCAATCAATTAGCTGGATTTGTTTCGGCACAGAAGGTTGTGGTGGGGGGTTGCTGCAACCAGAGCAATGGTTGAAGTGGGTCAATTTGTACAGCTTGCATTTTATGGGGACTCGCTTCTCAGCACACAGAAAGGCATTTGCTTTCCATTCCAACACACCAGTGTCAGGTGTCTTTGGAAACTCTGACAATTCAATAAAAAAGGGGGTTTGGGCTGCCAGGTGGTGGGACAGGGTGACTGGTTTGGGTTTAGATGTGCAAAAAGTGGGCGACTGAATTCCGTGACTTGTGCTATGAGGATGGGCTTGTACTGTGGTCACGTTTGCATACTCTGTGAGAGCGATGGTTTTGCATGAAATTTGGAAAGACCAAACCGTAAAAGCTGGAATGGGAATGGGAATCAGGATGTGCAGCGACAACACTTTGAAACAAAGGAATCTAAGCAAGTTCAGAGACTTTCAGTGTTTTTTGTTTTTTTTTTAATCCTAAGAAGTTCTGTGAGTCTTTTATGACTCCCGCTCAAAAATAAATCACAACAGAATAACAGGAAGGTTTCAGAAAACAGAACAAGAGGTCTTTGGTTTCCCCAGTCTAACCAGTGTTTAATTCATCATATTTATTAAGTCGGTTGTGAACACAGCTTTGACTGGTCATTGTATTCCTTAACTTAAATCTGTTGCCTGAAGTACGTTGGTCCTCAAACTGGGAGTTTATCGGACTATATGATGGCATTCCGTGGTATTTTATTGCCTCATTTGAGCTTTTATTTTTTCTATCTTTTATCTATTGTATACAGCACTTTGGTCTACTGTGGTTGTTTTTAAAGTGCTTAACAAATAAAGCTGGATTGGATTGGATATTACAACCTGAACTGTTTGAGTAGCTCTTCTACTATATCCATGTCTGTATTAATGTTAGCCATGCTGGAAGATCCAATTAAACTTTACCTAAAGGCTTCATATAGGCGTGTAATGAAATAGCTAATTGTAAATAATCTTTTCTTTCTTAGAGACTCACTACAATATACCTATGAAGACCAGAAATCTACACTACATCATTCATGATCAGCTGGAATTAGGGAATAAAGTGGAGTAGTGGAAAGGAAAGCAGCTGCATTGAGAGTGGTGAAATAAATATATTAACTTAAGCCATTAATACATTTCTACCAGCATTCCCCTCTTGCATCATTAACCATTGTCTCTTTACCCTAAAAAATGTTTTATATTCTTAATAGCTCTCCATTTCAACAACTCGCTTCTCTTTGCTGAATCTGGCGGCACACGATCGGCCCAAGAAGAAGACCTGGTAGTTTTACGTTTTGTTTAGCCTGGCTTATGCAAAGAAAGCCTGACTCTGTCAAACACAGTTTTGATTCCAAACCTACTGAACGTCTTTAATAGGTTTTATTATTTTGCTAACCTGTGAAGCCAAGTTGGAGAATTGTTCCTTCTACTCTGTAGCCTAACTGGTAATTTGTGTTTCCGTATATTGTGTTAGTTCAGTTAAATATTTCTCCGGCAGCCTAACATGGTTTGTGAATATTTGCTAAGTCAGCTGTGATGAGCCTCAGGGTGTTGGAAGAAGCAGCAGCACAAGTTTCCCTCCTGCTGTCTTCCAGTGTCCTTGTTTTGTGACTCTTTTCTTTGTTAAATTAATAGCTATGCGGAGCTTTTTGTTGCCGTCATTGTTACCGCGGCGTAGAATGGATGTTGTTGTCTCACAGTGCGGCCAGGAAATATAAACAAAATGCTCGTCGTCCCCGGCAACAGGCTGCAAGCCACCGACCATAAAGCCAGCAGCTCAAAGCAGCATCGCCGTGGCAGCAAGCGGCCGGGATGTACATAAGGAGATTGGACGTATTGACGCGGACGCGGCGACGCATGGAGATTCACTTGAGCACACACACCAGCACGCCCGCTGTGCATGCGTTGCAGTGTGGGAGAAGCCAGTGTTCTTAATCCAGCCACAGCAGGGTATTAAATCTACTTTATGTTTGTGTGTGATGGGAGGGTTTGCTGGCTTTTAGACTGCAGCCTTAACGGAAGCTCAGGCCCCAAAGGGAGGAGGGTCCCTCACTTGTTTTATCCGAGTACTCCTTAGATCCTTAAGAATTCCCAATAATGCACAAGAAATGACTGGAAGAACCTCTGATAAAGGGTCTGCCTAACTTTTTGTCCCTCAAGTAGTGTATGATGACACTGAAACGGCACTGTATGTTAGATTTAATAATAATGACTGACTAACTTAACATCAGTGCTAATAGAAATACTCACCAAAACTCGGACTTAAAGGAGGAGCTCCAATAACACTGTTACCAAAGACTAGCTGGGTGGTGCATAACAGCAACTGATGGACTAAATTCATTTCTGGGGATAAAAACTCTGACATTTACACAGTGAAGGTGTTATCCTATTAAGCACGGAGGTTTTCCAATATCCCAGTAAAAACGCATTAGCTTTAATTTTGTGCTGTCAGTCATTACATAAGACTGCGTGGTCGGTGTAATTTTTTTGTTGCATGCTCAAAACCTCAATTAGTCTGCAAGCTAAGGCCTGAGGATGAGTCATTACTTTAATAACAACCCATAGTGCGTTTTACTTCTATGACAACTATCATTTTGTCAGGGTAGGTCTCATATATATGGTGACTGTCACATGTTTCCGAGCGTTTGTTCAGCTTTCCAGTCATTCCCTGTTGTACAGCTGTACCTAATGAACAAACTTTCCAGAGTTTAATGTGCTTTTTTTGTTATTTTATTCTTTAATTACTGCTAAAATACACTCTCTTTCTTCCAGTCTCACCTCCATCTTGACGTAACCTGACACTTACCTCCTCCCCGTCCCCCCGAGTCTCACCAAATTACAAAGATATTCCTGGTGAGCTGAACCAGACCACAAAGACAGTTTAAACACAATGCGCAATATCGAGTCTTAGAGATGCTTGTGTTATTAGTGGTAGTGTTTCGACACGTGTGTTTCCAAGGCAATCCTTTTTGTCTTCCCCAAAAATAATTATCCACTGTGTCAAAATAAAGCGGCTTAAACAAGCAAACAATGAAAACGCGTCTGTGGAAAGCCTCACCCAGGCAGCGCTGCATTTTATTTCCAGAAGCCCAAAACAAAGACGCAGAGGAGCCGTGGTTTCTACTGGAGACAACTAAAGCAGGCAGTGATCAATCCTCGGCTTTAATTCCTTAATGGCTGCTTTGACCCTCTGGCCCTGTCTCTTCTCTGCAGCTCAGATTGTTTTTAAATGGCTTCACTTTGTGAAGCTCTTGGCTCCTCTGATTGCATTAGCATTGGGCTGTACAGGGTAAAGGCTTTTGTCGCAGGCTACATTAGTGTTAATTCATTGTGCGTGTTAGCCATATGTGTCTCTCCCTGTCTTTGGGCGCATGTGTATACACTTGATTGACTGAAATATTTTAGTGATAGTGGTTGTGACTCCTGTGACTTTGTGTGTTTGCGTTTCTGAGATTGATTGAAACTTTGAGCAAAGCGATCATCAACTTCTGAGGTCGCCCAGCTTTATTTTCACAACGAGGATTTTAACTCCAGTCAACATAATGGCCTGTCTGCCTTTATAATAGTCTGTTGTCCACTAAAAAGGAAGACAACTTCCTACTTTATGTTTTCAAACTTTCTTTAATTCAGTCTCAGGGTGTTTTGCATTTTTGTTTCTTGATGAAAGTTCATGGACGCCTTCTGCAGCTTGAAGGTTTAGTGGATGGCGTCATTGGCCTTGGTTACTTTTTGCCATTTGCGTCACTTAAAAGAATCCGTTCAAATATTGATTGACAGGTCAGGTAATTAATTTGATTTCCATATTTATTCATATTTATTAGACTGCTAATTTCACTGTTAATCAAGAAGTGCAAATGTTATTAAGCTTGCACACAGTGTTGTGTTTCCGTGCACATACTGAGGGAGAAACAGTTGATCAGAACGACTTGACAACTCCAAGCTAACATATATAGTGGCAGACTAATGTTGAAGAAGGTGTGCAGCTGCTACTGATATCAGAGAACATTAAAGCAGACTGATCTCTTAAACTAATGTAGAAATTTTTGAGTGCAATTTGAGCACTTCAGTGATCTAAATTGGCACAAATGAATCCAGGTAAACCTTTAACTGTTCCATTTTAATTTTTTCAAAATGAGGCCATTGACTTAGATACTTACACTTGTACTGTTACTTCTATTTTTGAGTACGAAAACCCCTCCAGACTTGAAAAAAAAGTTTGATTCTAATTGTAACAAGCCATCTTTTATTGGTTAGAAGCACTCTTAACTAGCTCACTCACTCTTGGCTAAACTCACAAACAGAGCTCCACCTTATGACGTAGTCTTTGGAGACCCTCTCTGGTGGTTGATTTAACCCCTTGAAGCTCATCTCTGCTCGTCAGAGTTAAATATTTAGAAGCTGTTGTCCATTAAAATAATCCTTAAAACGGCTCATATGTCACTCAGCAGCTCACAGGCCCACCTACAACCCTGTAAAACTACCTTACGCTTAAACGATGGACGTTGTAATGGAGTAATTCAGCCGCAAAACTGTCTGTTGTTGCGTATGGGAGCCCTGGAAGTCTGAGTAGGTGTTTTTTGAGGCCCTCGTCAGCCACGGCACTGACTGCTTATTTTCCAGCGTATAAGCGCAACATATGGACACTTTAACGAGGTCAAAAATTAGATTTTCAGCCGAGGGGGTTTTTAAAATTGATTTTTATCAAGTGGCTCCCAAGCACTTGACAGTTTAATGCCTGAACAAAGGAGGGAGCATGTGGATGGGATGGACAATGGAAAAGTAGATTATGATGTACGAGCGGACCGAGTTGTTTCTATGGACACCGGCGTGCTTTTTCCCCTCCATGACACTTATCACTGTTGAAATCTGCTGTAACTGACTGAACTCAAGCCATGCACAGTTGCTGTCCTCCACACATGACCTGCCAGTAAGTACATGTGTGCAAATTGCAGTAGTGGTTATGATAAATGCAGTTCATGTAGGGAAAAGTGAGTAATTTATTCCTGCACATATTCATACACCTGATGGCAGAACGAAGCGTCCAGAGCCATGCTAGCAGCTCTGTGTGGCTGCTTAGTCATGCTACCATGCTCACAGTGACAACGCTGGTGTGTCAATGTTTAACAGGCATATTGTTTCCCGTGTTCTTAGTTAAGCGTGCTGATTGGAACGAGAGGAAAAGTCAGGGGATTCCAAGCCCGCTACAGTGCATCATCTGGGAATTTTATCTGCAGAAAATGTTGTGCTTTCTCCGTACAAATATTCGTCAGTCCATCAAGTGGATGTTTCCCCAACTTTCACTGCTGCTGGTGCTGAAAGGAAAGTCAGAAAAGTTTTTATCGTCTGTCCTCTTGAGGTTTTGAATGTCAGTGTCAAATTTCATGACACTCACATTCAGTCAAGATATTTGTCTGTGAGCCAGGGTAGCAGACTAACCACAAGGCAGGCATTTTTATCCCTGCAGTCCTGCTGCCAGCATGGATAAAAACTGGGTGATAGAAAGAAGTGTTGATAACTAGCTGACTCGTGATGATAACAGCTGATTAACAAGGGCTCTTCTTGCATTGTGGGAACCGTCACTGCAGCCAGAGCCAAAGACACCACTTGGCAGGAACACTACTTTTAGTACTCGTCTCCTTGTCTTATTATTGGCCATTTTCTCCTCTGTCTCCTCTGTTCTCCTCTTATGGTGTAATTAGGCCATATTTTCCTCTTGCCCCAGGCCTGATTATTCAGAGCAACAAATGCCCCTCCTCCCATTTTCTTCCTCCTGTCACCCCATCCAGCTCCATGTGTATTATTTTACAGCATTTGCTTTGGCCAACCTGACGTCTGTGTGAGAAAAGGTTTCCGCTGTCCCCTCTTCTATGTCTTTCCTCCTCCTTTATTCCCTCCTTCTCCCTCCCTGTTGTTTTCTCTCTCCTTTATCCCTCCTTCCTGCCTTCATCTGCACAATATCAGCCCCACTGACCGGCTGTTATGTAACAGTCAGGTGATGTGTTGGCCTGTTGAAGGGCCTTAAAGGCCTACTGTCCTGACAGACACAACCTCTTTCCTGCTTGTGACTGCTTCAGTGTCACATACAGTCAGTTTCAATTTTGTAATCACTTTGCTCTTTTTTTTCCCCTAAGCCTGGAAAATAATGTTGAAGTCATGTCAACAAAACACAATGTCAGCGTTTTGTATGGCCTAAACCTGTAACATTTTTTTATCTGTATGTTTAAAAACCATAACTATTTGTCACTAACAACATTATCTGAGGTATGTAAAAGTCCTTATCCTACAGAAGCAAACACATAGTAGATGTTGTTGGGTCAGCAAGATGAGTTTAGGTCTAGCAGCATCAGGTGACCATATGGCGTAAATTTCCCTGCCAGTTTTCCCTACATGTACATTTTCTTCTTTTTGTTTTTACACAATAGGTTTAAGATGTCAAAATATTATCAAAACAGTTTATCTGTGACTCCTTTTGAAGACTGTCAACTCAGAAGCCAGAAACGTTCATGTAGGAACAGTGTGAATGCCTACATGAATTAGCTATTTCTAACTGAAGTCATTATTGACACCTACTTTATTCCCACTGGGCCTCCCACATATTGCCTGCAGGCACATTACAATGGTGCATTGTTTTCATGAGTCACGAGCACACTCCCTGTTTGATTATGCGCCATGCAGGTTGTGTACATCTTCAACACATTAATTCTTGTCTGTTGATAATATCGTGCTTAATAATGCAGAGGAGCTCAATGAGGGGAGAGGAGGGCACTTGTCGCTCAGATTTGGACGCTTTTAATTTCCATAATTATCAGATGCACTCGCACTGCGTGGAGCCATGCATCTGGGTTCAAAGCATCCTCATAATGACGCAGGCTTTACTATTTTTCAGGTCAGATCTGGATGCATGATTAGTTCGACAATAAACACTCCAGGTGTCTTTGAAATCACAAACATAACACGTCAGTTGCATTTGTATTGTTGAAGTAGGTCCACTGTTATTACTGCTGTGCTTTGATGGTCGCTGTTTCAATATTGCAAAGCATGATGGCGTCTCTTATGCTGTATTTTATGTTTTTTAAACGGTACTTTCTCTCTCTAGGTGCTAATATTTGCTGAAGATGAGTAGTGGGGGGGCGGACACCCTGGAGCCCCCCAGAGGGGGCGAGTCTCTGAAGAGGAAGGACTGTCAGTCAGACCTCCTGGGGCCCAGGTGAGCACCGCCATCCACCCTCAGCCTCAATACATCACTGTACCACCAACACAGCAGAATACTTGGAATAATAACTACACCTTTGGTACCGGTACATTGCTTAATATACATTATCCAGACCTTCACTGTATTGATATGTATTTGCTGTCATTTAGAATTGTGTCTTATTATTTGGTCACAAGAGAAAAATAAGTTTGTTATCAAAACTGCTTTAACCTCCAGCAGATAATTAGTAATTTCATCACAAATGATGAGGTCGTTTCTGGCTCTTCAGGGAGGAGGGAAGGAGATTCTTTCAGGTCAATGAAGAAAAATGCCGCTGCTGCATTTTTACAGACATCACATTATATAACGACAAACAAGTCGTTGTAGTGACAGTGCACTGTGTCTGAGCACCGGGGTTGTAATGAGGACACACTGATGTTGCAGCTGAGGTTGTGGCGAATTTGACTTACTGTTACAGAGGACGTCTCTCTGAGAAGAGAAACAGTCACTGCACAAAGACACGCAAGTCTCTGGAATTTAATGCAGTATTTCTACAACTTAATGTAAGAGTGCAGCACCGCATAGTACAGAGATGCCCCTAGTTGTAGTTACAATGTTGTAGAACTGATAGTGGAATAGGAGATTTTAATCCAATACATTTTATTGTTTAATTTAAGAGATATGTCCTTGCAATCACTAGCTACTTGTTTGCTGTTCGTATTCAGGTCCATGGTTAAGGGTGAATTCCTGGTTTCTGCATGACTGATGTAGACTTTGAAAGTCAGCAGCAGACATGTACGCGGCTCTATTCATACTACAGTTGCATTGCCCCTTTATATCCAGCGCAGAAAAGCATTCAAGGGCCCAGTGGATGTTTGGATGTTGGGCGCTCTAGCTCTGTGGTTATCCATGGTTATCCCAGTGTGTTTGGACACCATCGACAAAAAGCATTTACAAATCAAAGCACCTCCAGAGTCCTGCGGGAGCTACTTCTACTGCACCTTTTTTATTGATGAATTATAAAGGCAATGATGGCAAAAAGCCTCCTCTCACAGTGTCTTCTAATATAAGGTGTTTGTTTTAAAAGTCTCGCTAACTATTGTAGACCCTTGCAGACACACTGACGCACAAAACATGACGTCAACTTTCATCTGACACATGCTAACTGTCTAAAAATCAACCATGTCTCTGCAGCGTGGCAGGCTTCACCTTTAGCTAATGCTACAACAGCAGCTGTGAAGTCATCCCGGTGCCCTTCCTTCATTTTTCATGTAAACTTTAACACCTTTGCATCATTTCTGTCCTTCCAGCCCGAAGAGGAGCACCGAGAGGAGAAACCGGGAGCAGGAGAACAAATACATCGAGGAGCTGGCCGAGCTGATCTTTGCCAGCATCAACGACATGGACGACCTCAACGTCAAGCCGGACAAATGTGCCATCCTCAAGGAGACGGTGAAGCAGATCAGGCAGATCAAGGAGCAGGGTGAGCATCTACTGCTTCCTTACACCCTGAAGAATAATAATAACAGTCACCAAATGTTAATACCAGCCCTCGTGCTTGGCAAGCCAGAGCCACACAGCTGTTGTTTTTAGCCAGTTAGCATAAGTGTCTCCTGTAGTGTTTTCTCTGACTTACTGGTGTTATATTTTGGCATGAAAACATATGTAATGATGCTGCAGCACAAACAAATGAGCCGTTTTCTTGGCCAGAAATGTATTTAACACAGTGGAGGTGAATTGGAAAAACTTCTAAAGTAGCTAAATAAGTTCTTATCAAACCTCCATTTCATATCCGAGGAGGGTTTGCTCATGTTCTCACAGCCGCAAACATGGAGAAGTTGTTGGAGGAGTGTGAGATTGATGTAGGAAGTGAAGCCTCATAAATAACCTAATGTCTGTATCAAGCGAAGCCCTGCAGTCACATAAACTGAGAAACAAAGGAGATGAAATTCCTTTATGGAGCTGCTCACATGACGTAAACACTTGACCTGTGTATCGACAGTCCTGCTCCACCTGAGACCTCAAGCAGACTCACCGACTGAAATGTAAAAATGTGTGTGTAGACAGACTCTGTAATGACAATGTGTGTGTGTGACGATGGTGAGACAGACTGAGGCAGAGCTGTTATGTAACAATGACCAACATGATGTAAGTCCTCAGAGGAAAACAGGCAGATCTGCCCTCAGCTCTCTCTCCATCTCCCTAATTCCTGCTCTTATTCACTTTTCCTCTATCTCACTTACTTACTGCTCCTCTTTGTCTTTTCTCCTTTACTTTTATCACTCTGCCACCCTTCCACACGACATCTTTTTAGTTTAATTTCCGTTAATGTCTTCCCTCGCTCCTTTTCTTTGTTCTCCTTTCGTAACCACCTTCAACTCTTTCTTTTTCCTTTGCGTTTCTTTTATTTCCCTCTCATGTGCTACTTCCTCTCCCCTTGTCCTCCTTTCACATTTCATATCATCTCTCATCCTCCCTCAGCCTTCTGCCTTTCCTTTCCTTTCCTTTCCTTTCCTTTCCTTTCCTTTCCTTTCCTTTCCTTTCCTTTCCTTTCCTTTCCTTTCCTTTCCTTTCCTTTCCTCTCTTTCATTTCCTTTCCTTTAGTTTCCTTTCCTTTTCTTTCCTTTTCTTTCCTTTAGTTTCCTTTACTCTCTTTTCTTTCCTTTCCTTTCCTTTCTGCTTCTTTCCTCACTTTTTCTTTCCACTCCTTTACCTTTTAATTTCCTTTGCCTTCTGCTTCTGTTCCTCTTGTGTGTTTTTGATTGATTTTGCATCCTTCCTCAACCATGTTTCTCCTTTTCTCTTGTTTTCTTTCCCTCTTTCCTTCGCTCCTTTTCTCTTTGTATCTTTTTGATCCGTTTCCTTTCCCCATCTGTTTTCCCATCCTTCTTTCAACCTTCCTCAACCATCTTTGTCCTTTTCCTTCCCTTCTCTTGACTTGCATTGCCTTTTCTTTCATTTCTGCTCCTTTCTTCTCTTTTGCTTTCCTTTCCCTGCCTTCTCTTTCCTTTCTGCTCCTCTCTTGCTTTCCTTTCCTTTCCTTTTCCTTTCATTTCCTTTCTTTTCTTTTCTTTTCTTTGCCTTTCCTTTCCTTTCACTTCCTTTCCTGTTCTTTCTTTGCCTTGTCTTTCCTTTCTGCTCCTTTCTTCTCTTTTACTTTCCTTTTTTTGGCCTTTCCTTGCCTTTCCTTCCCTTGCTCTCCTCTTTTCTCTTTTCATTTCCTCTATTTCCTTTTCCTTTTGTGTGTCCTTTTTTTATCTCTTTTCCTTTCCTTTTTGCTGTTCTTCTCCTCTCTCTGCTCTTTCTCTCTCCTTGTGCCTTTTTGATCTCTTCTGTTTCCTCGTCAGTTCTGTTGTCGTCTTAGTTCTTTCCTTTCCTCTCCCTCTCCCCTCCATTCCTCTTCTCCTTGCGTGTTCATGATCTCTCCTATTTCCTCCCTTCCTCTTCTGTTATCCTATCCATCTTTCATCCTTCCTCCACCATCTTTGCCCTTGCCTTTCCTCTCCTCTCTCCTCTTTCTGTTATTGTATCATGTGTTTCATTTCTCCTTCACAGCCTCGTCCCTCTCCTCTCTCCCTCCAGCTTTCCTCTCACTTCTCACTCCTTCACTCGTTTCTTCTTTCTCTTCATCACTGATTTTAAAAAAAACATTTTTCATCTTCCCTCTTCTCTTTTTGCTCCTGTGGTCAGCCAGTTGGTGTCCATGTGTCGCTGCACTGTTTGCGTCTGAAAACAACAGCTGAATAAGCAGACACACGTCCAGATAATAGTCGCACAGCTGCCTGGTCGACTTCAGACACTCTCTATTGTCTGCGAGTATTTAACTGATGATTTCACACAAAATGCACGAGTTCAAGCGTAGAGCAGAAAGGTCTGGAGAGCACACCCACACGTAAAAGGCAAATGGTATTTTACTCGTGTATATGTGCTGGTCTTAAAGCTTCAGGTGGTACTGTGGGTGTTTTGTGTGTGTTTTGGTCCATACCTCACATTTACAGTAATAGAAGACGAGTGTGTTTGTGTAGCACGCGTGTGCTTGTTGTACGGTTTCTGTGAGGGGTTGTTTGTTGGAAAAAAATCCTTTGCAAATGTAGCATCCAGTCGAAAGATGTTGTCAGAAATGAAAACAAAACAAAGCTTCTCTAGGTCTTAGAACTGTGACTGCAACTATTGAAATTTAAATGCTGTATTGTAGCCACGCACTGACAACCTGCTCAAAGCGATGAGTGTGAATGTACACTTTCTGTTATTCTGTCGTGTCATTGACATCTTTAAAATAGTTTAGTTCAAACAAAAATCAAAAATGCAACGATTTTTTCAAATTAAAGTCGAGAAAACCCTCTGTTGTGTACGTCTGAAAATCTAGAATAGGACAATATTTGACTTTTTCTGCTTCATAAGTAACGTGCTGTAAATGAATAACTGATTATCAACAGTATTGGTGGTTGATTTTTCCTCCTGATTGACCGTTTGAATAATCGTTTCTGGACATGGGTGACCTCCGGCTCTCATGCTGGTGTTTTTTTAGAGTCCATACTACCGTGAACACAATGAAAACACCTACCAGAACAGAGCGAATCAAGGAAAGCAGTGAAATGATCATTCTTTGTCCAGTTTGAATACAAAGCTGAGCCTGAAAGAGAACAATATTTAAATCAGGGCCAGTATTGAGCATGCTCAGTGTGAAATTATGTGCCTTCTTTATTTATACACTTATTAGGAATATTTTAAAAAAAGGTGTTTCGCCCACATCACATCAGTAGTAGTTGGACGAACTCCAAACCGTTGCTTCTCTTTAAAAGTACAGATCTATGAAGTCTCCAGCTCTCTTTCTACCAACCGCTCTGCTACTTGCTGCAGCTCCAGCACACCAGCTCTCCTCCGACTGCTACTCTTTGGTACCAAACGGCAAGCTGTAACATTGGAGTATTTCAAGCATGCACGTTCGAAACCGGAAGCTAAAATAATGATATGGAAAGCTGCGCCTTGCAGACTGACAGAATCAGATCCTTAGCTTTGTTACGTGTGAAACCTTGACTGTCTGATTCCCAGCTTTCGAGACTGTCACTGCAGTTTCAAGGTGGAAATGCTCAGCCGTGGCACTGACTGCTTATTTAGCTCATCATGTGTCCTTTAGCATATAAAAACCACCACATAGACGTGTTAGCAAGGTAAAAAAAAAACCTGGATTTTAACCGGAGGGGCTAAAGTTTTGTCGTTATTGAAACTACCAGACGAGTTATTGACTTTTTTGTTGTTTGCTGCAAGCAGTTGATAAAGTTATTTAGATCTAATGAGCTGTGCATTTGTCAATACTGCAGACTGCATAATATACAGTACCGAGCTGCTAATAAGCCATTCACATGCAAATCAGAGTGCCGGCCAGGAGTGTTTCTGCTTTGATGTTTACTTGATAGATGGTCATTGTGATTATGTAAGATTGACTCACAGGATACGGTACGCAGAATCATTCAATAACCTGTCTGAGGGAAAACTGGGGATTTAGGCTCTAAAACTGAACGCGGGAACTGATTGTGTGAAATACGGTGCGCCATATTTATTGATTTAAAGAAGCAACCTTAATACTCTCTGTAGAGCCACTCCAGGCTCTGCAGTGACAGGGTTTAAGGGCTGATGACTCTGTACAGCTCTGGTCCCACAACAGGAATGTCAGCTATGTGGCCTAATGGGGCCATGGGAGGCTTAACAGTCCAGTGGTACAGGCAGGGAGGAGAGAGGAGACCGGCCTCTAATGTGACTATAAAAGTGGAAAATGTGCAGAACCTTAGTGTAGTCCTACCTGCTGTCAGTGAAAGCCCAGACACTCAAAGCCTACACTTGATTGCGCTGGTGGTTGGTATAGAGTTTATATATATATATATACGCATGATGTTAACGTTGCAGCAAGCCGACGACAAGCCAAAGAATGTAATCTGTGAGAGGTCCTCGTGTACATAAAAACACAAAGTCCGTGAGTGGGTGTGCGTTTGCCTGAAGGCTTCATCATCACAAAAACAACACTGTCAGTGTTTTCCGGGTAAAGAAAATTCTCTGCAAGAGGGAGAGCTTTAGCGAAGGCTTCATTCTGACAAGATGTTTTTTCAAGGAAACAAACACATTCTGTGGTATACAGAAAGCAAGTCCTTAATCTGGTACCAGCTTTCCTTCTGATGTTTCACCCTAACTTTTAAGATGCCATTTTACAACATGATCAATGAGACGTGCCGTCGCAGAATTCCTCAGAGCTCGTTGTGAAGTCATTTTTTCAGTTTTATGGTAATTAAAATAATGATGAAAGCGATGATAAATAAAGGGATTTTTTTCCTACTTGAGACACAGTAAATATTTCACTCATGTTTGTCGTTTTCTATTTCAGAAAAGGCTCCGGTGGCTGATGCTGAGGAGGTGCAGAAGGCCGACGTGTCGTCCACGGGGCAGGGGGTCATCGATAAAGACGCTCTCGGGCCGATGATGCTGGAGGTTCGTTCAGCCTGGCTTTATCCTGCCTGCGTTATCACCGTCACAGCAGTAGTGACCCAAAACGGAACCCACTTGGAGGGCGCGCTGATGACACCAAGAATGATTATTTCTATTGATACCAGTGACCTGAAACATTTTGCAGAACAGGCACTAATCTGATGTTTCCAAATGGGGCAGAGCACATAGAATAACTATGGGGACCTCATCATCACATCAGCGCAATTGGGAAAAAGTGCCAATGTTAGTAGGGTAATTTGTGCTCAACAAGGCTGCAAATTTCATGCATGTTGCCGTGTGGAGCACAGTTCGAGCAGGTGTAGCATTTCTCTGACTGTAAATGGCAGCCCAGTCCGCAGTGACGCAGGGAGATAAGAGTTCCCCTGACTAAGGGCAATGCCGTCATCAAGCCTGCTGGAGTGTGCGTCCGTGTGCACGGGTGTCTGATGACGTATTGCATGGGACCCAGTGAGGTATAAATACCTCTGTGAAAAGCCAGATTAGAAACGGAGGGGAGGAGCCTCACCACATATACACTCAGGCTATATATAGAGCTCACCGGCAGCAACATTGGCTGAGGTGTCTGCTGGGAGTCTGAAAGATAAACACCTCTCGAGCCAAGACCCTTTCCTTTCTATGCCGTTCCATTCTGTTCCACACCAGTGTCGGGATAACAGGCAGGCAGACGCACAGCGAAAGGCCTGTGCAGACATGGGCAGGCTAAAGGACGAATCACAGTCTGTACGTTTAGGTGGAAAACGCTGAGTTGGCAGGAGTGAAAGAATGGAAAACCACACACACACAATCTCACACACTATGGCCACTGTAGATGTGCTGCAATACCTTGAGGAACAGCACACTGCAAGGTAGGGCTTGGTGTTGTAATCAGGACATAACCGACATACTTTTTTTTCTTGTTTCAACTAATTTTCACCTTTAAACACCCAGATTTATTTTCAAAGGAGCTGACATTCTAAAAATAACTAGTTTTATGTCCACACAGATCCAAGATCGTAGCATATGCTCCTGAAAGATGACTCATTATCGTCTGGTAGCAAACATATGTCAGAATGCACTTCTGCTAATAAAAAAACAAGTGAAGGCAGAAAATAAAAGATAAAACAAATGTGCTCATGCAAACCGGCAATAAATGTGACACTTTAGTTACCTGCTAAGGTAACTAAACCCAACGTAGAGAAGGTGCAGCTCAAGTATAACTATTACTGTCCTTCTGGTTTGTCGTGTTCCTTCTTTCCATCCTTCATTTCTTCCTTTTTCCTCTCCCCAAACTCCTCTCTTTCCTCCCTGTTTTTCAATTCATCAATTTCCATCTGTCTTGTTTTGTGACGGCTCTTCTCTTCTACCTTTTAACCATTTTTTCTGCCCTCTCTTTTCTCCTTCTCTTATTTTTCTTTGGCCTCTTCCACCTCCTCTATCTCCACCCACTCTCAGGCCCTGGACGGCTTCTTCTTCGTCGTCAACATGGAGGGCAACATAGTGTTCGTGTCGGAGAACGTCAGCCAGTATTTGCGCTACCAGCAGGAGGAGCTGATGAACACCAGCGTCTACAGCGTGCTGCACGTCGGAGATCACGCCGAGTTTGTCAAGAACCTCCTGCCCAAGAGCCTGGGTGAGAAGCACAGACAGTTGACTGGAAAACTGGAAAGTGGGCTGAAGGAGGAGCCAGTGCAAACGGATGACTACCAGACTGGAGGTCATTAACGTTTTGGCAGCTGTGAACGAGAATCTTTGCTTTATTTCTAAACTTAGAATTCCGCTTTATTGACAGAAAGGATAGAGTAGGTTGTAGCTAGTAGTTTATTTTCAACATTGCCTGCTTTGTTAAATTAGCTTTACTTGTAGTTAGTTTGCACGCTTTTCAAGTGGCAACTCAGTATGTACATTACTGTTGAACTGTCTTATCCTTAGCCATAGTCTCTTCTCCAAATGTTAAGTTTTTCCTAAGATGAGTCACCTCAGTTAACCTGTACACAGTGTCAAATGAATAACATTACGCTAAAACACTGAAACACCACATAACTTTAGATTATTGTTGTCTGTAATATAGGATTTAGGTCACGGTGTTAATGTTGGAGGCCAAATACGATCCCCATCTTTTTATTCAACACGCTCACGTTGACCTCGTCTTACGTCTCCTCTTTGTTTTTGGTGCTTCTCCTTTGCCTTCCAGTCAATCACCGCAGCAGCGATTCATCCAGCAGGAACAGCCACACATTCAACTGTCGCATGTTGGTCAACCCTCACGCCGACGGTGAAGCCCGGCTGGCCTCGGACCAGCAGGATGCGGCGCAACAGAAGTATGAGACCATGCAGTGTTTTGCCGTCTCTGAACCCAAGTCTATCAAGGAAGAGGGGGAAGGTATAGTCTCTAACTTATTACCAGACCTGCTTCGTTCTTTGACTCCATTTCCTTTCCTGTCCATTTTTTTATTGCTTTCTTTCTTTGCCTCTTAGTATTTATTTACGTCTCTGTTTACAATATTTCGGATTCACTCTCCTTTTCCATTTTTCCTCTCTTACTTACAATTCTTGATTTTGTCTCTTTATCTGACTACCTTCATTTGAAACCTTTAATGTTGCTTCCATGTCTCTCTATTCGTTCGTCTTCTCCTTAGTTTGGCCCTTCCCCTCCACTGTGTGATTTTTCGCTGTTATTTTCCTCTTTCAGTCTTGACTTTCTGTCACTTTCCCATCACTCTTTCCAGCCCCGCTCTCCCAATCTCCTGTGTCCTGTCCTCCTTCCATCACCACTTCTCTCCACTTTCCCTCCCATCCACCGGGAGAGACTAATTAGTGTGTGGCACTTTGTCATCCTCCCATCTAATCTAATCACACACACATGCACACGAGGGAAAAGAATCTGTCTGGCACTCTAATTTTAGACGTCTGACAACCAGATATTGTGCCAATCTCTCCCCCGACAGGAGGAGGATATCTGGTGGGCGGGCTGAGGGCTCCAGGTTGAGGCTGAGGTTTAGGCTGATGTTTGGATTGACTCAGACTCAGAGTGGTCTTGACGTGGATGTCGGAGCAGAGGTCACGGTTGTCCTGTTTGATTTCGGTGCCGAGGTGAAGCTATGGCTGACAGTAAGATTGTGGAATCGGAAACTGAGGCAGGGGAGTTAAAGCTGTGTTGCAGCTGGATTGTGAAAATATGGATAGGAGGAATGAGGCCCAGTTGAGGTTAAAGGCACACTTGGTAGCCACTTTATTAGGTACATCTGTACGATTGAATGCATTTCAATACAACTGTTCGACAATATAGTCTAGTTTCAGTTTTTTACAGTCAAAGAGGCTTTAATTTAATGATATGCATTAACACAGAGGGTACAGTTAGAGATGGCAGAGGTATCTGTCATGTGTTTTTAATGGAAGAAGCACTGAAGCTCTAAAGAGACAAAACAAGACCACCCAAGAGACGTAAAATGAGCTCACACTTACCTGCAAACAGAAGGGCTGGAAAAATATTGATCACAGTTAAAACACATTGTTGCTTGATGTTACAGCTTTTTCTCCACATTCTTGGATTAACATTAATCCCCATCGCACATAGGCGTAGGATGTAACCTAACCTAACCTTCATTTTTCCTTCAAACTGTCAGATTTTCAGTCCTGTCTCATCTGTGTGGCAAGAAGAGTTCCTGTCAAAGAGAGGCCTGTGATGCCTTCATATGAGAGCTTCACCACACGGCAAGACCTTCAGGGTACGTCTTGGTGGGGAGGTTGTGCTCTTAATATGTTGTTTGAATCCAGTAGTTTGCCAGCATACTTTGAGATGGTGTCGTCAGTCAGTGTTTTATTGAAGCTCAGAAAAGGCTAGTGAAGGGGTGGTTGCTCCGTAACTTGCTAAAATATGACTTGTAGCCTAACATCAATGCCGTTTTCTCCCTGTCCAGGTAAGATCACATCCCTGGATACCAGTCAGCTGCGGGCCTCTATGAAGCCGGGCTGGGAGGACCTGGTTCGGCGCTGCATCCAGAAGTTTCACCTGCAGAGCGATGGGGAAATGTCGTTCGCCAAGAAACACCAGCAAGACGGTAAAACAGCCTTTTCCTCACAGGGCATAAACATTCAAGTAAACCTGATGGAGCCGTTTTAAAACAGAAAGCATGTTAAAACTTTGTCAGTTTTTAGTTCTCAGTTATATTTTATGATGATGATGAATAATTTTAAATTCTGTCCCTCCAGTATTGAGGAACGGCCACGCGCTCAGCCCTCTTTACCGATTCTCCCTGGCAGACGGCACCATCGTCTCAGCTCACACCAAGAGCAAACTGGTCCGATCACCAGCCACCAATGAGCCGCAGCTCTACATGTCCATGCACATTCTGCAGAGGTAACAGCCACTTTTTCTTTTTACCTGTGTTGATTCCTACCTAACAGAAAAAAAGATTCTTTAGGGTCTGTTTCTGTCCCACCATGTCCCACCAAGTCAACCAAAGAAAGTCTTAGTTGACTGAAATTATACCTACCTGATAGCCTTGTTAGCTTAGATAATGTATAAATAAACATACAAAGCTGGTGTTTGCAGCATTTTAAATAATTTTAGCCTTTTTATTTTATATTAAATGATAACAAAAGACTTGGAGTTGACCATTGTGCACCTGCTCATACTCCTTTCACCTCTGAAAACAGAAACACAGCACAAGAACTATCAGGGAATGCAACAAGTTTAAACATGAATAAACTTGACTTTTTGTCCATCTATTTTGAACAAACTGCGGCCACAGCAACAACTTCTTTACATTAAGTCAGTTAATTTGGAGTCAACTTCACATAAACATTAGATAAACGCTAAATAAGTCAGCAGCCTTTATTAGGTTGGGCGAGGTAAAAGTTGTCAAAACGCGGGGGTGTCCACAGGTAGTTTGTCCCTCTTCCCACCAAAAATAATAGATTAGGAAATGATGTGGCGTTTTTACCTTATTAAAGTAACACCTTTGACTGTCCGACCAATTAAATTTAGTATTTACTCTATTAAATTCCAGATAGTCATGGTAAGTTTTAGCACCAGGGTTTGCGCTCTTCTAATTCCGATGAGAAAGGTGGCCCGTTTGGTCGAGGCAGTGATTTATCTCGGGCAACAGGAACTGGCAAGCAACACTGAAGGAGTCTCTAAACCTGCTTTAAGTGCATCCTGAGGAACCTGTAAATGCAATGGACTCCTTAAGGTTTGAAGGGTGAAGTTATGTGATATCTTGATAATTCGTTTACTGACTGGATTTGCAGCTGCCACTCAAGACCACCCAAGTCCGAAGTTTCTTTCTACGACTTTCTAATCAAATTTTTCCCCAAAAATGATTTAATTCATGATGAAAGAAGACATAAAGTTAAGTATATAATAAGAGCCTCGTCAGTCTGTTTGTTTATCACATGTTCTCTCTCAGCTTTGATAGTTTCCCTCTTGATTTGGACAAAGGGGGGACACTGTAATGCCCGCTGGGAACAAAGAGCCTGTTATTCAGAACTGCCACCATATGTATAGACCAACACTCGCACAAGCACTACCAGCCGGCCCAGTCTACAGTACCTCCATCCCTCCCTCCCACCACGGGGAAGGACTGCGACTCAGCCAGCACCCGACCGTTGACATGACTGTTGGGTCAGGATTTGGACAGCGGTCAGAAAACAATGCCAGGACTGTTACCCAGAGCGTTCGGGGATCAATGGCGAGAACTTGGCCTTTTTGCTTCCACAAGTTCCACATTCGAAATTATCGCTGTAGCATTCAGCAACAATGAGAGCTTTGTGTGTTTGGTGGTGGGCTGTAGGCGATCCCTGTTTGAAAGTCTCTCTGTTACAGCTTAAGGCCATGTTACAACTTTGTTTTTTCACTTGTGTATACTGTTCCTGAGGTGCTCTCTCTTGGTTTTACTTCATGGCATACATAAACCTTACATGGGTTATTGTTTAGTGAATCCAGACTGCTATTTACTACTGTAAACAGACTACTTTGGTAGAGTTTCTCTTTCAGTGAAGTACATGAAGCACAGTATCGACATGAATCAGCAACAGGCAGCATTTCCACCCTGCAAGGTCTTCATCAAACAAACATGACAAAGGGCAAAGTGTATAAAAGAACCGTCATTCTGATTCATTGTCAGAATGATAGGGGTAAATGGTCGACAGGAATGACTTGTCAACCATTCAGGAAAACAATTCACACCAGTATGACTGTCAACATCCGTGCAAGTAAAACAAGTACTGGCAACTGTTGTCATAGAAATCACATTAAAGAATATGTAGATGTATTTAATGTAAAGTTTATATCATAATGAAACACAGAAGATTCAGACTTCGCCGACTATGAAACATTGGTAGGGGAAGGAAGGAGGATACAGTATTATGGCTCAGAAGAGTCATAAGTGGTGCACTACCTACTGAACTGGATGTTGTTTGATTGGAACCGGTTCGCCTTCGCTTTGGATGTGTCTTTGTTTCTATATTATACAGATAGTGGTACATACAGCATGGAGGTTTAGTTTTGTTTTGTTTTGTTAATTTGTAGCCACTTAGGGAACTCTGTCTAGCAACTGAAACTGAAACCACAGTCAAAATTCATACATGTGCACACTTTCACACATATGACGTCCCTGTTTATAGCCAGCAATCCACTGTTTTCTTTTTCTTCCAGGGAAAACTTGGGTGGCATGACTGCAGACATACCTGGCAACCAGGGCATGTCCAAACCAATGACCCCAACCAGTGTGAGTGGACCCTCCCCTTCCCCGGACCCCAGTGTCACCAGCAACACCCTCCACTCCACCACAGCCTCCAGCACCCCTGGACGTGGTTTTGGGGCTGCATCTGGACGAGCGCCCACGCCTCAGGGAAGCTGCCATGCACTCAAGCTGGGCAGCCCTTCAGCCCAGGGAAGCCCCAGCGTCACGTCAGGGGCCCAGGGTGCCATGTTGTCTCCTCGCCATCGCCAGAGCCCCAGCACGGCAGCTAGCAGCAGCGGCTGTGGTAGCCCCCACCTCCCCCAGCATCCCCCTGGGCCTTTCTCTCCAGCAGCCAGCCTCCACTCGCCAGCATCTGTATGCAGCAGCACAGGAAACGGCCTCGGGTTCAACTCCCTCAGTGCTCTGCAGGCTCTCAGCCAGGGCCACAGGATTTCCCAGGGACTCAACGAGGGACAGCATCCAGAGTCACCTGACAGAAAACCAGTAACTCTTCAGAGCCCCCTTCACAGCAACAACACTGGTAGCCAACTAGCCAAGAACAATCCCAGCTTAGATGCTGACTTATTTGGAGCTTTTGAGGAGCAGCAAGACTTGTTGTCATCTCAAAACCAGGAGGATGAGCAGGGGGAGGGCAAAGAAGGTGACCGTGACAGCTTTGGAGGTAATGGAAGCATGGGTGACCTTGGCGATGGCCCAAACCGCCTTCTGAACACCAAAGGTCACACCAAGCTGCTTCAGCTCCTCACCACCAAGTTAGAGCCCTCGGATCCCTGCTCACCACCAGGGCCCCTGGGGGACGACCAGAACTGTAAGGACCAGCTGGGTGGGATGGGTGGGGCAGGACATAACAACCACTCCACCTCATTAAAGGAGAAACACAAAATTCTCCACAGGTTGCTGCAGAACAGCACGTCGCCTGTGGAGTTGGCCAAGTTGACAGCTGAGGCCACCGGAAAAGACCCCATCGGTCCAGAGCCGGCCTCGGGGGACAGCATGGCTGCTCTGGGTGAACTCTGCTCGAAACAGGAGCCAGGCAGCCCGAAAAAGAAGGACAATGCTTTACTTCGCTATCTTCTGGACAGGGATGATAATGGCATCCTGGATAAAGCGATCAAGATGGAACCTGGTGATGGACTGAAGCTGTCGAACGTTAAGACAGAGAAACAGGAAGCAGGCTTTAATATGACAGACCAGGTCAGTAATTAACCATCTATTTGTCGTCTCCAGCTTTTTTAAATGTGAGGGTTGTACGATTTATATTAATGGGAATGGAATATCTTTGAGTACTGGACTGGTGGTTAATCAAAATAACTAATTTAAAGATGTACCACCAATTGCAACAATCCCAACCCAAGCTCTGTCCTGTTGGCACACGATCAAAACTAATGGTAACGTTACCGACATAGTAAAGATTTTCCTCTTGTTGTGGAGACCGAGGCGTCAAACATAGAAATAATCTACTGTATCTTCAGTTCCTCAGATGCTGGGTGTGCATGAGGACTGTTGTGTTTACTCTTGTGGCCAGCAACAGAACATTTTGTGTGCTTTTAGAGATTTGAGAGTTAGCAGAAGCGCCTCTAGGAACCAAATAAACCTGGTGGACTGTGGGGCAGCTACTTATGTTTGAGCTTGATGACCATTGCTTTGTTAGCTGTGAGTTTTAAAGCTCTGACGCTGTCTAGTTGGTGGGGGACTTGTGAAATAGCAGAAGTAAATGTCTCCATATCTTTACAGATTTGAACAACCAAAAACACAATCAAAATGAATTTTCACCATATGAGACCTACAGTATAGCAAACTATATCATATATAGCATACTAAAGTTCAGATTGATAGCATGTAAATAGTTAAGACATTAACATGCTATATTGGCATGTTTTCTTCAAGTAGAGTGAACGGTAATTGAAATTCAGCCACAGCACTCACATGGCTCAAAATATGGATTATCCAAGAGGCATTAAAACCAGTATGTAACTGAGATGTTTCGTTTGAGGGGCAGACAGATCAAGCAACACATGAGGGCAACGGTCTTCTTAGTAAACGAAAATACTGAAGGAATTTGTCCACTTAACAAACTGGCATATGGACGCTTTTAACAGCTCCTATAAACACCTTCCAGTGAGAGGCAGAGAAGCTGATGCTCGGTGTTCTGTGGTTCTGTCAGATGTGTGCTGAGTGTTGAGTTCCTCTTTAGGCAGCCGATGGCAACTTGTCCCCCACACTCCCAGAAACACAAGATGCCCTGGCAGAGCGGGCAGAGGAGTGCTGTTTAAAGGCTTAAGCATGTGTGAGTCAGCGTATGTGCCTTACAGGTCATACGTGTGTGTCTGTGAGTTACAGTGAGAGAGTCTGTGCGCTGCATTTGAAGCATATCTTGCAGGAACAGCAGAGGAGTTATGTTGTTGTGCCTCGGCATGTATGTGGGTGTGTTTCTGTGCATTTGTTTAGGTGCGTGTTGCTGCGTATACAGTGTGTCTGTGTGTTTAAAAATATGTATGTGTGCACAAACCTCCCCGAAGAGTAAGAGATGATGTTTGGCTTCCGTCAATAGGCAGCTGCTTCTAAGCCGGTTTTCATACAGCCACTTCTCTGGGCCTCCATCACCAGATGGATGTGGAGCTGCAACGATTAACAACAATTAAATTACTTACCAGTCTTTTTAGGAAAATAAAATCCAAATTCTCCGATTCCAGCTTCTCTAATTTGAATATTTTGTGGTTTGTTTACTCAGCGACGACTGGATATCCTTTTGTTGTTGCCAAAACAAGATATTTACAGGCGCCGTCTTGGGCTTTGAAGAAACGCTGATCGACATTTTTCAGCGTTTTCTGACATTTTATAGAACAAACAACTATAAAATAACTGACAGACAATGAGAATAATTGTTAGTTGCAGCCCGAGATGTACGCCCGTGAGAAAGAGAGAAGACAGAGTATAGTCAGGAAATTGGAAGGACTTTTTAAATCTAAGAAAGAAGCATGCAGAGAAGATGGAGATACAGTGACATGGCAGGGAGAAGGACCTTTCTACCATTTAGAGAAAATAGACTGATTGGCGGATCGCTGTAAAGGACAAAGAGAATGATGAGGAGGGTGAAGAGAAGGCTAACAGAGCAGCAGAGAGGGGAGGATGAGGGATAAATGAACTTTAATGGGCCTCAATGGGGTAATTGAATTCAAAGAGCAGCGCTGCCAAAGCATACAGTGAAAGACTCAAACGTATTAAGACAAATACCTTATACAACACTTAATTTTGACCCTGTCTTCTTAAAGGATACTTTCACCAAAGATTTGCCCAATCATTTGTCCACAATAGATTTTCTCTGTGCCAAGCATCCTCATACTAGACCTGGAAATTAATCTGAAAATAGGGTTTTTAGGTGATTTGACCAACTCTCGGCAGTTTATAATTGAAATTTATGTCATTTTACTGCAGATTTAAATCTCACCTAAGCTGGCAATTGCTGAAAAATTTTCATTACTGAGTTAACTTCTGATTATCTTTGATTAATCAGTTATTCATTTGGTCTGTTGAGGATACCGAACAGAAAAAAATATCCTGGATATCAAGTTGACACCATCAAATGTCTTGTTTTGATCTTAGCAGCAGTTCAAAATCCAAAGAGCTTCAATTTGTTGTATGTAAGATCTGCAAATTCTTAAATTTGAGAGCTTAAAATCCTACAAATCTGGGTCATTTTTGCTTAAATGTATAGCTAACCTATGACTTATTTCATCATAGTAGTTGCTGATAAATGCTCTCTCAGTTCTCCCTCAGCAAAAACATTCACAGCTCTAGTTTCAGCTAATGGAAAGCATTTTTACATCCCCTGTTTGAAATGGTATCGTGTGCACACATTCATAATAAGTGGCTTTCAGTGGAAGGCAAGTACTAAACCTAAACACAGTAATGGTTCCAGTGCTGTGGCTCTCTCCGTCACACAGTCGCTGGTGTTAAAAGTGGAGCCGGTTCAGAGAGCAGCCATGCTTATTGAGAGTGCAGGTGGTTCAACATAGTTTGTCAGTTCCAGGAAAGGGGCCTCATGATGATGGCTGAGGTTCAGTCTCTGGGACAAAGGCGACCTTCCTACCAGCAGTTGTGCCTCCGGGGCAGTGGAGGCTGCTGCCGGAGAGGAGGAGGGTTATTCAAAGGCTGCCATCCAGGAAGGGTCTGGTTTGTAGAATAAGGTGAAGGTGCCCGGAAGGTGCTTGTTCGATTGATGTTCAGCCCATTGTAGCTGCGATGATGTTCTAGCTTACTAGTGCATGTGCGCTGTGAGGCAAATGTTCATCATGAATAGCTAACACTGAAGCAGCGAGCAGGTCGATTACAGGATTATGCAAATTTTAAGCTACATGACTACTGGTGCCTCAGCTGGTTCGCAGCAGTTCAGTACAGTTCTTACTGGCTTGTGTAGCGAAGATGTTTGAGGAATGGCAGAAGTAAACATCTTTCATCTACTCTCCTAAGGTTATAAAAGCCACAAAACACAATAAAAATATGGGATAGACCAGTTATTGAGGTCAATATTTGTCATTTTTCTGATTATGTTGATTACCTGTAAATTAAATGCACTACTTTGGCTCTACTTCAGCTGCTTATCTCTGTCTATAGTCACTCCGTGGTCTCAGAAAAGTGCCGCCGACGCCTCTGTCTAAATGTTTGCACCTCACAAATAACAGCCAGTAACAGCTATTGTGTACAGACGGGCGCATTTTCAGAGCAGATAGCTCCGGTGAATTAGCAGTGCTATGTTTGGAAGGTGAGGCAGCAGATGTTGCTGAAGTTGTGACGAACACTGCCATCTTCCTCAAGTATTCCCAGTTTACCCCGTTATACTGAAACGCATAAATAATTCACTGCAGCTGGAACTTACTTTGCTGATGACAGTAGGCTAAGGCTATCAGTAAGAGGCTAACTGTTGGGCCTGTTGCTGCCTGGAGCACCGTGACACCTTTTTGATGTCAGAGTATCTTTAACGGCGTGTTCTAACTGACACGTCTCTCTAGCAAACACAACCTGGAAAAACTGAATAACACACGCGATCCATCACCACAAACCAGGAAATTAGCCGCTTTCACAGTAGCTAAGGCTAACCGAAACAGCGGCAGAAAAACAACTAATCATGCTTTAGGATAGAGGCATTAGTGGTGGTGGTAGAAGTGATAGAACAGATGAAGAATAATAGAGAGTTAGAGACTAGAGTTTCCAAGCGTCCCGTGATGCTCTGACGTCTTCACTTCTATTACTATTGTACATATTCAGTAATAGTAATCCTTATTAATAAAGAAGCCTAGTTATGAATGACAGGCTCCCTGCTATTACATGCTGTACATATATTACATTCAATATATATTAATTATTGGCTTTTCTTGATTACCAATAATTGGCGCCCGCCCTGACAAACCCATATCGGTCGATCCTTCCTAAAAATGGATTTTCACTGCATGAAACCTTTAAAACCTGGTGAAGTCAATAGCATTGATCTTTTTGTTACAATGCAATGTTCTGCTGGGAAATCTTAGGCCCTTCCAGCTACCTAAACATTATTTCAGACCAAGCAGCCTCCCCCGGCAGGACAATGTGCCCCTCCACGCTACAGAAATGGCTTGAGGAACATGACCAAGAGCCTGAGATAAGGATAAAATAGCAGATCAGAAAGCAGGTCAGCACATCTCTGTAGTTTCATCTATGTATAAGCTAGGATGTGACATTGTGTACATGCACAGTTGGTCTTTACATTCCCTAGTAACTACAATTCAGAGTACTTTCAACTGCACCACGATCATCTAGTAGCACCTGTGGCAAACTATAAGACTGTTGGCAAACTTGAGCACAGTTCCTACTGTTATAATAGAGCATATTCTAGATTTAGTCATAATAAATGAAGCTGCATATCAAAGTTGTGTTTGGTTTGTACTCGCTGCTACTGGTGTTGCACTGCTTTGCTCGCATTAAATACTAAAGTTAGCGTGCTATAGGTCAAAAATTCATCCATGTATTTTATTTTATGAACAAACTTCAACTGGCAATATAAGGAACAACTGCATGTCTGTAAAACAGTGATAGAACTGCAAAGCTGCTGCTTAATCCACTGAATAAACAAAAATGTAGGTTGTTCACCTGCACGAAGGAGGAGAAGGATTTTCTGGGAGGAACATTTGCATTCGAAATGTTGCCTTTCGTACGCGGCCGCATTGTGTTTGTGTTTGTGTGTGTTAAACAGAGCTGTGACTGTGTGTCGTACTGTACATCACACATGACCTCATTAGTGCCGGCGGTTTATTTTTAGCTCCTCCTCTATTCATCAGCCAAACGGCCGGAGGAAACCATCCCTGTCAGTGCTGTGTGTCTGTGTGTGTGTGTGTGTGCTGGTGGGTTAAGTTACACTGTATTAGTGAGGGGGGTTTCCATTCCTCTCAAAGTTGTCATCAGAAGTGAACAGCAGCTTTACACATTTACATTATTAGTTATTTCCACCTTTAAAGCCTTTAGTGCTGTGTGCTTTGGTTATAAAACAAGACGAGTGATACACTATTCTGCTATTTTATGCATGTTTTCTATGACGTAAAGCCGAGGACAGATACAACTATTTCTTTGTAGTGAATCTGCTGTAACACCTGAAACACTCCAAATACACTTGGGATATTTCTGATGTTTGTACCTGAGCTGAAAGCTTTCCTGTTTCTTTGTCAGCCAGAAACATTTCATCACCTGAGAGAGCGCGTAGTGCCTGCTTCAAAAAACATTCTTCAAAAGCAAGAAAATAATTTAAACATATCAGGTTGTTCTCTGATCATGACAGAATCTCGTTTGCAAAGTCAGGATCACATGAAAAATGAGAAGTCTTTGATGTGATTTGGGTTGAAGCAACATGTTTTAATCATATAGCAGTCTTTTAGAAGGATGCCTGGATCACCACCGCACATGAGAAATATGGGATAAATTTTGTGCCAGCAGGAAGTGAATTTGAATTCTTTATATCTGAATGTGAATCATTCATTTTGAACCTGAATTGATCAGTTTGAATAATTGCTTTTAAAATCTGAATCTGAATGGTCTAATTTGAAATTGAATCTATTGGTTTGAATGTGTATCAATGTAAAATTGAAACTGGATTTCATTCAGTTGAAAAATTCAGCTCCTTAATTCAGTTTTACTTTTCAGTTTCACTTCTCTCCATTTCAATTTCAAATTCCAAATTCAGTTTTTTGTGCCACACATCCGGGGCATGGCGTCAGGCAGAACTAGTCGAACGCAGATGGGAAGAAGTCGGTTTTACGACAGCAACGCTCTTTATGTCGTCTTTGCCAAATGAATGAACGAACGAATGCAGTCTGTGGACTTTAGCAGCAGCAGCTAACCATAGCTCAGTGTTTCATCCGATACAAATAATTATTGGAAATACGACATGCCCAGTGGTGTACTGGCCAGCTGGCATACCGGGACATGTCCGGGTGGCCCGGCGCGATCACTCCCGGCCCCCGGCGGCTGGTCTCCGGTGCCAAAACGCTACAATCCTGCGAAGTTCTCCTCCTCGCCATCCACGCGGCATCACATCAGTTTGATCTGATCAGTTTCTTATGCTGCGTGTTGTTATGGGGAAGGCTGCTGGTCCTGCTGTGTGTGTTTCAGTGAATAAACCCAAGTTAATCCTGAAGTTGTGCTGTGGATCTGTTTCAGTGAAACCGGTGTATTGTGCCAGTCGGTAGTACAACAGGTTAAACACACGCCTTGCATTTTATTCCTCTGGATCACATCGGTTCGAGTCCCTTCAATGTACTGAAAAATATGTCTTTTATTTTGACCAGCTCGTTTGGTTTTGTCGTTTTTCGGCGACGTCGTCTTTATCTAGTATCTTTATCTTCACACACGCACACAGGTCTGGTCGGGACAAATCTGCGAACGGAACATCTGGAGCCTAAATAGACGGCAAATATCACCAGTTAAACTGAACACCGGCCGCCGGGGGCCGGGAGTGATGGTGTCGGCCCACTTAGATATAGAAGACCTCGCCGAAAAACGTCAACATCACTTGTTAATAAAGTCTATATCATGTCAGTATCATCTACAGACAGCAAGACCAAACGAGCTGGTCAAAATAAAAGACATATTTTTCAGTACATTGAAGGGACTCGAACCGATGTGATCCAGAGGAATAAAATGCAAGGCGTGTGTTTAACCTGTTGTACTACCGACTGGCACAATACACCGGTTTCACTGAAACAGATCCACAGCACAACTTCAGGATTAACTTGGGTTTATTCACTGAAACACACACAGCAGGACCAGCAGCCTTCCCCATAACAACACGCAGCATAAGAAACTGATCAGATCAAACTGATGTGATGATGTGTGGATGGCGAGGAGGAGAACTTCGCAGGATTGTAGCGTTTTGGCACCGGCCGCCGGGGGCCGGGAGTGATCGCGCCGGGCCACCCGGACATGTCCCGGTATGCCAGCTGGCCAGTACACCACTGGGCATGTCTATTTCCAATAATTATTTGTATCGGATGAAACACTGAGCTATGGTTAGCTGCTGCTGCTAAAGTCCACAGACTGCATTCGTTCGTTCATTCATTTGGCAAAGACGACATAAAGAGCGTTGCTGTCGTAAAACCGACTTCTTCCCATCTGCGTTCGACTAGTTCTGCCTGACGCCAGGCCCCGGATGTGTGGCACAAAAAACTGAATTTGGAATTTGAAATTGAAATGGAGAGAAGTGAAACTGAAAAGTAAAACTGAATTAAGGAGCTGAATTTTTCAACTGAATGAAATCCAGTTTCAATTTTACATTGATACACATTCAAACCAATAGATTCAATTTCAAATTAGACCATTCAGATTCAGATTTTAAAAGCAATTATTCAAACTGATCAATTCAGGTTCAAAATGAATGATTCACATTCAGATATAAAGAATTCAAATTCACTTCCTGCTGGCACAAAATTTATCCCATAGAGAAAGACCGTGTGACAGACTGTTGTCACAAGGATTTCTAACAAAATGCAACAGATGTCAGGAGTTACTTTGAAGCGTGCACATCTTTCATTCCTAAATGTCCTTAAAGCTTCAGTATCAAAGTACATGTACCCACCCAGTTTAAATGTAATGCAGTCCAATGTAGAATTATTTTATGCTGTGAACTGTCCATCTTCTAATCCTGTTGTTTCATTCTCCTGTGGCTGATCTCAGACCAGTGAGCTGGAGGACCTGCTAGAGGACCTACAAAGTGGTGGTCAGCAGCAGCAGCAGCTGTTCCCCAGTCAGCCACCAGCCAGAGGTGTGGCCTCCTCTTCATCCTCCTCTTCCTCCGTGGCCCCTGGCTCCTCTGTGGACAAACAGACCATCATCAGTGACATCCTGCAGATGACTGACAGCAGCAGCAGCAGCAGCTCCCCCGGCCAGCACAGAACCTTCCCTCCCATCAGCCCCACAAGTACGTCTGCAACAGGGTGTTCGTGTTCTGCTTCTTAGAAATGTTCAAAATTGAGCAAATCTTCACAATCTCTACGACAACAAACCAAATCGAATTTTATTCCTAGAATATGTATAGCACTGTATGAGTAAGAAAAACTTGCCCTCCTCCCAGCAGGCTTTAATGGCTCCAGGCCAGGCCAGCCGAGTCAAGGTGCTCCTCCAATCAGGAGCATGTCTCTGGACAGCGGTATGGGCCCCAACCCCAACACCACCAGGCCTTTTCCTCCTCAGCACAGGAACAACAGCCCCTACTCCTTACTGCAGCAGCAGCAGCAACAGCAGCAGCAGCAGAGCATGATGGGAACCCACGCCGGCATGGTCAACCAGGCTGCAATGGCCAACACAGGTGAGGCGACACAAGAAATATAACATCCTGCCAAATACTGTGTTATAATTCTGGTGCTGCTGTATCTTCAAATGTTAAATTTGTTTCTTGCTGCACCACAAATAGAGTCGCATCAGTCGCATCAGTCTTGAAATTTTTGTCACATTTCTGTTGGTCACAGCTGAGTCACCAGTGGTTTATTGATTGCACAAACTAGAGCAGAATTTTTTGTTTTTTGTTTGTTTTTTTGGTAAATTTTTAAATGATACTTGTAGAATGAAGTGTTTTTAATATTTTGATGAAATATCTCGATTCAAAGCTTCGGTTTGGATAACTCTGCTGATTAAACGGCCCAGCACAGACAGTATAAGGGCTGTCAAAAAGTTGAAAATCCAGTGTTTCTTTCTGTTTTTATAGTTTGTGGTTCTGATAAATGGTGTCAGTCTGACAATTTAAAACAAATAACTATTTCTAACTTGCCGATGGGTTTTGGGGTTCAGAGGGTTAAATAGTAGAGAGATGGTAATGTGTAGTTGCGTTTGTTAAGATGCTGTTATTGTATAAAATGGCTCTAAATGAAAAGAAATACAAAATAATTCTGTTTCCCCCCCTAAACCAGGCATGCGAGCCGCCATGCAGCAAGGTTGGGCTCCCCAGGGGCCCATGGGGGGCACTGCGGGGCCGATGATGGGCCAGGGAGTCGGACCTGGTCGCATGATCCCAAACATGAATGCTGCGCTACCCACAAGAGGCGGCGGTCCGTCTGGATCCAGAGCCATGGTCAACATGCAGATGATGGGCAATGGTGAGAAGAAACGAATAAAAAAGAAACCCACACGCTGACATCAGCTTTCATCAAATCTTTCACTGATTCTAATGTTTTATTTCTTCCTGCTAACAAGCTCCGCCCAATCAGACTGCTCCGTGGCCCGACCGAATGATGATGGAGCATTATGGAAACCAAAGCAGGTATGTCGTTCATTCCACCATAAACCATAAAGGAAGTGTCAGCAGTAGACTGGAGCTTGACAGTAACACCGAGTTTCCTTCCAGGCCACCGTACGGCGTCCCCCAGGAGGATGGGATGGGCTGTTGTACAGGGCCTGAGGGCCAGCCAGATGAAGGGGCTCTGCTGAACCAGTTGTGCTCAGTGTTGAAGGACTACGAGGGTCTGGAGGAAATTGACAAGATGTTGGGAATCCCTACGCTGGCGGGACAGGTGAGCTCCTTCAAACCGACTTGTAGAGTCACCTCGGCTGGGAGCAGAAAGGAATCTTAAAGAAGTGTTTATACACTCTGAATGCCAATACCCACCTTTAAAAGGCGCTACATGCTTTAAAAAAAAATAAAACATTGAAATTAACCCATTTGTCAGAGGCAGAATCTGTAGAAACAATAGATTGAATTTATCACGTGTGCCTTTCAGTTTTGTTGGAAAAATGAACCAAATCTAGGCTTAAAATTAAGCTATTTCATCTTAATCCCTTCAGTCTACCTGTCTTATTTAGAAAATGTATTAAAAAAACACTAAACAGGAAACAAATCTGTACATATCATTGCAACCGAGCAGCCTTGATTGACTCACCTGCAACTAACAATTAAATGACAGAATACTGTGTCTATTCGACTGAACTGCAGGCTGTGTAAGAAAATGTAAGTAGTAATATGTGAGTGGTTTGTACAGCCACCATCTTTTCTTCCAGTTTTGCTGTGGCCTTGGGGAAAATGTAGTACAGGGTTTTTCAATTTTCATAAAATGGATATTCTAAGAAATTGAACGTTTTTTTTTTCTTTATGCTGCACAGACAACATTTCTGAGTTCTCTACTTCTAACCATGGCTGTGCAGTTTCCATAGAGGTCAAGGACTTCGTATTGCAGTGAAAAATGAGCTCACAGTGGGTAAAAACTGCCCAGAAACTGCTTAAGGTTCAAAGATTCAATCAGGCTCCTTTGTGTTTTATAAAATGTTAGATAACCTCATTAGCACTGATCCACTGTGCTGCCATCCTACCTGAAAAGCTGCACTTTTCTTTAAACCGATGTTTTCTCTCTGTCTCCACCTGCAGGGTCCTCTGTCAGACCAGGACCAGTACCTGGGCTCCTCGGACCCCACGGCCGGCATGAAGCCTCCCCTGTACAGTCAACACTACGGTGGCCAGCCGGGTTACGGCGGCATGCCTCCCGATGGCGGGTACCACGGCCCCTCGATGGGAGGCCACATGGGGCCTCAAAGAATGGCACCTGCCGGCTACCCCCCGATGATGAGGATGGCTGGTGGCGCCGGGCCCAGGCCGGTTGGCATGAGGCCAGGGGGACCCGGTCCAATTGTCCCCTCACAGCCCAACAACCTGAGGCTCCAGCTGCAGCACAGACTCCAGAACCAGCTGGTAGGCGGCACCAGAAACTTATTTTATATTGTGTAAGCCAGGCACGAGTTGTGCAGCGACTAATGCTACTTGTGTGAATACGAATCGGAAAAACATTTTGCATCTCAGCAGGAAGGCGATGTTAAACCAGCTAATATGACAGATTCCTACATTTTAGACTCGGCACTGTCGGGGGTGTTTGCTGCTGGTCATTAGAGCCAATCCACATTTAAACTTTCACTTTCAAAGTCAAACTATGTTTAAACTCAGCATGTATGAGCGGTTATAAATGCTGCTATGGCTCGTCTCTTTTCAAAACTGTCTCCAAATTGGAAAGTAAATCAATTGCTTCTTTATTTAAGCATTGAAAGAGACAATGTTGTGCTTTGGCGATGCCTGTATCAAAAGAACATTACACTTTTAAAACTTTAACGGAACGCAGAACAAAAGTTTCAAGGACTTCAGTGACACCTGATGCCATTATATTCTGATAAACAGAATATCTTCACAGATGCTACGTGAGTGGGAATGAATGCTGTTCCAGTAACTTGTCATCCAGCTTTGTCACACTTATGGCCAAATGACAAGCTGTAAACCTTGTGATGAAACGTTGAAGGTCCAAAACCACACACAGTGCAGCTTAGAAAGAATGTTTTCCTTCTGGGCACTAATGCTCTCTTTTGTACCAATAACTTTATTTTTAGGTAAAACACTTGATTACAGATAATTACAGATATTCATGGCGAGGTTGTTTCCTTATTGATGCCTGAGTGAGATCATAAATGCAGTTCTTGTCGCTTCCTTCCTGTAAACACAAACATTTACAGAAAGTTCAGTCACATCTTGACACGCCAGGCTTCCATGTTTACAACCTTTTCAAGTACCAAATGTCATTACCATAAAAAAGGCCTTTTTAGACACTCAGATTTAATAACTGTGTTTTTGCTGAGCATTCGCCTGCAGTATGTGAAATGTATATTTTATATTTATATATTTATTTATTTTTTAATTACTAGAGATGCAGCAGAGCAGACAGCCAGGCCAACAGGGTTCACGGGGTTTAAACAGCAGCACAGAGAAAGGAACAAACGTGTTTCAGATTTCTGGCTCCATCAGCAATTCCCTGCTGCCGAGACACTTAACAATGAACGCACCAAAGAGACACACACAGATTCATGCAGTCGCTCAAAAATGATTGCATACATGTACTGTATGTTACGTGACTGGCTGTTAACACTTTGAAGGGCCCATTATGTTCCTGTTGTCGTGCAGCACCTTTATGTTACAGTAATATAATTGTATGGATACATGCTTTTTATTTCTGAGCATGTTTTTGGCCTTTTTTTGTTTGTACTTTGCTTTGAAAGTGTGCTTATATCTACATATTTAACGTTTAGGCAGCTCGTTCTGAAATTTACACATAAAATTATTCTCCAGTGGTGATAAGGGAAGTGTTCAGGCCCAGGCTGCCACCTGGTGGAGAGTTGAGGTAAAACAGCTTGTGACCATCCACTAAAACAACAGTGTGATCATTAGTGAGGCATGACTTTTGCACTTCCGTCTTTTCAGTTCAAAGTCTTAAAGAAAACTCCACGTAATTATAAAATGTGTCACTTTAAAGGCTCTGAAATACACACTGTACAAGCAAAAGCACAAAATGTTGAGCAACTTAGAAAAATGGCTCCATCGTCCAAACCGATCTGAAGCAAAAATGCAAGTGTAACATATGTTTAAATACTGAAACATATCAGCGTTAGTGCTTTAGATTTTGATCTAACTGATGCTGGCTTTAAAGTGATTAAAAAAGGCCGTTTATTGTCTGCCATGTCCAGCATATGCATGTGTATCCCTACAGTACTGCTAGCCAAATAAAGTCCCTTCACTAACATAATTTCTCACTAATATGACCAAATCCGACTAAACTACTTTGACACCAAGTGGAGCAACATCTGATGATTTTACACAAATACAAAATGCATTAAAACAGACAATTAGAAATTAAAAACACTGAAATAAAGAGGAAATCGGCACTCTGTTTAGTATAAAAGATCTGCCCTGAGATCAAAACTAGCACATCATACTTTTAATAACTACATGAATGCCAGCATCCATAAATTACATTCTAAATAATAAGTTTGATTGTTTTTTTTTCTGTTTCCTGTGTAGAACCGTCAGCCAGTGGTGAACCAGATGGGCGGAGTGTCCAATATGAATCTACCTCTAAGGTCTAATGTACCAAACCAGGTCAGTCTGCTGTCTCTGTAACGTCTTTTTGCGTACATTTACAACAAACTAAACATTCTCAGCATCAGTCGTGCTCCTTTCCTCAGGTAGATTATTGCCATTAACCTGACTGTGTGTCTCCTTCTACAGGGAACCCTCAACGCCCAGATGCTGGCGCAGCGTCAGCGCGAGTACCTCAGCAACCACCTCCGTCAGCGCCAACAGCAGCAGCAACACGTGCATCAGCAGCGTGCCATGATGATGCGGACTCAGGGCATCAACATGCCGCCCAACGTGCCCAGCGGGGGCGCCGCTCCCACGCCGATGCCCATGGGCGGCACCAACCCACGGCTCCCGCAGGGCAACCCGCAGCAGTTCCCCTACCCGGCCTCCAGCTACGGTACAGGCCTGCCCTCTCCTCCACATCCTCCTCCTCATCCCGGCTCCTCCAGCCCCTTCTCCTCCCCTCTCTCCCCCAGCCATCATCTGGCTAGCCAGGGCATGATGGGAAGTGTAGGCGGGCAGTACGGCGGAGTAATGAGTCCGCCGTCACAGCACAGTGCCTTCCAGTTCAGCGGTTCAGGTATTTTATTTGAGCACGGCAGCGACGCCTCATTGATCTGTGTGCGCTTCGTGGAGGATGTAGTCGCTTTCTGTTGTTGTGGTGGCGGTGATCAAATGCCGTCTGTGTCTGACGTCTTTCTGTAAGTTGATTGGGTGTGGTTCAGGGTTGCATGACTCAATAATTTGTTGCTCTGGCTTTGTTTTGATGTGCAAATCAACAAGATTCCTGCTTCTAAACTCAAAATTAATAAGCTAGACCATTTCTTTGACTATGATCGTAACACTGTCACAAACCAATCAGTAGGAGAACAGCAGCCGAGGGACGGGGGCGAACATTTCTCCTGTTTTGTTGTTTTTGTGAACATCATGTGTTTTCTGTCAGTGCTGTCAGTTTTGTAAATGTGCACCTAATTTCATTTAAGGAAAAAAGGATTGTTTTTGACTGTCAGATAATTCTTCAAGTTGCTGAAGAAGAGACAGAATAAGATTTTGTATTTTATTTTAGTTGCGTCAGAGAGTTGAGTTACTTGCCAAGACATTCTGACAAAGAAAGGAGCTGTCTGATGTGGAGAATTTAATTGTTTTCTTTGTTGGTGCTTTGTCTTTTAGTTGCAGGGTCACTTTAATCAAGAACTGAATGAAGACTACTGATTTTCTAAATGTCTGCAGTAGCTTTCCCCAATATTTCTTCTCACTTAGAGGTGGGACTGAATAATTAATCAATTTTTAATCAAAACTGTGATTTGAAACCATCTGCAATTAGCAAATTTCAAAGGTTGCAGTGTTTCTATACGTTAGACGGCATGTCTGACCCAGGGTTTAAACTGTTCTGCTACTAGTTTTACAAATCCATGCCATCCTCCTTGTGTGACAGTCACACTTTTGATGCTAAGGCTCCACGGCATTTTAAATCTATTGAGTTGAATTTAAAAATAATTAAATGTCTGTCAGAAAATTTGTAATTAGAAGCAAGATTAGGTAAGATCCTTCCCATTTGTCCTGACCAAAATCTCCACCTAACAGGGGCCTGAGAGTAGTGTTTAGTAGAAGCAGCGTAGTTTAACAGCTATGAGAAGAAACTACTGCTTAGTTTTTACATGTCCGTGTGTCTGTCATCGTACCTGTTCGTCCACCTTATGACCCTTTTATCTGCTCACCCCTCCAGGAATGAGTCAGCAGCAGCAACACCAGGATCCGGTTTCATGCTTCCCGTGTGGGGCTGCCACCCCGCAGAGCCCCCTGCTGTCCCCCAGGATGGGGCAGGGTCAGAGCCCCATGCTGCAGCAGAACCAGGGCCAGCCCCAACCCCATGGTCCGAACCAGGGAGGACCCCCCGGCTACCAGCCTACTGCCGACCTCAACGGATGGCCTCAGTCTGCCAACATTTCCACCAGCAACAGGTAACGGCAGTTTCACAACTCTCCAAATCTTAGTGTCTCGTGCTTTATGTCTTTATTTGAGAAAGCTTTACATTCTTTCACTGAGCTCGTCTCCTTTCAGTGTGTACCCCCAGCAGTCCCAGTCTCAGTACTCCACACAGCCCAACGGAGGGATGTACGGCGGCAGCAACAACATGAACCTGGGAGTCGGCATGGCCGGCAACGGAGGCAACATGAACCCAATGTCAGGACAGATGAGCTCCATGAATACAGAGCAGGTGAAAGAAGCTGTTCCACATGAGCTTAAACTCTAGTTTCTGCTTGACTGCATCCCAAAAACAGTTATCCACGAGCGCTCCTTTGATTTCTTTGTGACTTTTCTGTTGTAGGTGACCGACAGCAGCCTGATCCTGGAGCAGCTTGCAGGAATTGACATGTTGACGCAAGACGGTGAAGCCAGTTCTGTGAGTAAAACGTTGTTGTTCTTTCTTACATTAATTACATTAACATTAGCTTGTGTGTTACAATATCAGAGTCTGCTTTACTGGCAAAGTATGTGGACACATACAAGGAATTTTACTCCAGTGTTTTCTTTGCTCCTGAAGTACCTAAACAATAATTTCCGTTCAAATAAGAGCAAGAGGTTACAGAAGTAAAATGAGTGTTTAACTAGTATTTACAACTACAGTTAGGTTTAAAAAAGGATGTTTAAAGCGCACCGGAATTTCAGTACAAAATACACGTTAACAAAAGTTGAATGCAAATACAGTTATTACTGATAAATAAAAAGTTATTGACAGATTATATACAAGGGGTAGGTAAACAGAGAGCAGCGTTTGTGGGAATAAACAGACATGTAAAATACAGCATTTACAGTTTATAAAGAGGAAAAAAGTCATGTATGAATGCAGGAACACTGTCTTAGTTTATCCCAGCTTAGCATTAAATTTGGCTTTAAATACACGACACACTATACTAGTAGATAGTGTGGTTTTGACTACAGACAAAAAAAATGACTACAGAGGAAGACTGAAGCTGACATACCACAGAGTGCTCTGTTATGTGCCCAGTCATTGTATATAGTATACAGTAAAGTCACCTGTTTTTCTTAAACCTGCTATATTTATACACTTTATTAAAATCGGTGTACCTCAGGGCTCAATTTTAGGTCCCCTTTAGTTTTCACCTCATGCTTGGTTTTCTGTCAATTGATGAAGACAATTATGTTAGCATTCTGTCCAGTTTATGCTTTGGCTTCACTGAAAAACAGGATTAGATGCCTTTCCTTGGCTGGAAAGGCATTTTGCTTAAGGCATATTGCTCTGTTTTCCTTGTCTGTTTAAATTTTGAATTCCGCAATCTTTGTCTTTAAGGTCGGCCCAATCATGTGACCTCTCCCTATATATAGAAGTATACATATGGGCGCCCACCCTATATCAGCCCTGATGAAGGCCCATAGGCCGCAACACGTCGGCTATAGTTTTTAACTTGTTTTTCCATGCTGAAATAAAGGCTTTTTAATCTCAGCCCAACTCTGAGTCCCTCAGTTCCTACAAGGAACTAACATTTCAAATCAGTCAGTAATAGCTACTAATGTCAAGGCTAAAGTGAAAAACCTCACGCTGCACCAATCAGAAACACAAGTTTGAAATACAGTAAGTCTCGTTGCCACCATCATCAAGCTCGAGTGAGATTAGGAAAAGTGACGTCAAACTGTAAGTTACAGAGTAAATAACAGCCTTATCACAAGGAGTCGGAGACGCTGATGTCATTGAACCAGTTCTAGAAATCCTCCACTGTAGCTCCACCCAGTTTGATGCAACATCACTGCTACACACATTTACTCAATGGTCTTCTCATTTAATATCCCACACTTAGCCAAATAGCCACAGGTTGTGTTTAAATAAAGGATGCAGTCTGATCTCTATACAGGAACCTGCCAAGTGGAAAGGGTAAAAAGACATCGTATACATGTGCATTTTCTGTGACAATAACTTGATTCATGTAGCCTCGATGCTAATTGCGCTTCTGATTTCCTCTTTTGTAGAACTTTTGCTGACCCCTGCTGCGGTTGAGACAAGGTAACGCAGGAACTCGTTCAAAAACACTGACACCCGCCTCAGCTCAGCTCAGCTCACTGAGAAGTATGAAGGAGTTGACGGAAACACTGCCCCTCTATCACACCAGCCAACTCGGAGGCACTACGGAGAGCCGGAGGACAACAGGGACACGTCAAAGCTTCTGAGCTGCGTTCAGAGCAGCCCAGTTCCTGCTTCACATTTTATGCAAACAGTCAGAAATCACAGGGAAACTGCCATCTGAACCATCCCGACAGCAAACGCACAACAGGAGGATAATCACCCACAACGATAGTGCCACTGCTGTTCCAGGGACACGTTTTAGTTATTCACTGTAGCTCATGCCTTTTCTCCTTATTACTTACTCAACACGTGTTATATTTATCTGTTTCTCCTATGTGGGATTCAAACAATCAAGGCTGCTCCAAAAACAATAAAACAGAATCAAACACAGCGAGTAAAAGAGCGCTAAAAGGTGTTCTGTGTAGCATTTGAAGCATAGGAATCACATTATCATTGTAAAGCCTGATTTCCCCTTAAAGTCAAATCACTGTCAGTGTACGTTTTTTCCTAAAATTCAGCCTAATGTATCTGAAAATGTTGGGATCACCCCTCGAATTTAACAATAAATGGTGCGTTTAAACTTTCAAAATAATAGTTTTTGAGGCATAAGTGTAATTAAACATAACACATGGGGAAACTTTTACTTTGGCAAACCTGCAGTGTGGAGTTTTGTCTCCCCCTTCTGGCTGTGAGTGTGATTACAGCATATCCGCCGCTACAGTTTTTCCAGCTCTGGCAAACCAATCATTGCTGGTTGCTATAAAACTCTGCCACCAGTGCAGTAGTGTCGCCGCTGAAAGCAGATTTAAAACTCCAAAATACTGCGATGTACAGACAGTTTGACCTTTATCAGCCCTGTGTGATCTCGTTCAGCAGCAGCATGAATGTAACATTTGTTTACATGTAAAACTCACACACTCTGGCTTTAAGTGCATAATTTTAAGAAAACAAACTGGATTTTTTTAAAGATATGTTATTGGCACTTATTCTTTAACTCAAACCAAACCTGTGGATGTTAAAAGAAGAAGACATAAAGTCAAGAACCTCCTCTTTGTTCAAAATGCTACATAGAGCACCTTTTAGGACGCAACAACTCGCTGCAGTAAAACCAGTCCTTCTATTAGCCCCGGGTTGCTAAACATGGACACACACACATAATGTTTGCTGTTGGAATTAGCTCCGGTCACATGAATGTATTCCTAAAGTTTTGATCACCCAGCTGTGATCCTCTGAATCCTCTGCGGCGGCGTATCTACGATAGAGGAACGCTTTATTTTGTGAGAAACTGAACTGAACGTCACAGTTCGACACCGGAGAAGTGAAACCTCTGGATCTGATATTTTGCGGTTCTGCTCTGGAGCCGGGCTGAAGATGACAATGAGAAAGTTTATGGAAGAAGATATTTACAGTTTATTTATAGTTTTGAAGAAGTTTTAGAGATTCTTTGTATGACACATAAAAAAAATCAATGATATCTATCTTTAAGGAAATCTCTCAAAATGGTACGTGTTGATGTCGATTTTAAAATTAATATATTTCAACTGCTGTAGTTACAGGGGACCTGCGCCCCTCTTTAATGACTTTTTGAATGAAGGTGAATGTGTATAGATAGTGTACATAGATTTTTAATGCCCTTTTCCCCCTAAGTGGTATTGTAAAGCAGCAGCTTGGAGTTTAGTTCCATAAACATTTGTCAGGGAGCAAAAATAAGTCATTGGTTAAATCAAGCATCAGCTGGTCGGCTAATTAGCTAATTAGTCAGCTAATAGGTTTCATTGAAAGGCAAAGAGAGGACAACTCCATTGTTTTCTTTCCTGTGTTCTCAAACAACTGAAGTAACGTCCAATAGACAAATGTTTGTTTTAGAAAGCCTGAAGGGTCCTGAAAATGACACCTCACACCTTCCTGAAGGTCCTGCAGTGGGAATAGCACCTGTTATATTCCTCTATTTAGCCCTTAGCTCATGATTTATACCCATATTAGTGTCGTCCTCTATCCAGGAATAAAATATCTATTGCCTTCAAATTTGGTACGGACAAAACAAATCAGGCTTAGCCGTTTAGTGCTTATTAGCCAAAGTTAGCATGTTAGCACGCTAAGCTAGGTGAGGCAGTTTTATTTCTGTAGCACATTTCAACAACAAGGCAAGTCAAAGTGCTTTACATAAAACAAAACAATTTATAAGAGACATTTCAACACAATTAAAAGAGTTAAATACTGATTAAAAAGTACGATGAAATGGAGAGTAAAAGAGTGCAGTTTAACTACTTTATATTCAGAAGCCTTACATGTGCATTGTGTAAGCATTAGCATTGTTAGCATGCCTGTTTAGCTCATTAGCAAATGTTAGCACGATCACGCCCTCAACTAAAATGGGTTAAAGGTCAGCATGTTAGCATTAGCGCGAGCAACATCTTCAGTCTAGTTTCGCCGCCTTTCAGACCAAACTTGACGGGAACTTCAAGATTTAACCAATGCGATTATTTCTGCCTCCAAAGCAGCTTTGCCTAAAAAAACAAAAAAGCTAATAAAACTCCATGCTACTGCCTCTCGATGGCTGCGATGTACTGGCCTGCTGGACTTTGTTGTGTTGGTCTTCGTGTGGGTGCAGAAGTCGTCTATGTACCGATGGTGAACAAGTATAAATCCTGACTTGGCTCCTGTAAACACACTAGTACTGCTGGATGAAGTCCGTCTTTTTCACACAGCGCGGGCCACTCGGAACCTTTACAATCCAAATTTATGTGGATTTTTTTTTACACACTGGAGCATTCAGGAGTAGCTTCACCTGGATCGGTCTGAAAGGTGCTGTTCAGTAGGTGCTTTCTCGTACGTCTGAGCTTGTAATCGTGAACAAAACTGACTGTAACTGGCGACATGTATCCCCAGAAATGAAACCACCACCATCATATCCTCCTTCCAACTTCCACTGCAGTAAATGACCCTCCAGTCCGCTAGCGTGTTGTATAACCCCAAAGATGTTAAACTCTAAGATAAAATGTTAAGCCATGGAGATTTTCTGAATGTCAAACTCTGATTTCTCCTGATTTTGACACAAACTGAAGATTTTTTTTAGATGTCTAGTTTATCAACTGTAATTCATGTGAGCACCTTGCGATGCTGACGACCTAGCACAATGCCTTAGATCTGTGATTCTCTGTGTGGTACGCTAACGGTGAGGTTTACAGGTGTTTTGTTTCTGTCTCATACTGCTGACGCTGTAGGAATTAGACAACCAGGGATTTTTAGCCCCCCCCCCCCAAGAATATTACACGTTTACTACGTTAGCAAGCGCTGATTATTTACTTTGTAGTTACACTGTTTTGCTGTTTTGAGATTCACCCTGAGTGTTTTTGGTTTCAAAGGGGCATTAAGTGGGTTTTTTTTTTAGAGCACATTGAGCTGCAGCGACCCAAATGCAGGACCATGTTTCTACTGAAGAGAGGCACCATTTCTAATAAAACTCCACACTGGACCACATTGGAAGAAAAAAAAACACAAAAGCACTGGGAGAGCGATCGGGTTCACAACAGGGGCAGGGTGTTGTTTACATTGTTCTGATGCGAGCATTTAGTCAGATCCCGAGTTTCTGTGTCCACACCAACTATTTTTCTTCGCTGGCTTGACTTTTAGAATCGTGAAGAAGGGTTTGTTTAACTTCCCCTTTCCCGCCTAACAAGAAGCCAAAGTTCTTAAAGGTTAAAAGACACAGGCAGTTATACGACACACATCCACAAAATTCTTATACGGTTCCAGGAAATATTAATTTTTGTCCTTGGTGCAATGGAAATCCATCCATCTATACTTTGCTTAAGCCTCTGTAGGGTTGAAGGGGAGGCTGGAGTCTATCCCAGTAGACTCAGGCGAAGACAGGGGACACCTGACAGGTCCAGCCTATCACAGGGCTAAGCACAGAGACAACCAAGCACACTGTCATTCACACCTACAGACAATTTAGAATCATCAGTTAAGCTCAACATGTTTTTGGAGTGTGGGAGGAAGCCGGTGAGAACATGCAGGCTCCACAGAGAAAGATTCCAGGCGTCCTAAACCAGGGATCTTCTAGCTGTGAGGCGGCGGTGCTAACCACCGAGCCACCGTGCAGCCCTGCAATGGAAATATACATATGAAATATTACACTAAGGTTCCAATCTGCTATGCTGAAAAGACCAATAGAAATTCCAAAATGCCATAAAATTTCTTTTCCCTGTTTCCAGGATAAAGAAAATGTTGCTGTTCTTGTACTTACTAGTCAGAAATCTTTAAACCTGCTTGACTTTAAGATCATGCTGGTGATTCTGATCTGCATTAAAACGGAAACACAAGAAGAAGAAAACTTTCTCCAGTGTTGCATCATAACTGCACCAACTTGTAGATTTTCCTCTTTTATTCTTTTTGCAGCTTTTTTCCATATAAAAATACTTGTTGCCCCTTTTAGAGTCATGCCACTAGAGGGAGGCTTCTGTAAATAAAACTCTGGAGTTTCTTCTCCGCTTCTAAAACGCGAGCGTTTCACGGTCCACCAGTCAAATCAGAGCAATACGGGGGCGTCGGTGTTCACAGACTTGCAGTTTGAAGAGATTTTTCTTTTTTATTTTACTACTATTTGAAGCATCCTCTCTCTCTGCTGCGATGTTCATATTAAACATCTCGGCGGCGACGCGGCCCAGTACATTCGGTTTCCTCAGAGTGTGAGTGTTTCATTATGCAGAAGTCCGGACGTTCACACCCTTTATGCAAGCTGTCGACTCTGATGTTGCTTTTGCCAATGCTGCTTGTTAATTTATGATTCATGCCACTGTAAATAAATTATTTTTATTGAGACGGACCGCGTCTGTGTTTTGTTTCAATGACTGAAAACTGAATTAAAGGCTCATTATGCAGACATAAAAAAAAGAGCATTTCACTCGTGCAGTTCCCTCTATTCACCAGCAGGGGTCGACATTTCCCATTTGTTGAATTCAATATTCTCTCAGCTTCAAAAACTCTAAGAAATCTACTTATTAAATTCATTTAAAGATGCCAAAGATTACAATTTCCTGCTGTATAAACTGCAATTTTCAAATGCAATGTACATTTCCCAAAACTCTGGCCTAGAAACTTCAACACTTTTTGCTATTCTGGGTACATTTCTGTCCTTTATCCTCCTAAATCCAAGTGATCTAAGCAGGACACTATTCAGAGTCACAGAACTTTATTTTAGGTTCTAGTCGGCTTTCAAAAGTTTCTAAATATGTCAAATATATCAGGATGCATTTGAGGGCAATATGTTTAAAATTAAGCAGAAGAAAAACCAGCGTTTCTTAGCTTTAGTGATCCAGAACGGATGTTTTTCATTAGTTTTGTTCAATGTTTTCAAAATCTTAAGCGTAAAATAAGAAGCTCTTCGGCTCCGTAACGCTCCATGACACACCCAGATCCATGTGCCGTTGAATTTAGTTCCTTATTCCGAAGCCCTGAAATCCCATTTGAAGAAGTAAAGCAAAAAAAAAAAGTCACAAGACCACGCAGGCCACGCTTTTGCCGAGTTCATTCAGCAGAAACTTGAAACCCGGCCCGGCGCCTGATGCCCTCTGCGTGGCCCTTCAAATCTAATCACACAGCAGCGCCGCCGTCTTATGAAAACTGGCCCCCAGATAAACCCTTTTGTCATGAATACAATATTGGGAAACACAGCAGCTGCCGGGCGGCGACACGTTTCAGCTGTCATGTGGCCGCTTGACCAGATATAGAGGCAGAGAGAGAGAGAAGGCGTGCTGCACGTAAAGTGTCACTCAAGGTCACGAACTTCATCAGAGGTTATCAGTTCAGTCTCACTTGGAGTTAAAGCATAACTGCAGCATTCTCAAGGTCATGTGGAAATATCTAAACTCTGGAATGTGATACAGAAAACACACATAAAGAAAAACCTCCCAAACACCACAGATGGTTTAAATTCCTATAAAATAAGCAGGAGTCTGACATTTCTGTATCTATTCTCACTTCTTTGGCAACAGTTTTATTGAATAATCTGCTGCTTACTAATCTAATCTCTCGCCGTTGCATTGTGTCAACTTTCAACGCTGTTGCAATGCTCACATTCTGGTGTTTATATTGCAGAGAAACTTATGAATCGCTGCTCAAAGCGTCTCACTTCCTGACAGGAAAAAAAACCCCAGCCTCTGCCCTAATTGGCTGGAATTTTTCCACAGGACGTGATCTGTGCGCTCATTGGTCGGATCCAGCTGTCAATCATGAGGACGCCCGCGTCATTGGTTGTCCGGCTTTGGCTTCGGTTTCCAGGCTCAGGTCGTGAGAACCAAAGAGGGATGGGAAAAGTGAAGACGTCTCACTCTGATTGTTTTTCCAGACCGCAAAGTGGGAGCAGGATGTACAACAAGTATAGTATGACCCAGTGTAATGACATTTTAAAGAATAAATCAGCTCTTTATAGTCAGAATTATAATAATAATTAGTATTTGTAAGATTGTTATAGCTGCTATTCATATGATACACAATTTATTCCAGTGAACCGTATTTTCTTTTTTATGTTTTTATGAAGAATTCAACTCTTTTGCATGAATAACTTGAACATTTTAAGGCTGTCATATTTTTAATAGGTCAAATTACTGCTGTTACCAGTTTTAAAGCATTAACAATAGACTGTATATTAAAGGTGAACGTAGCCTCCGACCTGAAAAGTGAAGCCAGCGCAGAGACGACTTAAAGCTGCGTTCTTTCTAACAGCCAGCAGGGGGCGACTCCTCTGACTGCAGGACGAAGCCGAATTATATAGACGTCTATGAGAAAATATCCGACTTCCTCAATGATCTGTTACCTCAGTAGACATTTTTCTTGTGAGTTTATGGTCTCAATCGCTGGTTAAAAGTCTCCTTCATCACAGCCTGGTGTTCATTTAGTAAATTATGGCTCCGTTTAGAGTAAAATAGATGATGAAGTAGGGTATGTTTGTAGACGAGGCTACCTTGGTTTGACTGGTTGCACCTTAACACCGCCCATAGTGCCCTCAGTTTCTCAGTCAGATCCACCACTCATTCATTATGTCGGGTTTCAAAAGACCAAGATGGTCAAATTCCAATCTTGAGGAGTCCATAAAGTCAGCTAGGCTTGTTAGGAAAAGCTAGGAAAGCATTAGCTAACAAGGAAAGGCGTGTTGAATTTTTTTTTTTTTTTTTTTTATAAATTTTTTTTATTGAACATTTTTGAACATATTTGTACAAAGCAGAGCATCAATCATATATATACACATACACATATACAGGAAGAAGGGTGCAGAGGTATTAATATTGAGGGTCCTTTGGCCAGGCCATTGTCAGTAAGCCAGATCGCAGCCTTTGTGCAGAAGAGGGGTCCAAATAGTCCAAAAAAGGATCCCAAATCCTATAAAATTTATAAGGTTTATCCCGCAATAAAGTGGAGAAAGCCTCCATTGGTATAGTGGCAATGACAGTTTGCTGCCACTGATGTGGGGAGGGTGCTTCACCGGAGATCCATTGCACCATTATGCACTTTCGAGCGCAATGTAGCAGTATGTGCAATAGATCTTTCTTTGCGAATCGTACAGGCAGTTCGTCCTCAAGGCCAAGGAGACAGGCCCTTGCTCCCAAATTCAATTGACACTTAAATATAGCACAAAGCTTATCAATAATGGATGTCCAAAACTGCAAAATACGTGGGCAACTCCATAAACAATGGAAAAGGGTACCAACAGCAGAATGACATTTACTACACATTTCAGATATTGTAGAATACATTTTGTGCATCTTCTCGGGTGTTATGAAGAGCCTATGCAGAATTTTGAATTGTCTTTCCCAAATAGAATTAGAAACAAGAGCTTTAAAAGGCCGGTTACACAGTTCATCCCAAGATTCAGCTGTGATAGCCCCTAAGTCCGTCTCCCACTGCCTTTTAACTCTGTCCACATTGTCAGTTTTAAGTTCAGATAGAACATTGTAGACTGATTTAGAGAAGGATTTAAGTTTTGTAGTTTTCAGAATCAGGGATTCCATGGGGGAGACAGGCGTGTTGAATTTAACAAAAGTGTTACTAACGTTGTGTTGTTTCTTCTATCAAAGGCTTCTAGGGTCCCGTTTGTGGCAGGTGACAGACGCTTTGTGGCAACTCTGTGAAGAACTACATTTATAGTATGCAACAGCAGTGAGTACACCCCTGTGTCACCTCTCAATGACTGCATTATTACCTCCGCCAAGGAGGTTATGTGATGGCCGGCGTTGGTTTGTTTGTTTGTTTGTGTGCAAAATAACTTGAAAAGTAATGGATGAATTTCGATGAAGTTTTCAGGAAATGTGTGAAATGGGACAAGGAACAAATGATGACATTTTGGGACTGATCCGGATCACTGTCTGGATCCAGGAATTTTTTTTAATGTAAGTGTAACCAGGTGGACAATTAAATGTGGTTTACTCTAAAAGCCACCAGAGTGCACTCTTGTTTTTGGGGTAACCCCCTCTGACCACATGGCATTTTCCACCCGACAGACAGCAACAATGACGGAGTTCTCTTTCCTTCCTGAGCGACATACACACAGTTGGGCCTGCATTCTTATCTCCGGTTGTCTAAGAAGCTGGGAGGCTGTTAGGAGCTGCTGCGCTAGAGGCCGTGCCTGTTCATTAGGTCGGATGGGGTGAAGGCCGCATTGTTGGTAGGACATTTGAACTGTATGTAATTACATTTGTATCTGTAACGTTCCATAGAAAATATGTGAATTGGGAGATTGTGTTGGGGGTGGACTGAAGCTCCTTGGCGGAGGTATGAGCTCTCTGAGGGCTTTTATACTTTGTAAGTTGTCATGATGAGTACTAAAAGTTGCAAGAACAAATACTTTGTAAAGACTATATTTAAAATACTGGCCCCTGAAAAGTGAAGTAGGAATCAGCCTAAGTGTATTAATATGATTATAAAATAAGCTGAGAACACCAGAACCTTCTTGCGTTTGGACTTATGGACTGTGTTTGTCTGCATCATGGTTCCACGTGGAAAAGAAGTGGTAGAGGAAGTAAAAAATCTGACTGAGACTGAGGCTTTAACAAAGAAAGATAGAAATAAGACAGAGGAAGGTCTCTGACCAAATAAAAACCTGATGAAACACAGTTCCAGCAGTATTCAGGAGGTACAGAAGGAGCCATAGTACCACTAATCAGGGCTGCAGTGGGCGTCCCTCTGACACAATGTCATGGACGGGGCACTACTTTCATCATGTAGCTCTGAAACACTGACAGGCACATGTATACCTCAGACTGAGCTCAGGGCTCATCAGTGGAAATCAGAGTGTTTGTGAGAACGACTAGTGTGAAGCATAATACCTAACATGCTTAAACTTCTCTAAAGGAGCCTGATTAATACTGAGAACGCAACTTTGGTCAGATGATGGTCAAAATAAACTTGTTTGGTGTGAACCCGACCAGGACGACCACAGTGGATGCATCGTCCTGACAGTGAAGCGCGGAGGTGGGAGTGTGAAGATATGGAGTTAAAAAAAAAGGTGCTGGGGAGATGATGTTTATAGACGCATCGTGAATGTCTGCGGATAAACCAGAATACTGAAGTTTGAAGAAGAAGAATATTCCAGCATGAGAACCATCCAAAGCACAAAATTACAAAAGTAGAAACCATGGAAGAAACGTAGAGCGTCAGAACTTCAGTAATGGGTCGTCCCATTAAAAATCCAATGCCTCCCATCTGACCCTCTCTGGAACCAGGACGTTGGCACTGGATCCTTTGGGTACTCTGGCTTGTGCAGTGGGGTCTCTGTCAATCAAACCTGTTCCACTGCATCCTGTTGATGCTTGATCACAATGGGGTGTAGGAAGTTTGGAGGTCAAATCAACATGTTGGACCATTGTCATGTTCCTCAACATGTTCCTGATTGGTTGATCTTGTTTCCATGTGGTGGGGTGCATTTTCCTGTAGGGGTAGGCCAGTGACATTTGGGATTTAAATTAGCATGAGGGAGTGTGTTTGTTGTGGGACAATGTTTATTTGGGTGTCTAAGTCTGATCAGCACGGATGTTAAAATCCAAGGTTTTCCATCAAAACACCACATAGTACCAATATGATCAATGTTATTCACTACACCTGTCTGGTTTTTAATGTTGCGGCTGATCGGTGTATACTTACCCTTAAAGTACATGTAAGGAGAGTAAAGAGGCTAAAGAAGACAGACATGTGACATTAGCAGGGCTGAAAAATACATTTGAGCTTTGTTTAAAAGCGCACTCCAGGTGTCACAGTCTCAAACCAAAGTCTTGTTTTTGTTCATTTTGGGTAAACCCTTAAGGCTCATATCACCATGCGGGTCAGCTAAAATACCTCCAAATGACTAGCTGGAGCTTTTATACAGAGAAAGACGACTATCGCTCCTCTTCGTTTATCATCAGCAAGTCAATGAATAACATGTTTGATCCATTTTAGAATTCTGACTTCTCAAACTGTGTCTCGTTTTAACAAATCACAACTGGCGAAACGGCTCAGCAACAAAAATTACGGCTTTCAAAATGGAACAAAAAGAGTTTAGAACTGATTCTTAGTGTGTCTGATCCATAATTACATCCCATTTTTAGACGTTTATAAGTTTATAAGTCGCTTTTACAACATCAGAACTCTTTTTTTCATCATCAAATTCCTCCTTAAGCAACACATTGGTTTTCTGCTCCTCGCTGCAAAAGCTTCATTGTTCAGATTTACCAGGTGTTTAATTCCAACAACTGCAAATGTTTTAAACAAACTGTGAACCATCCCAGTGTTGTTGCACCACTGCTGCATTTGAGGAACGCGTGTTGTGTAACTTGTGCATGCAGGGCTGTGTGCTGTGCGTGTGTCTGGAGGTAGTGGCTGCTCCGTGCTGCTTCAGGATCTGTGTTGGGGGGTGTGTTCGTGCAGCAGGAGGGCGGTGACCGCTGCAGTCCTACTACTGAGCCTCATCCTCCTCCTCCTCCTCTCTCATCCGCTCAGTCGCTGCAGGGCCGCTGGGAGAACCGCGCGTTTCATTTCTTTTATTCTGCATCTCGGCAGGTGGCAGGTGCACAGACATGGCCGGCGCACCGAAGCGGCAGGACACCCGGAAATTCTTCGAGAATCTGTCCGGCGCTGGCAAATGCATCGCGGTGCTGACCAGCGGAGGAGATGCCCAAGGTAAGGGAGGGTGGTTCCATTATCGGACAAGGTGGTGTTTGTATCTCGCAGATCTGCAAATCCAACCTCAAAATGCCGCAAAGCAACAGAAAAAACAGCTTCTGTCTCAAAGCGGTGTTCCAGCTTCACCCAACCTGCAATAATTGCGTTTATTTCCCACAAACGCGCAGTTGTGCCACTGCAACTTCACATCCAACCGTAAGCTGCCAGTTCCTTCGACAGTTTTGCCGTTTAGAAAACATCAAATCTCATGTTCGGTGTTTATTTTAAAAGATTAGTTGCATATTTGTACCTGGAGCAACAGCTGAAAGTGTGTCCGATAATGGATGCATGATCACAAGGTGGTGCGAAAACGCTCCTGTTGAGCTCCATCAGAGCGCAGCTGGAGTTTCACAGCATCACCGAGAGAAAGCCCGTCTATCCCCATCACATGTGCGTGAGCATATTTCCTCTTTTCCATATTACTTTCATAGTATTTATTAAACCTCACTGGCTGCTAGGCAACAGCTCGCTCCTCACGCGTCTTTTCCAACCTGGATGCTGCAGGTGAAGTTGCACAGACACCTGTTCGGCCTCCATCGGCAGCACTTTTCTTAAAAAAACCTGCACCAGCATCAACAGGTGATCCGTCTTTACGTAACGTTTCTTGTCGTGCATTTTCCATCGCCTGCACCTTGGAGATGGCGCAGCAGGTCCGGGCGCGTCCCTGTGCGCATCTCCGGGGCCGTATAATCTAATCATTAACCCACATTGATCTCCGGGTATCCAAACGAGGAGACGGCAGCCAGCGCGGAGGCTGGAGGCGCACATGATTGGATTTAGATGCTCTGAGGACTGTTTGTTCCCATCGTGTGAGATATTATATTACAAATCCCAAATATTCACATCAGATCTGTGAATGTCTGAGCAGCTAAAAGTTTCTTTCAAAGAGTCAAATCTGATTTATTGCAGCTTTAATAATTTCCAGACTTTGTAAGGAAGGGAGGGAAAAACCCTCATCCATGACAGGAGATGCGTAAACACGTGTCTTGCATCACGGAGGATGAGTCGTGAGAGGACCAGCGTCAAGTAACCAGCCTAAAATAACGCACTTCCGGTTTAGTGTAAGCAGTAAAACGCGTTCGCTCCGGTTTGCGCTGCGGTGCTTTTATTTTGAAGGAGAGCTGCGTCGACTTCCCCTGGCTATTTTTAGGCGCTTTACCTCGCGCCTACGTGAGGATCCGCGAGTATGCAGGGATGTGTGATGTAGTGGAGGGAAGGAAAACAGGAATTAATGCGGATTTACGGCGATTTCATTCTTTAAATTAGATTTTATGATGGGATATGTTAAAAATCAACACTCATGAGGTGTCTCCACTGAGAATAAAATGTAAATTTGGTGTTTTTGTCACTAAAATCCCCCCTTCAGTGGTCACATAATGCACCTTAAACCTCACTACAGCATGTATTTGCAGTAGTCCTCTGTGTCTTATCAGCATTGTGACATTTACTGCCATCTATATGCAGCACAGTGACTGTTACGTAACACAGTGTCTCCACAGGCTGACAATAAAGTGCACTGATATGTTCATGCAGCCAGGCTTTGTGGTCACACCGTGTACCGGCACACGTTCCTGAGATTTAATTATAACTGCACCTTGAAACGTACTACACGAGTAAGAATGAGACACAGAGTCATGAGGGGAGATGAGTTTTCTGATATGGAATCGAACTAAACGAGCAGACAGAGGAGGATATGCCTGCATTTGAAGCTGTTGCATCTGATATTGTAATAATACATAAATAGGACTGCATTTGTTGGAGACAAAAGATTGTTTTTGCAGTTTGCTCATTAAATATAGGTCTAGTGGATGGTATAGTGGTCATTCATCAAGGATACGTCCCATGTAGCCTTCACTCTCCTTAATTATGGTTAATTATGGTTGTTAGAGCCCATTTGAGAATTATCTGTTGTACAAAATCTTTATTTAGAATATTGTTTATTTGCTTAGACATGTAAATTCATCATTTCTAGGGATGCACGATAATATCGCCCCTGATAATTATTGGTCAGTATTGGCAATTATGACGTCACAGCGACAATTCCAATAATTAAAAAATGAGCCGATAAAAATAAAGACTTAGAATCTTGGTTTTTGCCGTTGGTCTGTGTGTTGTGGTTTGTGCTCATGCCTGGCTCTTCAACCCCTCCCCTCCCCGACGGTACTGTCGCATGTGTGTGATGTCATAAGAGAAAAACAGGCAGCATGGGTGGTCCCGAATATTCGAATATCCGAATATTTCTTCATTGTGGTGGTATTTGGACGATAATTTTGATATTCAAATAGTTGTGCGCGCGGCTGCCGAGCGCCGCCGAATGTTGCCAAGGCTCTAGAACGCCACCGTGGTTATAGTACGCTCCGGAGCTATTCGGACCAGCCTTACCTCATTTCCCTCCCAGTTTATGCCCATACTCAAGAGTTATAGTAGGGAGTGGATTTGTACTCAAATTATAGTTAATTAAGTAAATAAATATCAGTCGAGATTATCGGTTATCGGCTACAAGAAGTATGAAATCATTGGTTATCGATATCGGTTGAAATTGGCGTTATCGTGCATCCCTACTCATTTCATGTCAGTGTCTCTGTTGGATGCTGAATTGTCAAATGAATTTACCACATTTATTTTTTGGAAAACATTTCATTAAACCTTTTTTTAAACATTTCTCAAGGAAAAACGATTTCAGTCCTGACTTCAAACTGTATTTAAATAACTGGATCGGCTCTATAATGACACTTAACTCCAGTATACGACATAGAACATGAACACTCATTTACACTGAAGAGTATTATGTACATCATTGGCTCAACAACTTTATAACATTATTGACAAGCAATTAATAGTCATAATAATTATAATCTATCCTTTATTGATCCTCTTGGGGAAAGTCTTTCTCCACATTTGATCCATCCTATTCATAGTTAACCTTAACTCTACATACTAGGAGCAGTGGGCTGCCGTGGTGCATCATCCAGGGAGCAGTCAGGGGTTAAGGTCAAGTTCGCTTCACAAACCACTAGACCACCAGTGCCCTCATCATTATTAATACATCTTTATTATGATATTACATTATTGGTTGCTACAAGCTGCACCATATGGGGGAAAAAACTGCAATATTTTCTGCGATTTTTTTGTTGCGATGTGAAATAATGGAGTCATTTTCTCCATTTGTAAAGCATTAATCATGACAGAGTGGTTGTGGTGATAGACGGGTGCATCTGCCTTAAAAATTTACAAAAATGTTTAAGTAAATCCCCCCAAAAAAAGTACATTTAGAACCTTTCTGACGCCATGTAGCACTAACAAAGGCATAGCTCGTCCCGTTAGCATTCAGCTAACTACGGGAAGCCACATCCAGGCCCCGGTGCTGTGAAGGAAGCCCCGACCTCACTGCATCTGTTCTGCATTTAATGCTACAGCTGCTGCCTCGAGGTCAGCTGGAGTTCTTTAGACGGGGATGTTTAAACATCTAAATATCACCAGAAACATTCACATGTGAAAATATCAGCTAAAATGAAGGTTTATTCTGATTGTAGCCAACTAATACTTGACTTTTTGGATTTTTTTCTTCATTTTAGCTCCTGATTTAGCAGGAGTCTTAAATTTCCAACTACTTGCATCTCATGAAGCCCCTTTAGAACCCATGTATAATGACAATAAAGGCTTTCTATTCTATTCTAGACAACTACAATGCTGCTAGCCTGAGATTATATAATACATTTTTACACATGAATGGAAAAAATGTGGGATTTCAACCTTGAACTGCTCATCTGTGAAAACGTAGCCACATCGAAGCATAAAAAACACTGTTTATTTCGTCAAAACCTTTCTTATTCTACGCATCTTATTTAAAAACTTTGGCAAAAATAACATGTTTCTATGCTCCACAGTGCAACCGTGAAGCCGATAGTGACTCAGCTGCACCCGAGAGTCGCGTGGCAAATATTCGATTGAACTGCAGGCAGTGTTTACATAAAGCAGTGACGAGGCAACAAATAAGAACTTTTGTTTTTTCTTTTCTTATAATTTACGGCCACATGATGTTATGTCATGCAGATTCCCAGTTTTCCGACAACTTGCGTGTCATGAAACCCCTTTAGAAACCTCAGACAACACCAGAGCTGCTTGCCTGAGATTATATAACATATTTTTAGGCGTGAATGAAAAAAAAGTGCGATTTCTGACTTTTTGATGCACCTTGAACTACTCGTCTGTAATGTCGGAAAACGCTGTATTTCATCAAAATCTTTGTATTCTATGTACCTTATGTAAAAATTGGCTAAAAATAAAATGTTTCTACGCTCCACAGTGCAACCATGAAGCCGTTAGTGACTCAGCTGTGACCGACAGACATTCGGCTGAACTGCAGGCAGTGCAACAAATAAGAATGTAATAGGTAAACACCGTAGAGCCGCCATTTTTGTTTTAGAAAATGTTGAAAAAAAACACTGGAATGCAGAAAAATGTTTATAATTTACGGCTACCTAACGCTATGTCATGCAGATTCCTAGTTTTTTGACTGCTTGCGTGTCATGAAAGCCCTTTAGAAACCTCAGACAACACCAGGGCTGCTGCCTGACCTCTTGCACATCGAGGTTTCTCAGATTATGTAATATATTTTTACACATGAGCGGCTGGTGCAGTGCGTGAAGCCTCCTGCTGCTGTTTAAAACCAAGGTAAACAGCAGAAATGCACTGTTTAAATCACGCACTGATCTAGCAGGAATGTGCACACTGATTGCAGTGGATTGTCGGAGCTTGTGGCAACAGTTCAGTTCGGGTTCAACGCTTTGTTTTTGGTCTTTTTTAGTATTTCTGTGGCCCCTCCGCTCTGCCAGGCTCGGTGGAATGAGCTGCCGTAGTGACGCCTGATTATCACCACCCAAGAAGTAGCCACGTCCACACTCTGCCAGGGAATGCGACGAGCTGTTCACGGCTTCTGGCGTGGGAGGAAAGTCTGGCCTCAGAGCGGATCCTGGTGTGACGGGCAGCTTGAGCCTGCTGAGCTCAGATCCAACATGCCGGTCGCTCCGCCGTCCTTCATAATCAGGGAGATCGTTCGTAGCGAGCTGCTCTTTCTAGCGATCACCTGTGATTTCTGGGGGCTAGTTATCGTTTTATACGTGCTGTAGGTTGATTCATTTGAAGGTTTAGGATTTACAAATTCCACATATCATTTAGTTCTGACGTCTGAAATGTGACGATTTGCAGCTTTTCTCAGCTTTATTTATTAAAAACTGAAGCTCTAGTCGTCATTTTTGTTCATTTAGCAGATTGGTAGGTTAAATAAATAATCAGTTAATTGAAGAAAAGAGACCTTGGTGGATAAATCCAGTGTTTCCTTTAGGATCGGTGAAGTTTTATCACAGCCGGCGGGTTTGAAAAGCATTTTACCCATTTAAAAACTGCAAAATTACACCATTTATCAGAGCTACAAGCTGTAAAAACACAAAGGACTATGGGAATTTTGACTTCCAGATGCTCCTTGAACTCCTCATATGGAAAACGTAACCAAATCGACGCACAAATACCGCGATATATTTCCTCGAGATCATTTTATTCGACATATCTTATTTTAAAAAATGCCAAAAAATAAAATGTTCGCACGAAATTCTTTAAAAGATAAAAAATTCTGTTCTCCGTAGTTCAGTCGTGAAGCTGTTTGCTGCGACCAACAGTCACGTGACAACAGTTCGGCGACGACTCGGCTGAACTGCAGGCAGTGTTAACATGAAGTAGCAAGGAGCAACGACGTTCAACTTTTTTCTTTTCTCATGATTTTATGGCATGATGTAGCTACGTCACGCGGCTCAGAAGACATTCCTGAGTTCTCTCTCCTTCTAGTCATGGTTGTTCTGTTTCCACAGAGCTGCAGGACTTTATGTTGATGAGCTCACAAAATGCATCAAAACACGCCCAGAAATATCACCGAGACATCCCCACTTGCTTTTGATTAAATGCATAAAGCTGTCGAGTCGCTGTGATCTCAGTCTGGGCCTGAGATTTATGTTTCGTCCTGTTTCTAATTTCACTAAGTGCTCCGACGGACACTTGTGTGTTTTGGCTGAAGATCCTCGGGGAGTCTCCGTCAGCTTTGACCTTGTTGTCTGCTGGTCTGTCTGGATTTCGTCTCTCTCTGTTTACGCTGCTGTTTCTAACCTCACATCTTACTTTCAATGTCAAATTCATGTGTGATGTTACTTATTGCCTCGGTATAATTGCCAGAATTCCTTTTAACTGCTCTGTTCTAGTCTTAGTTTATCTGAATTGTTTTATTTCAGGAGTTTATCGTGTTTATATTTTATTGCTTTTCTGCTTTATAGGTGCTGCATTTCTTATGTTGTGTCCTTTTGCTTCTTCTGAGCAACATATGACGCAAGACTTTTGTTTGGGATTAACATTAAGTCTTATCTTATGTCAAAGAACGTGCAAACATCCATCCATTATCTATACACCGCTTAATTCTCTGTAGGGTCACAGGGGGGTTGGAGTCTATCCCAGCCGACTCAGGGCGAAGGCAGGGGACACCCTGGACATGTCGCCAGTCTATCACAGGGCTACATATAGAGACAGACAACCAAGCACACTCTCATTCACACCTACAGACAATTTAGAATCATCAGTTAACCTCAGCATGTTTTTGGACTGTGGGAGGAAGCTGGAGAACCCGGTGAGAACATGCAAACTCCACACAGAAAGATCCCAGGCGTCCTAACAGGGACGTGAACCGGGGATCTTCTAGCTGTGAGGCTACCAGCCTCATGTGCAACCATCTGTTTTGCATCCAAACAGAAACAGTTTCTGCATTAGCTGACACCAAAACTCCTCTTAAACGCCCCCTTTAAGATCACTTTTTGATGTGTGTCCTTATCAGAAAACAGCCTTTTCAGGTTGTTCTGGGAATGTTTGGCTCATTTCATGTTTGGGCGGCTGTGGATCAGCTGGTAGAGCGGGTTGTCCACTGATACCAAGGTTGGCGGTTCGATCCCCGGCCCCTCCGCATGCTTAAGTGTCCTTGGACAAGACACTGAACCCCAAGTTGCTCTGTGGCCATTGGTGTGTGAATGCAAAACAAGTCGTAAAGCACATTGAGTACCACTGAGGTAGAAAAGACGCTGTATAGGTGCAGACCATTTACCATTTCCCGACCTGTTAAATCTGACACGTCGACTCTTTCACCTTGTTTTCCAGGTATGAACGCAGCCGTCCGGGCCGTCGTCCGAATGGGAATCTACGTGGGGGCGAAGGTCTACTTCATCCACGAGGTGAGACGAGACTGCAGACGAGGCCTCAGGAGAGTCTGTCGCTCTCAGCAGTGAGATAAATTAAAACTGACGGGTCGTGTTTATTGAGCTCTCAGCAGGACTCCTAGACCTGACGTCTGCCACTGAGCTTGACCTTAAACAGTCAGTCAAATCACTTTAATAGTCAAGTCTTGTGTTGGGATGAATTTATAGGATTTTAAACTGACTTATCCAATAAGTTCAGATCAGGGATGTTTCCTCCAACATGTAGCGTATCTGCAGGGTTGAACAGGTATAAACTGGGATGTAAATTCACCATTTACAGAGAGTATTTTGTGTTTTTCATTTTTTAACAGTCTAATATTCAGCTACCAACACACAGAAACACTAGTTGTCCTTTATTTGCAGAACAAGTTTAACTTTAAGCAGAAAACTCCCATTGAAAGCAGAATGAATACCCAGCTAGATTCTGCAAAACTCTACTGATGTTTTCAGCAGAAAGTTTTATTTTAGTTCCCGGAATGATCATTTTTTAAGGCAATGTTGTAGAAACATTTCCCAAATAGTTGCATTAAGAACGTCTTTTCTTTGTTATCATGCGATATAATACAGACGTTTCATCCCCAAAACATCCTCAGAGTATCACAGTCAAAATGTTCCATCTTTGTTAATATTTCACGTTACGGGAGCCGTTTATGAAAACCATCATCTTGGAAACGTCTTTTGAACGTTGGCTCTTCTTTTATTATTAAATAATAAAAGTTTGTTTGCTTGTTTTACACTCTTTACTTCTAATCTATCTTATATTTTGGCGTTTTGTTCATTCGATCAGGCCCAGATTGAATCCATAACTATTGATTCTTGCTTCCTTTGGCAATTTCTGGAGAAACGATACAAACTAGGAGAATCAGAGCATGTAAAGATTTAAACATTCAACATTTCTTCATGCAACTCAGACCAGAGTTCTGTGAAACAAAACAACAAATGGACTCAGACTAGCACACGTGGAAACTGCAGCAGAACTTAAACATCTGCGAGGTGAAGCTTTCGTCTGGGAGTCGATCGCTACTCTGGGGATGTATGTTCAGCTTGAATGGCAGCGGCAGCCAGACGTGATCTGGTCTCAGTGTGGATGTAATCAGATTACCAGGGGCAGACTGTCATTAACCGTCAGCCCCGGAGTAACCAGCAGGCTCTGACTAATGCCAGCTGATGCTTTTATTTTGGCGGGGGGCCTCGCAGTGGAGCTCTAAAGTCATAACTGGTGGCGAAAGCTCTCATTCAGTTTTGTTATATGGCTTTTAAACATATTCAGGGCTGCGTCTGTTTGTCAATTAACCAATTTATGAATCCAAATGCAATTCTATCTTGATGATTATGTGAATATTTAAGTCATTTGGAAGGAAAATGGAAGCCTTGTGTGGGTCTCAGCTTCTTAAATGTGATGATTTGATGCTTTCTTCTTGCTACGTATCATTTTAAACTGACTTTATGTTTTGTCATGTGATGAAAAATCCAGCAAAATCTCTGTTTGTGCTCTCAGGGCTACCAGGGGATGGTGGACGGCGGAGACAACATCAAAGAGGCGACGTGGGAAAGCGTCTCCAGCATGCTTCAAGTGGTGAGCAGATCTACCTGATGCTGTTTCAGGTCCACGTTTTCCCTGTCAGACGCTGAAATAAGTCCAGTTTGCACGAATACAGCCGACGTAGAGAGCGGTGCTGATATTCTAGCGGCAGGAAATGCTTTGTGAAAGAAGACCTCAGCAGTGTTTATGCCAACGCAGTGAAATATCTGCTGTGCTGATGATCACTGAGAGCGACACAAAGCTTTCAGCTTCGAGCCAAATGAGTCTGTGAGCGAATTAAACCTTTTCACTGTTGCTGTAATCAGACTTTCATCGTCTAAAGTGGATTGTGTTCAGAGCAGCAGGGATTGCATAACCAGCAATGAAGACTAGACTAATCTGAACATATGATGAGGCTTTAAATGATGCTCAGTTTTATTTATACGGCGCCAATTCACAGCATACCTAGTAGAACATAGTGAGGTGAGTTCCTTGTAAATCTTAAACAGAGAACCCAACAATCCAGAGTTTCCTTTGGATTCCCTATGAGCAAGCAGTCGGCGCCGAGGTGAAGGAACCAAAAAAAAACCTTTAATGAGGAGGGGAAAAACCCTCTGTCAGAACCAGGCTCAGGGAAGGCAGCCATCTGCCTCGACTGGTTGGGGTGAGAGTGGGGATGAGGGGGGAGGGAGATAGCAGGAAAACAAATGGACAACAGACACAACAATGAACATTTTGGAGGCCAGTGAGGTCAGAAACTATACATCAGAGATGTGTAGAAGAAGCTCAGGACTTTAGGGAAGACGAAAGGTTAGTGACGTGTCGTGGTGGTTGACAGCTCCAGTGATCCTTGGCAGCTCTAACTATCAGCTTTATTAAAGAGGAAAGTTTAAAAGTAGAGAGGGTGTCTGCCCCCCGAACCGAACTGGGAGCTGATTCCACAACAGCCTCCCGTTCTACTTAAGGAAACTCTGGGAACCACAAGCAAACCTCCAGTCTAAGAGCAAAGGGCTCTGTTAGGACGATATGGTACAATAAGGTCTTTAAGATAAGAAGCAGGATTTTAAATTCTATCCTGGATTTTACAGGGAGCCAATGAAAAGAAGCTAATATAGGAGACGTGTGATCTCTTTTACTGCAGCACTTTAGATCAGCTGGAGGTTTCTAAGAGAGTTATTGGGACATCCTGATAATAAGGAATTACAGTAGTCCAGCCTAGAGGTTACAAATGCATGGACTAGTTTCTCAGCTTGACTCTGAGACACTCTGTTTTCCTCAGGGAGGTACAGTCATCGGCAGCGCTCGCTGTAAAGAGTTTCGTACCCACGAAGGCCGCCTGAAGGCTGCCCACAACCTGGTGCAGCGCAGCATCACCAACCTGTGTGTGATCGGTGGCGACGGCAGCCTGACCGGAGCCAACCTGTTCAGGGAGGAGTGGAGCGGCCTGTTGACGGAGCTGCAGCAGCAAGGTGACTGTTCACCGCATGACTTTTAGTTTAATCCACGTCCAATAAAACTCCTGACTTCACGGGAGCAAAATTTGTCCCTCCAGGTTTGATTGACGAGGAAGCTGTCCAGAAGAACTCTGTGCTCCACATCGTCGGGATGGTCGGCTCCATCGACAACGACTTCTGCGGCACCGACATGACCATCGGCACCGACTCGGCTCTGCACCGGATCATTGAGGTGGTGGACGCCATCATGACCACTGCCCAGAGGTGAACCAGTCCTGAGACAAATCAAAGACCTCCATGTTGTGCTCTTGTGTTTTTGAACATCACTTCCAGAGATCCAAACAGTGTCACCTGAATAACGGCAGTAGTTTCTTCTGCAATGGTAGTTAGCAAAGATAGAAAACAGTGACATCACTTCATGTTCATTGACCTGAAGAGTGAGTCTGTTGTGTTAACTCCATTTACCCTCTTTAACAAAAAGATAACTGATATTCGATGGAGGATTTTGCTCGAGAATGTCACCACAGACGCCCGGTTGTTATTGTAATTGCAAGGATATAATTTCCTCAGTTGTTTAAATTCTCATTCACCATTTTGTGATAAATACTGACCTTTTTAATACTTTTAACACCGAGTTTCTTTGTTATCTGTAGCATCGGAAACTTTTCAAGGTTTTCACACTGTAAGCTTCACCAAACTCTGACTTGCTGCACGTTGCTCCACCTTCGCTGCCACACAAACCAAATTAACTCTCCATTATACTGCAAAATACAGAGAGGTCTACCAGATTCATGCACAGCAGGAGTCGCCTTCAGTGGTGCTCTTCCTGTAAAATTGCGACTCTGGTGGGACTCGAACCCACAACCTTTGAATCACATCTCAAGCATTTGACTAGAAGTCCAATGCGCTATCCATTGCGCCACAGAGCCTGTTTGTTTCGGTGTCCAACCCGTCACTTTCTGAAAAAATTTGCAACGTTGGACCAACACTTCAAATTTAAATGTGACCACTTCATTGTTTTTGTGATCACCTTCCATTAGCATCCATTAGCTTCCATTAGCATCCATTAGCAAGTAAATCGCACTAAGGAACAGTAACAGCTACTTCAAGATTAAGTTTCTGTACTTTTGTCTCCCTGCTACTTTGTTATCTGGAGTTCTTCTTGACACTTTGGTTACATCGCAGGCTTTGCCGAAATCGTGGTTGCTGCAGGTTGCTCCATTTTCGTCGCTACGGTTGCTACTGGTGTCAGGTATCCCCGACTGCAGTGTGCAGTTCGGGGCGGGAGCTCAACGCTGAACATTGGCATGCTATTGGCTGAATCTAACATTTGACTCCGCCGGGGACATTGCCTGCATGTAAAAACGAGCGCCGTCTTCTGCTCCTAGCATAGTCACAAACCTGTATTTGGTTCCACTCTGAATTGCATTAGATACGCATGTTCCTGAGGGGTGAGGGTTAAGGTGAGGGTTAGGTTTGGGTTAGATTGTCACCAAACTGTCTCAAAATGAAGTAAAGTTGAACGTTGAGCTCCCGCCCTGAACTGCAGTCAGGGGCTTTTCACTGGTGTTGCCGCACTAACCAGACTTAAACTCCAGTATACTGTGAAGTTAACTTTTGTCTCCCCCTTCTGGCAGTGAGAGTAATTACACAAACACTGTTGAGTCGTATTTATGGCGTCTGCCTTTAGACTGAAATCCTTCCTCTGAACGACGAGTTTCTTTGTCATCTGGAGCATCAGAAAACTTTTGCGGGTACAAACGTAGCCTTTTTTAAAAAAAATAATAGATCTTTGCCAACTTAAGGAAAATAGAGAATTAAAGTTAAAGAGATGCAAAGAAACCTGCACAAAAAGTTGTAGTGATGCAGCAAAACAAGACGCAATGAGACAAGATATAAGGAGAAACCTGAAGACACGACTAGGTTTCGTAAGATGTGACCAAATGCATCAACAAAAGGCACAACACTGAGCTTTAGTAGTTGTTCCAGAGCTGTCAGCATCCCGACAGTCTCCCAAAAATGTCCTGAGTAGACTTACATTAAGTTCAGGTGAAGGTCTGAATGGCTGATGTGTTTTTGACGTTCTCTGTGTTTTTTCCAGCCACCAGAGGACGTTTGTGCTGGAGGTCATGGGCCGACACTGCGGGTACGCACTGTTCTCCATGTAAACAACACACAAAACAGCACAGACTGAAGAACATATAGTGGATGTTACATCTGCTACTGCATGCAATAAGCCTCAGTAATCAAACACCACCAATATTTTGTGGTTCATATGTCAGTTCTCTGAGATATTCTCCCATGCATGTGTGTGTGCGTTGGCCAATGGTGTCTCCAGGCTTAAGTATATGTCAGAAAACATTAACTAGTGTGTGTGTTTGTGCAGATATCTGGCCCTGGTGAGCGCCCTGGCGTGTGGAGCCGACTGGGTTTTCATCCCCGAAATGCCTCCTGAAGACGACTGGGAGGACAGCATGTGTCAGAAGCTGTCTGAGGTAACACAAACACACACACACACACACACACACTTTGCTTTTGAACTTGCTCTGAACCATTCACCAACATCAAATCCCAACACTACGTTCACCACAGCTGCCGTTTGAGGAGTTTCTATTGCAAAAATGGTGAATTATTTAACATTATCTGCTCGGAACATGAAACAATAGAAGCAGTGTCACTACTACGAATGAGTTTCTTCATAAATATTGATGCACAGAAGGTAAAACATCAACTCAAACCCCAAACCGCTGAGTTATATCTTAATTGTTACACCAGAAGTCCGCTGTGCTGCAACACCGTCAGCATGAACCTCAGTAAAAGTTACCATTGATCCAATATCAAGCAGGAAATCCAAGTAAAGAGCAGCAGCTAATAGTGTGGGGTTGTAATGAGGAGTGACTTAATGCATCAGGGAAAACATAGATCAAGTTTCTTGGAGGAAACTGAAGTGAGCGCCAGCTGCTGAAGGAGAAAAGCAACTATTTTCTCATAAAACTCAACTGTTAGTGGTGTTTGAATCCATGAGAGCTTGTACAGTATGAAGATACAGGCGTAGGAGTCTTCAAAGCTTGTAAAAACAACGACTCTGGTAGGACTCAAACCCACAACCTTTGAATCACGTCTCAAGTGCTTGACTCAAAGTTACTCATGGCTTCCTACCCGTCAATTTCCAAAAACATTCGCCCTATCAGTGACTTGTTCGGGTCAAAATTTTCAATCTGCTTCATTGTTGTTCTGAACGCCTTCCGTTAGCATCCATTAGCAGTCAAACCGCTCAGAGGAAGTTTGCTATAATACGTGCTTTGTAATTAACTTCTGTCTCCCCCTTCTGGCAATGAGAGTCATCACACAAACAGAAGACTTAAAGACTAAAATTCTTCCTTTTAACGTCGAGTTTCTTTGTCATCTGGAGCATCAGAAACTTCCCTGGGTTTTTAGCTTTACCAGACTTGTAGTTGTAGGTTCCTCCGTCTTCGTCGCTGCTGGTGCTGCCACAGAAACCAAACTTAAACTCCAGCATACTGTGAAGTACAGAGAGATCTACCAACCACTACAGGCTCAGCTTAAACTGTGTAAACTTGTTTGGCTTGAATAGACTCATTTATATGTAAATGTCTCAAACTCCAGCTTGAAGATTCATGCACATGTAAAACAGCGACTCTGGTGGGACTCGAACCCACAACCTTTGAATCACCTCTCATGTGCTTGACTAGAAGTCCAATGCGCTATCCATTCACCACAGAGCCTGTTGATCCGCCTTGCCTTCCTGTCTAAAAACCAAAAAACACCAGGAGGTTGATGAACTGAACTGTTCTCAAACCTCACATCAGATTTCAAGAAGTATACTGAAGTGCACAGAAGCAGACAGTAGTGCAGGTTTATAATCAGGATTTATTTGATGACGGATCAGGAAAAATCTTTATTTCCTTTTAATGCTGTTGCAGTGATCCCACTAGAGTTCAGTATTTATGTTGTAATTTGTGATAAAGACTCGTGCAAAATCAGAGGTTTGACTAGATTCTGCCTGTAAAACAGCAACACTGTTGGAATTTTAACACACAGCATTTTCATTACAACTCCAATGATGAAAGAGTACATATTGCACGTCTTTTATCACAACAGAACCAGTGACTTTAATCACAAACCCTGACTTTAGCACCTTAAATAAAACTTCTGCTCAACAACTTCTGAATATTGCATCAGTGGGATGATTATGAATCCCTAACGTTCCAGAAGTGTTGTCAGGGAAATAAGAGTCAAGCTGCTGAGAACCCCTAACAGCCTGTAGATGATGAGGATCAATGTAGATTTGGGTCTTCATAGGGCTTTTAAAATAGCGACTCTGGTGGGACTCGAACCCACAACCTTTGAATCACCTCTCAAGTGCTTGACTAGAAGTCCAATGCGCTATCCATTGCGCCACAGAGCCTGTTGACTCCCCTGTCTTCCCAGCTTGAAAAAAAAGACATCGCCAGATCGAATCCCGCTTGTTCCAAACTGGTTGTGACGCCTAAAACCGGTAAATATGCATGAGAGCCCCTAATATAGGATCAAAATGTGACGTAGGCTTATTTCAGAACCAAATTAAAAACATCAAATGAGGATAAAGAAGGTAAACATTATGAAAAAACATAAAGATTAGTTGTAATAGTATGTTGTAATCACTTAACTAAATAAGAATAACAGGAGGAAAAAGATTAAGAAGAAATCAAAGCACAGAAACATCCAACCTATTTTATAGTTTTTAATGTCCTTCAAGCAACAATAATGATAACAACAGCAACAATAAGACAAAACAATAACATTAATAAGGAGAAGAGCAAGAATATGCTCATAATACCCAGCTGTAGTGGTGCTTGAATCCACAAGAGCTTGTTACACTGAACAAAAATATAAACGCCTCATGTGAAATATTGATGCCACATGAAGTGCGCCACATGAAGTGCGCCACCCAAAGTGAGCGTATACTGTCTGGTACTTGTACTAAATGGATATGTCTCTTGATTAGTGTCCCAAATTTGAGTCCACCACTGCCTGTGAGCATTTGCTCAGTGATGCATTAATTCCATTCAGTACATGGGTGTGGCCTCAGATGACTCCGGTCATGAGGGAACGTGTCATTGGCATGTTGGAAGCAGGAATGTCCACCAGAGCGGTCGCTGTGCAGCTGAATGTTCACTATCAGACGACAGGACGTTTGAGAGTTGGTTTCCAACAGACGGGCAGTACTGCAAATCCACCTCATCCACGTCGGCCACGTGTGACCACCCCAGCACAGGATGGACACATCTGGCTTGTTCACTTGTGGGATGGTCTCAGACCAGCGACACGTACAGCAGATGAAACCTTTGGTCTGACAACAGACGCATCACACCAACATGCCAATGACACGTTCCCTCATGACCGGAGTCATCTGAGGCGTTGCTGCTTTGGTCAAAATGTGACATTTTGGGGTGGCCTTTTATTGTCCCCAGTATAAGGAGTGTCTGAGTACTGCTCATTGTGTTGGAGCAGCGTCTGGATATGCCACACCCATGTACTGAATGGAATTAATGCATCACAGGCAGTGGTGGACTCAAATTTGGGACATTAATCAAGAGAAACATCCATTTAGTACAAGTACCAGACAGTATACGCTCACTTTGGGTGGCGCACTTCATGTGGCATCAATATTTCACATGGGGCCTTTATATTTTTGTTCAGGGTACATTACAAAGATCCATGTGTAGAAGGGTTTGTGTCTTCAAAGCTTATGAAAAGAGCGACTCTGGTGGGACTCGAACCCACAACCTTTGAATCACCTCTCAAGTGCTTGACTAGAAGTCCAATGCGCTATCCATTGCGCCACAGAGCCAGCTGCTGCTGCTGCCACTTCACACTCACTCAACACATTCCTCCCAGAGTTTCAGGACAGTCCAACTCTTGTAGCTTCTGCTTTCAGATATTAACACGAGACATTTGCAGGACGCTGACTGATTACTGTCCAGTAGATTTAACGTGGTCCAGTGTGTTTGTTGTCGTCCAGAGTCGATCTCGGGGCTCCAGGTTGAACATTATCATAGTTGCTGAAGGAGCCATCGACAGACAAGGACAGCCCATTACGTCTGACTTTGTGAAGGATGTGAGTAGAGCTCGGCTTCAGGCCGAACCAGAGGAGAAGCAGAAGCTGGACCAGCTGGAGGATACGTCCGAGTCGCAGCAGACACTTCACGCATTCTCAGAGAAGTTTCATATTTCTGCAGAAATAACTCCACAGTTTGGCACCGGTGCCCCAGTTTTAACAGTCGTATTGGCAGAGATACAAACACAGCTGAATGTGAGAAAACAACGCAGCAACAACATCACAGTACTCTTTTGAATATCCAAAGGCATTCTGGGAAATGTAGGAAATCAGCAACTAAGGTGCAGGTAAATCCCAAGAAAAGGAATTAATGCTTTGAAGTTGTCTGATGCAGTTTTTTTAACAGTGTTGGTGCCACAAAGCAATGTTTTATAAAGAGATCCTGTTTGTATTTCAACTGATCGTAACTGCAGAGGACAGAGATTCCAGTGTTCAGCGCCTGACGTTGATAAATCAGAGTTGAGAGCCGTGAATACGAGACTCCGAACCAGTCGGTGGCGACGATGCGCCAATTCACTGCCAATAAACCTCAAAATAAAGAAGACGTTTCACCCAGTTTGATTCACAGCCTCCCAGTCGGTGGCAGTAAAGGGTATTTTAGCGATACACTGGAGAAAAAAAGCAAAAAAGAAGACTTTAAACATTAGAAACAGGAAATACCTTCAACAGATTGATGAGCTGCTGGTGAGAAACAGGATTCCCATCATTTCTTTCGTGTTTATTCTTGCAGGAGCTTTTAATTGTCATTTATCTCATTATGAGTCATTTTTATATGAAACTTCTCCCAAAATGTGGCGAGTGTCTGCTTCCAAAGATCCCCCAGATGATCTCCCAGTACCGGATCCAGCTTTTGCCGATGCAAAACTTTGCCACTGTCGTGTCTCCAAATGTCTGTGCTTCTCTATGTCCCTCCAGAACCGCGCCGATAAGAAAAGGCTGAACATTATTATTGTAGCCGAGGGCGCCATAGACTCCCACAACAAGGCAATAACCCCCGATTATATCAAGGATGTAAGTAGAGGCCCGATGGAGGCGTCGAGCCACGAGTCCTCCTCCAAATCCTGGGCTTTTTTTTAATCCATTTTTCTTTAATTCATCCTGCTTTTTCCATTTATCCTCCAAACGTTTTGGATTATTTTATCCGGTTTTCGCACCACGTCTCTCTCCACCCTTGTTTTGTTTCAGTTTTGCATGTTCACCGTTTGGCACATGACAGGAAATGTTTTGCATGACTTCTCCCTCTGTGTTTATGTTTTATGTTTGACATTTGTGTGCTTCCTTGTATCTCTGTGTTTTCTTGAGATAGCTTTAGAGTGTTTGTTAGATATTTTCATGTGCAAATCCGAGGATTATTCCATCTCAAATCTTCTACTTGACCATCTCTGGTTTGCTTGAAGCTTTTCTTTTATCATAAACTATGAATATTTCAGATGTAATCTGTGAAATTTTTGGAAAAAAATGCCCGTCGACCCGCTTTCAACACCTTCTTTTTCCACACATTGAAATTTAAGGCTACTTTTGGATGACAACGTCTTGGGAACTCTTCAAAATAAAAGCCTGAATATTGCAATTCACCCGTAATCTTTACTAAACTTTTTTCGTTGTGCCGTTGATTTAGAATGTGGACGAATCTGATCATGAATGATGACAAGGAGTAACAGTAGATATTCCAAACAGCCTGGGATGACGGGTGGATTGCAGATTATAGGCTTTTATTTTTACTAGTTCCTGAGATTTTGTCGTTCAGACAGCCTCAAATTTCAGTGTGCGGAGAAACGTGCTGAAATTTGGTCGATGGGCAAAAGATTATCTCAGAAAGTGTTTGATATAAGAAGCTGAAACTCCACAAATATCTGTATAAATATATTTTATTTATGCTGTACCAGTTTCAGCAAATCAGAGATGGTTGAGCAGGAGTAGCAGTTAATGATTTGAGATGAAATGACCACATAGTGAAATGTGTTTCCAGATCTTAAAGACATTATTGTTTACATCATCACTCTGTTCCTGCTGTTAATCTACGCTCTCTTCCTCCACAACCTAAAGCTGGTGGTGCGCTGCCTGGGCTTCGACACCAGGGTCACCATCCTCGGCCATGTGCAGAGAGGTGGGACGCCCTCCGCCTTCGACAGGATCCTGGTAGGTCGCAGTCCATCGTAGCATTTGCTGATTCCCCATTGATGAGCTCTAAACGACCCGTGACCTCTGCAGGCCAGCCGTATGGGCGTGGAGGCGGTGCTGGCCCTGCTGGAGGCGTCCGCCAACACCCCGGCCTGCGTCGTGTCCCTGGTTGGCAACCAGGCTGTTCGACTGCCGCTGATGGAGTGTGTTCAGATGGTGAGTGTGTGTGTTTACAACGCAGAGACGGAAGGCATGCAGACGCTGAGGGCGCTGCATGCAGGATTAATCACGTCAGTTATTTAAAACGTGCGTTCTGGAAGTGCGCCGACGCCAGAAGCTAACCATCAACGTTTTGTTGCCGCGACACGTGAACGTTTCCAAAACAAGGCGAGTTATTTCCACTGATATGTAAGTCAGAGTTCAAGTTCAACTCAACCGTTCTGTAAAGTGGCTCATTGCATAATAGAGGGGTGAGAGTGTCACTGTAGGTTGATGTTTAACAATTAAAATGCAGTGAGTCCATGGTTAATCTATGGTAGATTACACTGATTTAAGAGGACTTAAAAGAAGTATTTCCAGTTATGTGATAAGATATGATTTAAAATGTTCTACTCAGAGCACCTTTAATTGCTTTTTGAGTTATGGGGATAGTTGGTGTGGCTACTGGGTCGGCAGTGAGGCATTGAGAGTGGAGCCGTCCAGTTTTTTGACCTGTTTCCTGCATTATTTTGAAAAATGTGCATGTGTCCGTGAAGATTCTCAGTCACCCAGGTCATGGTTGTCCTCGTAGTTTCAGTCGTAGCATCTGGACTTGCTTGAGTTCCTCCAAGACGTTCCGCCTCTCATCCAAGAGGCTTCATCAGTTCTAGACTAACTGGTTGGGAGTTCCAGATGTTTATACTCTTAAGGAGCCATTAAGACTGTTGAAGCTTCAGTCTGCTGGGTGTGTGATGCCCCTCAACTCTTTATGCGAGTCGTTAGGCCCTTCTCCGTCACAATGGGGTTCGTTGGGGCCCTTTGTCGCCAGATGTGAATGGGTTCTGATCTGTAGTACTGCATTGTAAAGTGAGAGGTGATGTCTCAGGCCTCCCCCTCTGTTTAGTGAAGGTTTTTCCAGTTGAAGATAGATGGCTTCCTTCACCCCCATCTCAAACCGTCCGTCTGTCTTCTCTAGCCAAAATTCATACATTATTGTCTTCAAACGAGTGGCCCGTGTCCTTCAGACGCAGGTTTTGTCTTCGATGTGGATCACAAAGGGAGGACTTTTCAGAGCCTGCAGTCATGATCAGACTTTTACGGCAGAATCAGGAGACAAAGAGTCAGAGGACGAATCTTAATCTCCAACTCACAGACTGTATTAGAGTTTAAAGCTGCCCTAGTATCAAACCATAAAGTGTTTAAAGGCTCCGGTGCAGACGTTTTAATTCTATTATGCATCTTCACTGTGAGTCTTTCCCATAATTAGTAGTGAAATTGGTGATTTCATTGTCCTGCCCCCCACAAAATGTGAATGAAATCTGTGAGGACACCCAAATAAACACTGTCCCACAACAAACACACTCCCTCATGCAAATGGAAATCCCCGCAGGAAAATGCACCCCACCACATGGAAACAACATCAACCAATCAGGAACATGTTGAGGAACATGACAATGGTCCAACATGTTGATTTGACCTCCAAACTTCCTACACCCCATTCTGATCAAGCATCAACAGGATGCAGTGGAACAAGTTGGATTAACAGAGGAGTCAATCTAACTTGAGGATCCAGTGCCAACATCCTGGTTCCAGACCCCATAGGACACCCTGAGAGGTCCTCTTGTCCATTCCCAGTGGTTCACCAGATGTAGATCCGACCAGATGTAGCACGGCATCTGGGTATGTTTAGCGTGCTCCATACAATACTGCATCGTTAGATACTAAATCTTCTGTCAGGTACTGTATATTGCGATATGATGGACATTGGAACGCACCCTTAGTGTGTTGAATCCAAAAATACCAGGATCTAACACCACATCCTGTCACAGTATTTCACTCAAGTTGCAAGATTAAACTACTAGAGCAAACAAACAGATGACATCACTCTGCAGCCTGCAACGAATTAATGAGCAAGACAGTGAGAAGCTTCAGGTGCACTAATATGATGCAGTATTGGGCTACTTTGTACTACTTCGTATGCCATTCTGTGTTTGGGATCATTGGACTCAGGCGCTCTCAGTCCCCCACAACTTTCCTGCAAGCAGTAATACGCAAACAGGCACAACACATGAAACAATGAACACATGGGGAAAAAAAAGTCGACATGTTTGGTGAAGAAGCTGTTTTCTTGTTTTCTTGTCAGACCCAAGAAGTCCAGAAGGCCATGGACGAGAAGAAATTCGAGGAGGCGGTCAGACTGCGCGGCAGGTATTTGTAAAACCCTTTCATATGATTGAGCTGCTCTGGGATCTGTGAAGCGTTTCTGGAACCTAAATACGTTTAAAATGAGTACATTAAACGCGTACAGGGTGCAGGCTGGACTGGGTTAGTCCTGCCTGCCACTGATGGGGCTGCTTCCTCTGGTTGTTTGTCCCCGTTTCCAGTTCAACAGCGTTTGCATTGATTTTCGTTTGACTCTAAAGGCTTTTCTCTGCAGCAGACAGGAACTCAGTGAGGACTTCCTGCACTAATTAATTCTGCTTTCCACGCGCAGGAGCTTTGAAAACAACCTGAGCACCTACAGACTGCTCTCCTACCGCAAAGCCGACTCGGAGCTTCCAAATGTAAGTATCACCGGGAGCAAACATTAATAAAATGAACTGAAAGCAGTGACATGAGCATCGTTTTAATTCCTCTGATGTGTCTTCCCACCAGCTGCTCTGAGATTTGTACATTAGCATCAGGTATTTCCTGGTCAGCTGGTGCATTGTGGGTGCTGCGGTCTTTTTGTGACACTAACAGAGTCTCTTTTTGTTTTCTGTACCTGTGTGTCCTGAGGGAGAGGAGGAGGCTGGGGACGAAGAGCGGTTTAATGTATGTGATGAGGCGACTGTAGTTCCCATGACGACCCTTTAAGTCATTAGTTTTTAGTCTTCTAGTTCCCTCCATGCTGAGATCACATTAGAAAAGACAAAAAGCGCATGTAGATTGTAGTTTCCTGCTAGGATTCACTCTCTAAGAGGGTTTTATTTCACTTCAAGAGACTAAATTTCCACCTGTTTCTATGGTAACTCAGTGCCACAAAATGACAACGTCAGCGCCCGTCACCCGTCGCTCTGTCTGTCTTTGCTTTATTTCTCCGTGCTCAGAAGTAGAAGCGTAGCCGTGCGAAGAGGTGCACTAGTGTGGGCATCGCATGAAGCAGCCTCTTTACGGTTGGACGTCCAGACCGAGGCTGAAAGTGTCTTCGCTCCATCAGAACTCAAACTGGACAGACTTCAGGCTCTGGTAGTCGCACAGGGAGGTTTTAAATATCACGTCAGACGTGCTTTCTCACTCTGAATGTTACAGATGGTGGAAAAACTGCAAATTCACTCGACTACTAAAGCGATCCTTAAGCTTAAAATGGCCCGTGTAGGTGAGACTCTGGGTGAATCTTCCATTAGAACACCTCACTCCACTCCTTTCAGATTCATTATTCGTCTCAGGCCTGTATAAGGTCACCGAGTGGAGACTAGAAGCTTCTGCGTGCTCGATTTTTAAGATGCTTCCCTCATAAAGGATGGCCCATGTACATTAATTTTTTGGGTGAATCTGACATTAGAACACTTTATTTTACTCTTTTTACAGTAATTTTTGCCCGAGTTGCTGCTCTGCATTCACTGAGTGGAGACTGGAAGCTTCTCTGTGCACAGTGGTGTAGCTGGTATTAACTGTAGTCTGGACGTTGTTGAGGAAACGTCTCTAAATTGAAAGGTGTATCGATAAGCAGATGTTCGAAAAGCTATGATGTAGTTGAGAAATTATTTTATAAAGGAAAAAGTAAACAAACTGACCATATATAAGACATTCAAGGCAACTTTTTTTGTTTGCAAGATTAAATAAATATCAATCGTGATCATGACTTTCGTTTCCTACAATTAAATACATCTGACCACCTGCAATATTGATTTTTAAACTGAAAATGTCTTGGTTCGCTGCTTTCACAATAAGATTTTGTCTTACTCCTGTCTGCGTTGCTGCTGAGTGGAGACTAGAAGCTTCTCTGTGCACACTGACTGACAATGGCTGCCTGCAGATGAGGCGTTCAGGGCACATCTGTAAATCGTAGTTTGCAGCGAGAAGCAGATGCTCAACAAGCCATTTCTGACCTGAGAAATTATTTTACGACCATGTAAAAGGCATTTAAAGCCCACATTTGGTGCTTGACGGTAGAACTGCACAAATATTTGAGTGTTAATCATAAACACGATTTTAGCTTCCCACAATTAAATGAACACAACTGAACAATACTTAAAATGTTTCACACATGAGAAAAGCCCATGGAGATAAAATCTAAAATAACAGATTAAAGAAAATGGATCTAATGAATCTGCAGTTCACTGAGTGGAGACTAGAAGCTTCTCTGTGCACGGCCGCCCACCGAGCATTTTCCACAGCCTGGAAGTGAGGCGTTTAAGGAACCTTTGTAATTATATTAAGAAGCAGTGAAGTTTTTTGTCTAATAAATTAATAATAATAATAATAATAATAATAATAATTAACTCGTTAAATTTGGAAATTTAACCAACTTGTGTGAGTGTTCTTCATAACCAGTCTGTCCAGTTCGAGCTTCTTATTTGTGTGCGGCACATTTCTGACTCTGCGGCTGACACCCCTGAGGCTGACTGTAATCGTCTTGCATTCAAACGTGAACCACGAGACACAAATGCATGAGCTTTATCTGCATCATGTCCTCCTCTGGAGTTGGAGGTTTCAAGCTGCTCTTCACCAGCTGTGCATCGACCCAACGATCCTGGTGAACAAACTCCCGCATACATTTGGAAAATATTCACTTGACGGTTGATATTTTCGGCGGCTGTCGTCTTGAAAGAGCAGCTGCTGCTTCGCTGCGTCTCTCCCAGCAGCATGCTGCTTCCTGCATGTGAGGCTGTTCTGCTGTGAGGCGAAGCCTGGCCTGGCAGTGAACGCGACATGGATGGGGTTTTGAGGCAGTGGGGATGGATGGGGAGGATGATTTGCTGCAGCATTTACCGCGTGTCTTCACTGGCACCGTCTTCCTCAAACCAAGCATCTCACATGCTGTGTTTGCACTATATACTTACAGAATGTGAGAAAGCTTGGGGCTGTTATAACATATGGCCGGGCTGTATGTGTGAAAGGTTTCGCTGTGTATTTCTAAGCCTCTCCGTCACCCACAGAGCACCTTTAACGTGGCCGTGCTGAACGTCGGCGCCCCGGCAGCCGGTATGAACGCCGCCGTCCGATCAGCCGTCAGAGTGGGGATCACCGAGGGCCACAAGATGTTTGCTGTCAACGACGGCTTTGAGGGATTCTACAAAGGCCAGGTGAGCTGAGCACAGAGCCTCTGTAAGGTTTGAACATTTAGTCGGAGATCAAAATCTGTTGCAGTTTACTTGTTCAGGTGCATCTCGAAAAATTAGAATATTGTGGAAAAGAAAGGGAGGATTAAATATGTAGGAACTGCCTGATCAGAGGGTTTATGTCTCTATACTATAGTGGATTATCTTGTGAACAGTAAACTAGTGTGTGTTCAGTGTCTGTGCACAAGCAGCCAAACTCAACAAGCTGTGGTTTACTTGAGTAGCTATTTAAACACAGAAGAAGTGAATAAAATGCGACCACATATGAGGCGTTCAGAGGACAGGGGAGCTGAAAACAAGTTCTCTGAAGGTTTGAACATTTATTCAGAGTGGATGTTGTACTTTAGAGCAGTTTATTTTATTCTCAAACCATTAGAATGTTGTGAAAAAGGAAAGGAAAGGTGTCACATTTCAAGTTTGAGGAAATTCCTTGTCAAACTGTTTAAGTGGTCTCGTCTTAAACAGTCACGTGTTGCGTCTTTGCCACGCACTCTAAAAGCCGCTCTTGCACTCTTTCGCACACTCGTACCTCCTGTTAACGGCTTCCAACCTGTTGCATTCATTCATTCGTCAGGTAAAAAAAAAAAAAAAGCTCAAAAATATGAACAGCTTGTTTTTTTTTTCCTGCAGGTAAATTCAATTGCATTTCTAAATGTGCAACAAAAGCACAATTAAATGATACCTGGGCTAATCTGATACCGATTCTGTTCAAGTATTGTTAAAATTCAGCTGCAAAAGAGGATCATTCAACTGAAATAAGCATTACAGTCATGCTCAGGACACCTGCACTTGAGCTTCACCGCCTCTGCTTTCTTTATCATTTTAAAGAACATTTCTTAATAAGACCTTGTTGTTCTTGCACAGCTTTGTGGAACAGTCAGGAAACGCTCTTAAACTCGAGTCAGCGTTTGTTTTCTTCACTTTTTCTGCCCCAAACGGTGTTTTTTTAGGGGTCAGTGTTTACTGGTGCAGCTACAAACTAAATCTGAGAGTAAACGCGGCCTGGAGGCATTCCTCTGCGGTCACGGCCACTTCGCTGCTCTCCTCTCATTCCGCTGCACCGATAAGACTAAGTGCGTCCAGATAAACGCTGCTGCTTACTGTAAGCCAATTACTCCGCTCCCACAGCAGCTTCTAGTGTATTTATATACCCTCCTCCTGGTCCCTACATCTGCTGATATCACACCAGTGTTTCGTGGAGACTCGTTCTCAGAGGGCCTGCTGAGGAACGTGGAGCTCTGAGGCGAGTCGTCACGTTCAAGGATTAGACGTTGATCGAAAAGTGAAGCCGTGATCCCGAACTAAAGCCCCAGCGAAGTAGGACAGTGATTAGAATGAAGAGCTGCCGGATAAATGGAGGCACAGCGGAAGAACAGCGGCACGATGACGCCGACTGAAGCAAATTTATTCTCTGAGACATCTCAGTGGATCTGTGTTGTTGTAGTGCTTTGTTCATTTCTGTCCTCTGACTGATTCCTTGAAGCTTTTCCACCATTTGAAGATGAGATTTTTGGCCTTTTTAGAGTAGAGAGACGGTAAATGTTGGATTAAAGAGCAGAGGAACGACAGAGGCTTTGATTTTTCTCCAAACTTTGAGATTTCTACCTCCACCCTGATGCAAAAGAGATGAAATAAACTTTATCTGTGGTGCCCAAAGCTACAAATAAACAGACACATTATGTTTTAGTCCTCATGATTCCAATGATCCAATGAAAATGATTGAGTTTGAATCTCTTCTTTTATTTATCAGTTTGCCTAAAAGTTAAAGTGTTTTTTAGACAAATTTCAGGAAATTCTGAATAATTCCAAAACTTTTCTTTCTCTTGTTTCACCTGAAACCTGTCTTCTGACTGATTCTTTGAAGCTTTTCCACCATTTGAAGATGAGTTTTTTGGCCTTTTTAGAGTAGAGAGACGCTAAATGTTGGAGCAAAGAGCAGAGGAACGACAGATTTTTCCAAATATTGTGAGATTTTGGCCTCCGTCCTGATATTCAAGACACAAAATGAACTTTATTTGCGGTGTCCAAAGCTAAAAAAAACAGAAACCATATCTCTTAGTCCTGATGATTCCAGTGTTCATCCAATGAAAATGATTCAGTGGGAATCTCTTCTTCTGTTTATCAGTTTGCCCAAAAGTTAAAGTGGTTTGTAGCCAAGTTTCATTAAAATCTGAATATTTACAAAACCTTTCTTTCTCTTGTTTCACCTGAAACCTGTCTTTTGACTGATTCCTTGAAGCTTTTCCACCATTTGAAGATGAGTGTTTTGGTGTTTTTTGAGTAGAGAGACGGTAAATGTTGGAGCAAAGAGCAGAGGAACGACAGAGGCTTTGATTTGTCTGCATATTTAGAGATTTTTACCTCCAATCTGATATTAAAGAGACTAAATAAACTTTATTTTTGTTGCCCAAAGCATTGGAAAATTATCATCTCTCAGTGTGAATCTCTTTTGCCTTAGTGTGTTATAGCAAAATGTCAGGAGGGTCTGAATAATTACGAAGCTTTTCTTTCTCTTGTTTCACCTGAACCCTGTTTTCTAACTGATTCCTTGAGGTTTTTCACTAATTTAAGATCAAATTTTCAGCTTTTTTTTGAGTAGAGAGACGGTAAATGTTGGAACAACGAAATATTTTCCAAGTATTTAGAGATTTCTGCCTCCACCTTGATATTAAAGAGACAAAATGAACTTTATTTTTGGTGCCCAAAGTTTAAAAAACCCCAGAAACCGTGTCTCTTAGTCCTGATGATTCCAATGGTTATCCAATGAAAATGATTGAGTTTGAATTTCTTCTTCTTTTTATCAGTTTGCCTAAAAGTTAAAGTGGTTTTTAGCCAAGTTTCGTTAAAGTCTGACTAATTCCGAAACCTTTCTTCCTCTTTTTAGATTAAAGAGATCAAATGGGGAGACGTTGGCGGCTGGACCGGTCAGGGAGGATCTCTGCTCGGGACCAAAAGGTCGGCAGACGTGTGATTTAGTTCATGTGTATTTGTTGTTCTGTAAATATTGTTACTGACATCTGGATCAACTTACAGCCATAACTTTTGTCTCCAAAACCTAACGAATGACCAAATCCTGATCTTGAACAATCAGTTTAGTCTCTCAGGAATGAGGCAGATGTCCAAATAAAACCAAATATGACGCATCTATTTCCGATTCTTGTGCTAGAACTCTCCCAGGGAAACATCTGGATAAGATCGCCGAGCAGATCCGGATCCACAACATCAACGCTCTGCTCGTGATCGGAGGATTTGAGGTTCGTACCTTCACTAGTTTCCTGTTTTAATTCCACAGTATTTTATCTTGAGCACGTTTTATCACTTTTGTTGATTAGTCTTGAACTTGCTCAACCTTTATTCTGACATTGTTTCCTACCAGAAAAGCTACTGATAGCTGTAAGAAAGTGGATTGTTGAGTAATCTGAATAGATAAAAGTGAATTCTTTGCATTGTTCAGCCTCCATCTGTTTCACCATGTATTTTATTGTTCATATCTACATTGTCTAGTGTTTGTTTTTCACCGATTCTCCCTTTTTCGACATTCCAACGTGCAGAACATGCCTTGACTTCTTTATTATTACTACATTTCTTTTGCAGTACAATAAGACACATTTAAATGTTTAGGCTCTCTCCCTGTCTGTGCATATATGGGATCTACTTACTGACCAAGCTGCAAAGCCAAACGGGGTAAAAACTGGATTATAAAGAGAAAAATGACCCGTATGTTGGATGAATGTTAGAGACGGTGTTGCATTTGGAGGCTTATGGGTTTGAAAACCATCTACGAGTCACACAAACAGGTAAATTTAGTAGAAAATCAGACTTCATGTGTTGAATAAAGCCAGAAAATACGATTCTAAACATAAGAAACGACTTTAAAATGATAAATAACCTAAAGAAGAGTTGTTCTTTGGCTTTGGCAGCTTGGTTTTAACGAGAACACTGTCTCCATCTTCTTGTGTGCGAAGCCACAACATTGACTTTGTGTCTCACCGTCCGTCCTGATTGGCCTGGCTCTCTCCCTTGGCTTCTCCCAGCAGAACGCTCCTCCAACTCCTCTGTTCGTCCCATTGCTGCCTCTAATGTCCCCCCTTGCTTCAGTCCGAAGGTCCGTCTCCCATCGACAGGCCCCACTTTACCTCCAAGCCTCCTCCCTTCATGTTCCCAGCTCACCTGGTGTTCACATTTCAGGCCACATACATGATAGTCCTGAGGGGATTTACAGTTTTTAGTCTGTTTGTACTAAAAAGAAAAGGATAGAACTCTTTATATTCATTTAAAGTTGATATATAGTTACTTTTATTTCGTTAATAATGCTCCCTGCTTGGGGGATGAGTGTTAACAGCTCAGGGTAATTTGGTGCAACATGGCAGATAGTCTCTACTGACAGTATGTAGTCTGGAATTTGGACACAGCTCTGTTCCCCCATCAAAGCTCCAAGTTCTTCCCACTGTAAGTTTCTCCCAAAGCTCCCCTTTGTCCTCCCGCCCACTGTCTCTGCAAAGACCTCTCTCCCATTTGTGTCGACCCGCTCAGTAACCACCAATAAGACACTGGCTCTCACTGCTGCAGGCCTACGTGGGATTGCTGGAGCTCTCGGCCGCTCGGGACAAACATCCCGAGCTGTGCGTGCCCATGGTTATGGTCCCCGCCACCGTCTCCAATAACATACCCGGCTCAGACCTCAGCATTGGCTCAGACACGGCTCTGAACGCCATTACTGATGTAAGTGTGGCTGGGTTCGGCTGCATGCGTGTGTGTGTTTGTGGACGCTCAAACACACTCCGGCCCGGTCCGTCAGAGGTTGGGGCTTCGCTGATCGACGGCTCGCAGCCTCACTTTAACGAGCAGAAGGTCGACTTTATTGGACATGTTAAGACTTTCAAGATACTGTGGATCAATAGTTGTAGATGTGTGGTTTGGAAATTGAAAATATATTGTTAGATTCTCCTCTTAGGGGGGATTAGAGCGTGTAGAGCTGCATGCTTGAATTAATCTTAATTATTTGATTTATTCAGACACAAAAAATCATGACGGATTCAACAGGGAATTAAATCAGGTGGTGGAGATGCAGACATGCCAGTCAAATCCAAAAGTAGAACTTGCTGCCTGGTTCTCTGTCAGTGCGTTTTACAGTAGTGAACAAAAGTTTACGTGCATTTGTTAAGATCATGAGTTTCCACTGACTCCTACAACTTTTAATTTTCTATGATGGAATGATTGAAACGCGTCAAACAGTCATATGCATTTTGGTTGATGGTTTTAGGTTTCCCCTAAAGAATGTGGAGGTAATTCTGCTTCGTTATTATTTCATTTACTTTGTGTAAAGCTCCAGCCCCACTGGCAGCAAAACAGCCCCACAGCATGATGCTGCCACCACCATGCTTGACAGTAGGTTTGGTGTTCTTGGGGTTAAAGGACTCAGCTTCTCTCCTCCAAACATATTTCTAGTCATTGTGGCTGAACAGCTCAGTCAGAAGGACTTTTCTTCGTCCATGTGATCAGCAAACTTCAGTGGAGCTTTAAGGTTCTGTTTCTAGAGGAAGAGCTTCCTTCTTCATGGCAGCCTTTCAGCTCATGTTAATGTAAAACCCTGTGGACACTGACAGCTGAGTTCCAGCAGCTTCTGATTCATTCAGACCTGCTTTGTGGTGATTCTTGGTTGACTTTTGATCATCCTGACCAACTGTCTTTCTTGAGTTTTCTTCCTGATCGTGGCAGTGACACATTGAACTTGACACTTACAGTTGTTAGCAGTTGATTTTGGAATCTGTAGCTGCTAAAATGGATCCAAGTGATTTGTTCAAGTCACTGATTTCTTTCGTCAGATCTTTGCTGAGCTCCTCAGACTTCCCCGCTGTAGTGTTTGCAGCTGAGTCTAATAAGTGGATCAAAAGGGCCCTATTCAAATTGACTTGGAGGAGTCATCAGCTGTAGTCAATCGTAATCGCTCACGAGAAGTTAGGAGGCCGTGCCACTAAGAAAAATTGATTGACGCGACTTTCTAAATCACCAAAACTGATAGTTCAAGTTGCTGTGTGTATGATTTTGACATATTTCCAGAAGACCTGTCATGAATCTGGGAAAGAACCAAAATGCATGATTGTTTATTTGTGACAAAGACGCGTGTGTTTCAAAGATTTCATCCTAGAAAATTAAGAGCTGTAGGAATCATGGGAAAGTTGAGACGGCCACGATATACGTGGTCTTTACAAGTGCATGTTAACTTATGTTCACAGCTGTATGAAGCCATTACTTTGTGTTGTGGTGCAGCTTTCAGTTTCTCAACAAGTCATGATAAAAACACTTTCTCTTGCTTGTTTAACTATTAGTCCTCTCAGTTTTGTTAATAGTCATTAAACTAAACAGAGAACTTCAAGGAAACACTGCTGTTAAGTTTAGCTGGCTGTAATATTTTGTGTAAACACAGGCAGCCTCCTGCTTAAACAAACCTTTAGCTGGATTTCCACAGGTCGTGTACTGACCTCCTGTTTCCACATAAACAAAACCTCATCATGCTGGTAGTCAATTATAGTGGTTCAGGTAGGAAAGCTAACAATTCAGACTGCCAGCATCTACTCAAGCCAACAAACTTTGCTTAGTTCATGTAATAATTGATCTTACTGAGCTGATGTTGCAGCCACAGGTGCAACCAAACTCTCAGCAGAAGCTAATAATGGGAGCTCCTACAGTAGGAAGGCCTTTCTGCTGGTTGTTGTTGGAGGCGAGCTGCTCAGCGGAGGCCCCAGGTAAGTGTTGGGGCATGCAGTGACGTGTTGTGGCATGTTTTCCAGCCTTTGGCGTGTCCGTGTGTTTGTTTGGTAAACAGCAGACGAGCTGACAGAGGCCTGGTTCAGCCCTTCTCCAAATGGCACAGAGCCGGTGTGTTTGGAGAGTAAGTTTGCATGCTGTGTCGGCACATGCAAGTCCAGCATCACCGCATGCCTTCTGCATTTCCAGCCGTATTGTTTTGAGCCCCAGATCAGCTCTCCTTTGTCTCACTGCCTGATCGAAAGAAGACAAACCCGCTTTGCGCCTTGGACATTAAAGGAGACGTCGCTCCGAGCCTCCGGAGTCCCACCTCCAGCTTTATCTTGTCGTATCAACACCGTTACAAGGCGAACCCCCCACTTCTCCCCATCCCATCTCCTGTCAGCCAATGAGAAGCCAAAGACCCCCACCTCCTGGAGAGAGCCAGCCAGCAGCACAGCACACTGTAGGCCATAGAACACAAACAGAGCTGAAGGTTCATGGCCTCAGCGGCTTCCTTTTCCTGTATCCTTCCACCTTCAAGGTTAATTTGTAAAGCAGCAGAGTATACATATAACCAGATGTGAGATCAGGGGTTTGCACGAATGCAGCATCTTTAAACCTGGACATCATACAGCCATAAATGACAGCTTTAAGTGTTTCATACCAACTAGTTTGTCTTGTCAGGGTCAGAAAAACCTTCTAAAACTGGAGTCATCTTGTCCATAAAATCGATAAAATTAAGGATTACAGTGTACATCATAAGACCTCCTCATTAACATATCCATGAAGTGCTTAAGTTTCCATAGAAACAGCCTAAATATTGCAGATTAGATATTTTCCCGCAGTGGTTCCAAACCTTAATCAAATCTTTCAGCACAGTTTAAAGACCCCCCTGTGGTGAAAATCAAGGTTTTTACCTCATTAACTTGTACACATGGTGTTTTTATTATATAATAGAGGATATATAATCAGCAAGATAAGTTAGTTAACACCACGAATGAGCATTTGCACCTTAAAATAACAGTACGACAGTCTCAGAAACACAGATTCAGACTTTCATGGTTTCAAAATTAACAAACTTGAAGAACCAATTCTGCAGGGTGGGACTTTCTGTGTCGTTATTGTTCTTTAGGGTCCGTTTCCAGGTCAGATATGTACAGCTAAATTACTTATCATTGTGTAGTATAGAGTAGTTTTACAGTGTTTGAGTTGTCGGTGAGCTGGTGTGCTCGAGCTGGGTGTAGACTCTCAACATTCTAGTGGACGAAGCGATGTAAAGTTACATAAAAGTAAATTTTAAGGCATGACGGGATCATTTTCATGGAAAAAAACTTCTGCATATGTAGCTTTGACACACAGAGGGGACTTTGTAGGAGTTAAATTAAAGACCAGAGAGGGACTTTAAGTAAATGGTTGCGTTCTCATTTGACCTGTTAGTAAAAAAAGACTTACTGATGTTGCTGAAATTGCTCTAGAAACAGCCCAGAAACCAAAACCATGTGTTTAGAGAAAGAATTTTAGCCTCTCTTTGGCTTTTAACTAAATGTAATGGACATATTGCTTCACTTTATTTCAGTATAACACAGAGAAGTGCTTTCATGCTAACTGCTACATAGCTACATGCTGAAAACGGCTTCAGTTTCAACCCATGACATCAAAGGATACAAGCTAAGGGAGCCGCCGGGCACCATGAGGCAGCCTTCAACGGTGCGATAATGTGCCACATTACGGGGACACACAGACAGGGTCTCAGACTTGCTGCTCTTCCCTCTGGTGGTCTAACCTTCATATTACGGCCACCACCATCAGGCCCTTGAGTCGCTGCAGCAGCTGTACGAGGCCCGAGCCGACTACGAGGAGCTTTGCATCCCGGTGTGCATGCTGCCCGCCACCATTAGTAACAATGTGCCCGGCACCGACCTCAGTATCGGAGCCGACACGTCCCTCAACGCCATCGTGGAGGTAAGGGCCCGGCCGGACACACTGTCAGGCAGATGTTGACAGCTGCAGGTATCCCATGTTTTAATGATGATGACTGTTAATGAAAGGAGGCTGCTGATAGACCTTAGACTGTCTCTGGACTGATGACATGATGAGCAGAGGGGTTAATGTGGCATTTCTCAGGCCCAAGGAGCTAAAATATGTAGATGTGTTTAGCTTTTAAAGTTTAGCCAGTTTGTTCTCTCAAGATAAAGTCAGTTCACGTCTTTAATCACAGCTACTGAACTGACGGATCTGATAAGATAAAAGCTTTATTAGTCCAGGAGGAAATTCTTTTGCCAGATATTATGCACATGAAAATCACAGAGCCTTGTAGAAAACTATAAGTTATAAGTTTAATACATCACTGAATATAAAGATACGTAACTCAAACTCTCACTATAAACACATTAAATTGAAATATTAGACGTTAAAAACAGACTCAAGAAAACTAAGTTGTGTTTTGGTTTGACGCTTTATTCAGAGAATGAGCGACCATTAGCACATCCTGTCTTTAAAATAGAATTACAGCTGCTGGAGATTTAGACCCACAAATAAATGAAGAATAAAGAGAAGAAACATTTAAGAAATCAGCCGCAGGTCTTCCTTAAATGTCTGATTATCTTTTGGGCTCTAAAAACAACATTGAAGTTATTTTTTATGTAGGATACCCAACTAAAAGGCAAAATCTTCTCTAGATTCCAGAAGAGTTCATGGATTCATCAACGAGTTCATACTCAGACACCTTTAAAATGAACATTTGTAGAGTATTGAAACTTGTCATGATTAGAACATCGGGTCGGATGATTCAGAGAAAGCCTTCATTAACCTGCTGAGATGCCCCTGATTCAGTCCTCCACAGTGTTGAACTGTGATCCCATCTACTGAAACTCATAGATGAATGTGTGAAGCCACAGTGAGTACACGTCCTGCTGCTTTGAGAAACGCCTTAACGCTCTTGCATGCTCTGGTGTTCGTTGCTGACGACGCCTTTCTGAAGCAGCTGTGTGTTAAAAGTCAGTGAGTGTTGTTGTTTGTGTGCATCACTGTGCTTTTTGTGTTACCTGCTGTTCGTTCGGTGCCGGATGGGTGAAGTCTGCAGCTAAGAACAAAACAGGGAGTCCCAAAACCTGAAACACAGAATATAACGGCTTCAACTGATGTAAATGGGACTTTACACTGTGGTGTTCTGATCTTTGGAGACTCCACTCAGCTGTGTAGAACAAAGAGATGCACATGTCGACTCGGACGCTTCCTGAATCCTTTTGCTGCATCGCCAACCATTCCTACTCTGTCAGTCCGTCCAGTCTCCTTCCTCCTAATCGATCTGTACTTGGAGTTTGCAGAAAAACATTATTTACTAGTTAAGCCCCTTTCAGACTTCTCTGTTAATCTGACGCCATCTGCTCATTTAGATGCCATCAGATGAACAGAGAAGTCTGAAGGGGCCACTCTTCCGTTGGAGTCGTGATGGTCGTCTTATTAAATTGGACCTAGTCATATTCCTGTATCACTTTTAATTAACAAGGCACAAATCTGAACTGTAAGCCATCGCATCAACAGAAAGGCAGGCACAAGTGATGTACCAAATCACAACCATTACAAACTGAAATGTCCATAAAACAAAGCTTTAGCTGAAGTTCAGCTTGTCGCTTCCACCTGTTTAGGACTGTTTCCTCTGAGTTTATTAAACACCTGCAGCCTCAGACAGCAGCAGGATCCATATGAACGTCTGCAAAGAGGCAGAACAACAGCAGTGACTTCATTAAGTACATGGATCAGTCAGAGTGAAACACCACTTCAGCAGTCAAGAGCACAGTTTAACATTTATATGCCTCATGTCCCTCGATGTACAGATGTTACGTGCACACTGTGGCTTGTCAACACCTTGGTGGGTCCCTGAGTGAAGACATGAGGAACATTTAAAGCAAACTTTTCCTGAATGACAGCATGCCGTCGCTTTAACACACTGATAAAGCAGCTATGTTACGTACAGACGTCTGAAAAGGGCTTTAGTGAGCTTCTACGTGTACAAATGTCGTGAACGAACTTAGGCTTTCCAAAGAGAAGACTACCGTTGTTACTCAAATGAGGATCTGTCTTGCCGGAGGAAGTTATATACAAGGAAAAGACTTGCATATAAGCCAAAAACAACCACCGTCCACTAAAATAATATGTAAGGCTGTTGTAGCTGTCCTAAATATGTACTTAAACGGACAATTTCTTGCTTTATCGACATTCCTAATGCATGTTAAGCAACCATGGAAGGAGAAATAATCGATTAATGCAGTGTACAAGTCCAGGTTAGCTGTAACTGGACCTTACAGCGTATTTAGATATATAATATAAAACAACAGTTGTATATTCAGACAGCTACAGCAGCAACTGATGAGTCAACCTGTGCATCTCTACTTATGGTCTGCAGGTATTTTATCTGCTTTAAAGTAGAGCTGAATTTTCTTAATGGCCTGTTCTGATTGTTTAGCCTGTAAAAATATCAGAAAACCCAAAGTGTGTTTGAGATTGAGAACGTTAATCTTTGTATGTTTACTGAATGAATTCAATCAGTTTCTGAGTCCACTGCTTCAGCTCTACTTTGAACGCTACGTGTAGCAGCTTCCTGGTCTCCACGGCGACCACTTTTGTTGTTTATGACCTCTGTGTGATGTGTGTGAATCAGACGTGTGATCGCATCAAGCAGTCGGCCAGCGGCACCAAGCGGCGGGTCTTCATCATCGAGACCATGGGGGGCTACTGCGGCTACCTGGCCACGGTGGGCGGCCTGGCTGCCGGCGCCGACACCGTCTACATCTACGAGGAGGCGTTCGACATCCGCGACCTCCAGGTGAGAGACATGTCTGGTTGAGGGCTCGACCGATGTGGACTTTCCAGGGCCGATACCGATTATTGGTGATCGGCCGATAACCGATATTTGGAACCAGTATATGTTGTTTGAACAGCATGTATAGCAGAGAACCTGTCATTCATAACTAGAGTTCATTAATTAGGTGACTATAACTGAATATGTAAAATAGGACTGATTGAATTATCTTCTCTGTTTCTGTTTGGTTCTGTTTTCATTGCCCACTCAGGTCCAGATCTTAAAGCATTAGTAATTATTGTTTTCCATACTCTCTTTTTGTTTTATAGATAGTTTCCCAGACTTAACTGCTAGCCGTTAGCGTAGCCTTAGCCACTTTTACCCCTCTTCCACTGAGCTGGTTTCAGGTCTAGTTCAGAGCCAGAGCCTGACTTAGCACCAGTTCTTTGTGGTGAACTGGTCCTTAGCAAGCACTAACTCTTTGCTGGTCCAGAGCTAAGCACCGAGTACGTCAGGGGCTGGGGGCGGGGTTATGGTGACTAACGATCAACGGTGGAAAGGGACACACAAGCACTAATTAGTGTCCTTTTTCTCCAGGACGTCCCTGGTCCGATCATAGATGTATCATAGATGGAATGACTCCTGAGACACACGGAAGTTTTGCACAAACTATTGCGCAGAAATCCAGTACAGTTGTGTCCCACCAGCAGCGTGATCACGGATGTATCCAGGCAACAGGAGGACCTCCGCCTCACAATCAGCCTTAAGACCATCTATAGAGATAAACATAGATATTATCATCAACTTATTGTCTTTGTTTAACTGCTATGTAATGGATGCAAGCGTAGTGGTTTTACGGTGACAAAATAGCGTGGCTCCAACTTGACTCCTTGCCAATGGAAAAGCAAACAGGTTCTTAAGAGGAACCAGATTAGAACCAACTAAGCACCAGAACTAGGACCTGGTTCTTCTTGGTGGAAAAGGGTTATGTGAAAGCCAGTTTCCTGGTCTGTGGCACCAGGTTGTGTTTCTTGATTTTGCGGTCTCTGCTACAGAGACATTTCTGAGACAACAAAGTGACTCCAGACATAATCGACCAATAATTCACCAATACCGATAATCGGGAAAATGTCAGATATCGACCTCGACAATCAGTCTATCCCAGAAAAACCTGCATTTATAACCTTTAAAGCCTCTTCTCATCAACATAAAACACCTAAACCTCCTTGATCCCTTTTATCTTGTTGAGAACTTCACTGGTTCTCCCTTCCCTTTGTTTTTATTTGTGTTTCGTGACTTCACTTTAACTACTTTCCCCCCTTAAAGAAGCGGCACTGATCACATTTGGCTGCGGATGCGTTTCCCTCAGTCTTTCACCGCCTCTGTCTGGATGGTTCAGGAGTGTGCAGGTGACCCAGATTATAGCAGTGCATTTGAGGCAGCTTATTAATAACCTCTTGAGCTGCATCACTCATTCCATGACAGACAGATCCCATCAGCTGACTGCGGACGTCAGTGTTTATGTTGTTCATGTCGCACAAACGTAAACCGAAGTACTTTAATCTTGTTTTAATCTGCTTTACGTTCATTTCTGTATGTCCTGTAGGTTTTCCAGCATATTTTCATGACCAAACTGGTTGTTTCTGAAGCGTGCCTTGTACATAATCAGTGTTATTACGTGGTAACACAGGAAAAACATTCAAGCATTTGTTACAAGTGCATATTAGCAGTTATCTGTATTTGCCACATAGAGTTTAAATCATCAAAAATGAAGAAAATGCATCTTATTCAAGAAATCTAAAGCAGTTTTCCTCCTTGTGGTCTGACATAAATTGCATAGTTGGTCAGAATCAGAAGAAAATGTTGCTTTAGCACTCCTGGCTGCCACAGAGGTGTATTGCGGCGCCCCCCGGTGGCGCAAACGTCACCCTGCGCCTTGTCCAAGCTGTGGAGTGATGAGACTGAGGCGTGAGACTTCGCGGCTGCTCGTGCAGGTTGCAGGCCGCCGTCGCTCCGGTTTAACGCCAGCCTCCCTTTGTGTTTTCAGGCCAACGTGGAGCATCTGACGCAGAAGATGAAGACGAGCATCCAGAGGGGCTTGGTGCTCAGGTGAGGCTTCGTTCCAGTCATTTTCTCAGTGCAACGATTCAAATCTGCTGCTGTTTCCTTGCCATTGTGTTGCTGTGCAGCCTGTGGGGTTTTTGCATGGAGAAAACGACGAGGAGACACAACTGGGAGTAAAAATACTTCCATTTTTTAAATGTTCAATAACTGCTGTTGTTGTAAACAAGTGTTTCTGAATGAAGTCGATAAAACCAGTTGGTCCTACATACGTTTGACATCACATCGAGCTTAAAGACTCTCGTGACAGAGGACTTTTCATGTCCTCTGTCGTGGTTATTTTAGTCCACTGCACCGCCACGCTGGTTCAATTCCTCCCAGCAGGACGGAGGTCTCTGGAAATAGGACAAACGTAGTATTTTGGACGGAGCGTAGGTGACATTGTGCGTTCGTGGCGAGGTTTGCGCCTGCATTTCTTCATTACTACAAGACTCAAACGCAGTCCTGCATCGCAAGTGTCTGAACACTGTGAGTGTGGAGAACCAGCAGCCTGAAGGCAGCGCTAGTTAATGTCACCCCGATGACTAATGTTCTCGCTTCTCCTCCAGTGGGGAGCAGCTGTGCTCCTCTAAATTTCACCTGTTATCTCACAAAATTGGGGCAAAGAAATCACCTCTGCACTCTATAAATAAATAAAAAACAAACCTCTGGGTCTAAAAAGTGCCTTAAACCTGCTTTTTTTCTAACAGCCAGCAGGGGGCGACTCAAAAAAGACATCTACAAAATAGAAGCCTATGAGAAAATGGTCCAATTTCTCACTTGGTCTGTGACCTCAGTAAATATTTATCTAATGAGTTTATGGTTTTGATGGTAACTTTCAAGTCTCCTTCAACTTAAAACTGTAAATGACGGCCGTATTTAGAAGACAAGGAGGTTAAAGATAGTACGCTGTTTTTTTAGGCAAAAAAAAGCATTTAATGACCATACGGATTATATTTTTGCCATTTCTGGTAAACAAAGCAGCATTTTTTACAGTATTTTTAACATTTCACTTAGTGAAAATTGCATCCTGACAGTTTGTGCGCCGTCTTTAACACTATTTTACTTTGACAACAATTTACAATTGACTGATTGAATACAATTTATTTAGTTATTAATGGTCTCGTGGCGAATCTATATCTCTTACATCCACACTCATCAGGGAAAGAAAAGGGTTTAGATGGTCTCCATAAACGTACATGCCTTCAAGAGCCAGAAGGACCGTAAATTGTTACTTTTCAAAGTTTAAAATGGCGTCAAATACGGCGTACAAACAGTCAGGATCCCGTTTTTACTCAGTGGAATGTTAAACACTGCTAAAAGTGCTGCTTTATTTGCCAAGTATGTGCCAAATGTAGTGTTTAAAGTCACTGAATGCTTTAACGGCATTAAAAGTGACATGTTATTTTAAACCACTTGCAGTTTCCATTCACACCATCTACACACCGAGCTCCTCGGGATCTTCTACCAAACAATGTTTTTATACATGTTGATCTTGAACATGACCTGCTTCGGAGCTGGTTTGGTGACAGTGATGCACCCAGTAAGGAGCTTAGTAGCCCTGAAAAGCCAGAGTTAACCTTGAAGTTACATCGATAGCCCTTCAGGTGAGAGCAGGTTCTGTTACGGCAACGTTTTCTGACCCTTTAACCTCCCTGCTGTCGCTGTGGTTTGCTTTAGAAACGAGAACTGCAACGAGAACTTCACCACCGACTTCATCTACCAGCTGTACACTGAGGAAGGACGAGGAGTGTTCGACTGCAGGAAGAACATCCTCGGTCACATGCAGCAGGTTGGACTCACAAATACACACTTTATATTCTTACTTGTTTCACTTGAGGGAGTAAGAAATGTCTACTTCTTTCTGTGGTCCATCCATCCTTTACATTGGGCTGTTCTGCTTTTGGAGTCATAATGAGCCCACAGTAAACAGCATTAAACATCATTTTACATGTATTAGACCAACATTATTATTATTTTAAATAGAACACCAATGTTTTCCTTCACAGGGAGGAGCTCCGTCTCCATTCGATAGAAACTTTGGCACCAAAGTCGCTGCCAAAGCCATGCAGTGGATCACACGGACGCTCAAGGACTCTTACAAAGGAGGTAAAACGAAAAGTCTCACTTGAATTTTAGGAATCGTATTTAAAGCTGAGCCACTTACTCCAGTGTGATGGCTGCAGAACCTCGTACCTTTCATTTTGGTGACCGTGTTCAGAGGCTACAGCTTGCGAGAGGCAAAGTTTGAACCTTCTAGAATTTCGACGATGATGCTCTAAAAGCCTCACTGACAAACCAGCAACATGACATAACCGGCCGTTAGGGATGAACAGTTCATCGATTTCAAATCAAAATTTGAAGCAAAGCATTTATTCAAGGTTTTGTATGTTTTAATGCTTTGTAAAGCAAATTCTTCAAAGTGCTACAGAAACAAAGTCTATTATTATTATATTATGGGAAACTGCAAAGACTGGAATGTAGGATGTTCGTTACACAGCAGCTCTGACATCTAAACTGTCCTATCATTGTTTTTAGAATTTATGCTGTCGAGGTGAAGCTCCACTACGATTTAAATCATTATAGAGTGGAGAAATATCACATCTCAAATCCGTCAGAAAAATCACAGTTTTAGTTCTACTGGCTGTTATCAAATTTAAACTCGTATGTAGGAACGCTGCTGCAACATGAGCTGTAGCCGCCACGTAGAGGTGAGGTAAAGAGCTCTGCATGAGGCGGACTCTTGGTTTCATCTTCTTCTGGATTCATCAGTGGTTGTTGCCTGAGTGGATGAAATATTTAGCCATGAGTTTCTAGTTTTACCCTCCATTTTTCTTTTGTTGTTGTCGGAGTTCTTATCATTTTCTTCCGCAACTCCTTTGTCCTGGAACTCCTCCTAGGCTATTGATGCAGCACTAATGACACTTAGGCCATGTGACAGGGGCAATGCCAAGGGTGTGCAGTCGACCTTTTTCAGACCACAAAGGTCAAGGTCAAGTCAAGTGTCAAAAACCAAATTTTTCTGCATCTCCACAAGTAATTATCGTAGAATTTCGACGCTTACATTTCTGAACAGCTCATCTCAAGTGGATTATTTTATGGCATTGAACCGAAGCTGTACGACCAACCGGTAAAAAGTTCATGACGTCACAAAAAATAAAAAAAAATACATTTTCCCCTGTAACTTGGCCACAAATTGAGATACAGTGCTCATACTGGTACTATTGAACAGCATTTAACATTTGCTTTAAATGTGTGACCTCAACCTTGACCTTGACTCAAGGTTGACTCAAGGTCAAGTCTTCTGGTTTTTCCGTCATTAGTGCTCAAAAACGATACAGACATTAAAAACACCTCATGTAAAAGGCTACAATTTGCCAGGTTGTCATTTTTGCCAAGCATAATTGCCAAATACGTATACGTCAATACAGGTCTTCCTAGTTCCACTTGTTCTTTTTCCCTCACTCTAATGTGCCATTGTATTTTACCTGGTGGTGTTGTACAAATTAATTTTCAGTATCTTTTACGGTGTTTAGACTATGTTCTTCCAGAGTATCCTTCTAAGTAAACAAAGTTATTATTATTTTAACGGCTGACGCTTCTCTTCAACGCAGGGCGAGTGTTTGCTAACTCGGAGGACACCGCCTGCCTGCTGGGGATGCGTCGCAGAGCTCTGGTCTTCCAGCCCGTTTCCCAGCTTCGGGACGAGACGGACTTTGTGTAAGAAGAAGCGTGTTATTCCAGACGAGGCATGACTGAACTGTAAAGTGCCCCAGAGTGTCTGCACATCTGGTTAGACGGTGCTTTGTCAGACTAAAACGGGTGAATTTAGTTCTGATTTGGGATCTAAAACCTCGAACTGCTGTGGTTAAATACATCTCTAATGATGTAGTCGTTGTTGTTGTGCAGCAGCTAAAGAGATATTTATCCAGAGTGCAGCAGTATTTGTGTTAACCTGAGCATCTCCTCCTCCTCATATTTAACATTTACTCCCAATAAATGGCAATATGAGGCTACTATTTCAATCCTTTAGACTTTTCTCAGAGCAGACCTGTCAAACACTAATAAGTAATTCTGCTGTATTTTTTAGGTGATGCTGGTGTGTTTTTACTTTTGCTTGAAGTTAAATCAAATTTCCGGTGTCCCCAGCCAACGCCTCCTAAAACAAACCCCATCTTTCACCACCTTTTCAGCCACAGGATCCCGAAGGAGCAGTGGTGGCTGAAGCTCCGTCCCCTGATGAAAATCTTGGCCAAGTACAAGACGAGCTACGACGTGTCCGACTCCGGCCAGCTGGAACACGTGACCCGGTTCCGGCCCAAAGAGAGCAACACCACGGCGACCATCTGAACGCGCCGCCGCCGCGGCCGGCAGAGCTTCACTCCAACAGGGAAAAGCAGCTTCACCGAAACGGAGGCTGCCACTCACACAATGACTGATCGACCGCTGATTGACTGCAAACACGATAAGGTAGATTTTAAAAGATAGTAGGTAATTTAAGAATAAATACAGTTCTATTGTACGGTTGAGTCACGGCACTTTCTCAGAGGGGATCTTCAGTATTTTAGATCACGGTGATAATTTTAAGGTGGCGATTTGGAATATAGCTTTAGTTTAAACGAGCTAGCAGCGCTGACATTGTATTTTCAAATCCCCTAAAGTTAATATATACCTAATTTAAATATATATATATAAAAGAGCACTCCTTATTATGTACTGTATAAGTGTTTTAGCCCCCAAAATGTAGCCATATCTAGTTTTTTTAAAGATACCTAGCAGAGCAAACGTCTAGGTGATTCGTTTCACGTCCAGCTTTGGTCACTTTTATGTTCTACAGCACTTTTGAGCCCCATCGCTGCTGTAAACCCGTGAAGCTGCTCATAAACATGTACCGGGGTCTTTGGGGGGGATCACTTGCTTTCTGTCAAAAGCCTGTTCACACCTTGAAAAACGTCTACCACCTCGACTGTACGACGCCGAACACTTGAAGGAGGTTTAGCGCGGCTTTAGGACGATGCCGTTCGTGCGTCCCGTCACCTGCTAACTGTACGTAAGAGCGCGCGTTTTGTTGTTGTTGTTGTTGCCTTTTGCCGTTTGTATCCACCCCGGGCTTTGTATGTGACATCTTTATAGTGGTTCTTTGTGAGTAGGGTCCTGCCAGCCAGCTGTTGAAACCACGCAGTAGTAGCGTTGTGCGCTGGCAGCGTGATGTGACGTCCTGTCAGAGTAATAAAGCATTTATTGTGTGGAAACGGTTGTTCTGTCTTACTTTACCTGCAGCTTCTTTTCTTACATCCTTTAGCAGAAGACAGCTGGACTTCATTTTGGTTCTAAGAGGTGAGTAGTTCCAGGTATTCATTTAGGGCCACCTGTGGGGCGTTACTCCTTCAAAACTCACATGAATCCAAGTATAAATGGTTGCAAACTGCCAGGACTGCATTGTATGTAGCTAATGTGTTGCTGTAGGCCACCTCCCTTCTTTAAAGATGGCTTCCTCATCTCCTCTCTCAAACATCTGTCTTCTAAGTAGCATATTATCCTATAGGTGGACTGCTGAGTGTTGTGTTGCAGCATGAGCTTGTGGAGCAGTTGTTTAATCTCCTTTATATACAAGTCTATGCACGCCACGCTGCTCAGCTTGTGTTTTGGTGTTTTCTCCTCCATGTGAACCAGATTTAGTCTGATAGTGTGTTAGGAGAAAGTTCCTCTAAGTATCTCAGACATCCTGGCTTCATGTGAAATGACAGCGTTGTTACACCTGTTGCTCTTTGAATCTGAGTGTTGTAAGGAAACACGTTTCTCTGTACCATGAAATTCTTTCTTTGCTATCCACAACGAATGCCAGACAGTATAAATCTAAGTACAAAACAGATAAATAAAGGCAATGGACTGTACTAAACAAACAGCTGTGCAACATCAGCTGTATGTGCTGTGGATTCTGGAGAGAGATTGTTGACATGTAGCTAGTTGGCACATTTAGATGGTTAACATGCTCCTGATTTACCAACCCTTCCAATCCCACTGCTCCCTTTCCTCATCCTGTGCACCCAAACATGTATAGGATTCGTATTAGTGTTGTGTGAATCGGTTCGGCTCCACTTTATTTCTCATTTACAGACCCGCAGTTGTGTAAAAACACTGGATTTTCTTTCAGTACACACACAGAATAGACAGCTGGCAGACTGTGAGAAGGTATTCACTCAATTTAACAAAAACTACATTGGATTAGTCGTGTACTCTACCTTTAAAGGTGGGCCTGGTGTTCGTACACAGTACTGGCTAAGTAGATGAGACATAAAGTGTCTTGGATTGATTCAAATAACAATATTCCAGCACGTCTGTACTGTTATACAAGATAGGGAACATTGGAGCAACAGGAGCAATATATATGACACATGCTAACTAGCTAAACATCAGCCTAACCACTCCAGAATTGGAAACTTAACCTTTAAATCATCAAAGAACAACAGGCCTAACAATACTGCCATCCCATATGTGGCTAGAGTGTGAGAAATTTAGCATTTTCTCCAAACACACATAATATCATGGTGCATTTTAGACCCAGCAGCACAGGACAAAACACCCAAACTGAAGCTCAGCAGTTCTGGATATCGTCCTACGCAGCAACACATACATCATACATTAGGGACAATAAACATTTGCTCCACAGACTCCTACATCTAAAGGATGAGGGACGCTTCTTTGAGGACAACAATGCTCAAATTCTCAGAGAAGACAGACTAAGAGGAGTGGAGGAAGACTTCAGTGTTCGGGGAACTTAACACCACCTATCAGCCTCATACAGTGCAGACCTCAGTTCAGGAGAGTTCAGGGTGAACAACCCCCCACATTCACCCTTAAATAAATATCTGGATCTACCCACCTGAGGAAACCTCTTGGATGAGAGATGAAACGTCTTCAAGAACCACATAAAGTCCACTTGTCTCCTACAGAAGCTTTTAGACAACCTGGATGCCTGAGAATATACACAGTTACTGTTATTAAGTGTGGTTAAAGGGTTAGTTTCAAGCATCTACGTTGGTTCTACAGCTCAGGTGTCGAGATTTCTGCCTCCAAGCTGATACAGTGAAGGCGAAACGGTCCGTGTTACTCAACAGACTTGAGTTTTAAGTGGAGCTTCTTTCTGCAGAAGACAAGAAGACGACACTGATCCTCAGAGGATGTGTCACTGTTAACCCCAACTTTCCTGTACTGGGGCTGCAGGCAGAAATCTCTAAAACAATGTACTAGCCTTTATCTGGGTTACCACAACACTTAACAACTAAGAATTTTACATAGCTGAACACATTTGAGACTAAATTGAGATTTTTTAAAATAGATTGAGGGTTTAAAAGGTCATTTTCATACTAAAATCTAGATTCTGAACCTTTTTGGATCCATTTCCTGAACCATAAAGTCTCAGTCGACATTAAGTTTTACTGACTCAACAATATAAAAAACCGCTGAGGCAGATGTTGTATTCCAACATAATGTAATATTTAATTTTCATATGTACACAACGGAATATATAGACAGTATTAATGTGGGTATTTCATTTGACAAACATGATCAGTCCTCTCTCCTTCTCTTTGTTGTGCGTTTCGACCTTCTTTGCTATAATTTCAAAAATATCCTAATGTGGCTTTTGCAAAATACCTTCTAGTTATTTTACAATCCATGAAGGATCTTTCTTGATCGCGTCGTTCTCCGGGCCCAGGATGGCGACGCCGCACGTCCTCTGACCAACACCGAGGTACCTGCAGGGACACAACGAAGCCTTTATAAACTCTATAGCTTGTATCTTTCGTTTCCACACTACAGCTGACACATTTAATTACTACTATAATTGAATAAACAGTAGACTCTTAATTCCACAGATGAATTACAGCCTGCAGGATGCCACAGTTTTACCTTTCAGCCACATCCACCAGGTTTTTGTGATCGACGGCGAAGAGTCTTTCTCGGTGACCCTGCTTCATCTCGTCCGTGATCCCGCTGAGGAACCGGCCGATTCCTGCAGCACAAAGACGCGACGACAAGCTTTAAAGCAGCGAATCAGAGCCTCTGAATTACAGTTTAAACCAAGAGATTCGTTCACTTTAGTGATTAAACTGCATTATGACTCGTTAACTCTGGTTCAGCAGAAAAAACACTGTAGGAGGAACTTGGAATTCAACAGAAAACCCAAGAAAATATCAGTTTAAGCGAAAGGTTCTCTGAAAAAAAGCCAGTGAAGTTTGGCTTTAAGAAATATAACAATCTGCACTCATATTTTGCATATTAAAACTGGAGTATTTGTTGATTGAAGGATTTTTTAACCCTGTTTTCCAGATAAATCATATTTAAAGAAGCCTGTAGTTAAATAAAATGTAGTAGTGTTTAACAGGGGTGGGAATCACAGGGTACCTCACGATACGATTCTGTCATACTGCGATAATCAATGTATTGCAAGACAATCACACAACGATACATCAGGATATCTATAACTGAAAAATATAAAATGCCTGTAAAAGGTTAAGTTCAGTATTTATTTATTTACTGCAATTTGGTGTCACTTTCACAGGATTTGACACAGATTTGGATGAACCTCTTAACAATAACTGCCTCTAGTCTTGCCATAGGCCTCTTCACAAACACACTGACTGTAACTTGTCAGTGTCCACGAGTGACATCACATTTCTTTGTAAAAGGCTAATTAAAGCTCGTTGGTGGTGTTTTTTTTCTTATCTTTCTTATTTTACAGTCTCTGGTTCTGGTAAACGGGCTAATTAGCGACTTCTTTTTAAGTAAACATGCCTTTTAAACCTGCCAGAAAGTCTTAGGGTTCAGCTGGTTAAAGCATTTTATATTGATTTATAAAACACAGCTGCTGTCACGGCTGTAACGCGTCACTCAGTTGGTGTCTCACCTTTATCAGCGGGGGACACAGGCGAGTCCACAGCGGAGAAAACCGACAGCTTGGCTTCATCGATGTCTTGCTGGGTGAACCGTCCGGACTTTGCCCAGTCGACGCCTTTATGGAACGCAGATAACGTCTGAACCGAGTTTGGATCCCTGAGACACAGGAGAGACATGAACTGAGGTCAGCACCACAATTAAAATCTAATTAGAACAATTTGAGCCACTTTACATAGGGATTAGCTTCATCTCCAACTGATCTGTTTGCTCAATGAAATTTCTAAAAATGGCAACGTAATTTCCCAGCGTGGCGTCTTCAAATGACAAGTTTTCTTAGATAAATAAAGTCATTCATTTCACAAACATGCAGGAGTGAGAAGCGGAAATGTTCACATATGAGAAGCTGGAACCAGAGGACTTCAAAGAACAATAACAACTGATGAGCCTTTGACTTTCTGGCAAATAAAGAGCTAAAAAACTGCTCCACCTGTAATTCTCAGGTTTCTCCAACACATTGATTCTGTTTTAATCCAAATTTTCAAGCTTAAAATGCTGATTCAGCCTGAGGTGGAGCATTTTGGGGTATCTTTTGCCTTTTTTTCTAGCTTGTGAGAGAATAAAGCTGTCAAATGGATTAACTATGAAGAGTGTTTTTAAACAAAATGCAACCATTTTTGTGGTAGAAAGCAACCAAATACATGTACTCAACTACTGTACTCAAGTAGCATTTCAACACATTTATATTTCATCTTATGCTACTTCATATTTCCAATCCACGACACGTCAGAGTTAACTTGTACTTTCTATTCTACTACATTTGTCTGACAGCTTCAGTCACTTTTAACATACTTTAAAGATAAAGATGTTACAGAATGGATAATATAACAAGCTCTTACAATGCAATACAGTGTTAAAGAATAAACCTGTGCCTTCTAATGTGTCAGGGTGTCGTCAGGCTCCTTAACAGCTCCACCAAATCCTGATTTTTCCCTCTTAATTTCTCACCTGGTTTCATTTCAACAAACGTCTAAATGATAGAAAATCTCACGGAAAATCAAAGACAAGAGAAAAATTTGTGAACCAGGGCTTTAATCTTCTTTCCTCTGCCATTATTCAGATTCATCTGCTGTTGCTGTACATAAAACTAGATATATATTAGTGGAATTAGCAGCAGCTACAACAACAACATGCTGCTGACACACCGACGCTTCACCCTTAATAATCTAATGATGTAATATATAATAATATATCTGTCAGAGGGGCCAAACTAGAACTCTACCATCAATTAACTGCTTTTAGAAAACCAGACATTTAATGCAAGACTTTTTCTTGTGATGGAGTATTCTTATATTAATGTACAGGTACCTTAACTTAAGCAAACAATCTGAATATTCTTCCCCTACTAACTATCCCATACAGGTTTTACACTGGAGAATCTTGCCAGTTCAAGAGTCCCTATTTTTTTAAAAGGATCCCTAAATGATAGATAAAAATATCAAATGTAGATATGAAATGTTGAACTGTAATCAGCGAATCCTGCAGCATTAATTCTTCATTGCAATACCGTACGAAGGCGTGACCTTCATGGCGAACTTCCGCCCACCTGTAAGAGTAGAAGGAGAACAGTCCACCTCCTCCCATCCTGGCTCCGCCCCCGTAGGCTCCGCCTTTCTCTCTGATCTCGCCGTGGAGAAACTTTGCCGTCATCATCCTCGCCAAGATGCACAAACTGACAAAAAACAAAGACGGACGGTTTCAGGAACAGACAATATTTTGGACAAATGACACGAAACTTGAGCAGAAAAGGCAAATATCCTGTAAAATGTGACCGAGTGAAAAGCAGGAACACACTGAAGTCACGTTAAATGAAGTGTGTTAGAAATAAATTAGGCATATTAGCATTTACAGTGACAGGGTGATCTTGGAAAGGAAGTCATCATGAGCGATTATTAACATTAAAAACCCTCTTTCAGTGTCAGGCAGACATTAATCTTCATGCCACTGGTCTTTGCTGTGTATCGACGTAGTTACCTGGCATAATCCTCGTGGCAGAACGGCACCGTACGAATACTCTCGCTGACAAAGTTGATGGGGAAGGGCATCTCGAAGAACGTCTTCATCTGAAAAGGCTGGAAATTCTGGTCCTGCGAAGTAACACAAGTGAAAACACGGATTTAATCCTCATCCAGAGACGGCTTTACTCATCTACAATCAAAACTACTACTTGACAAAATGATCCAAGCGACAGGTTTTTCATCCTTCTGTTTTTTCACTCCTTTAATTGTGCTCCTGAAACTCGAGTCGAGTTTTTAGTATTTATGGTAAACTGAATTTGTAAGTGATATATACGGAGCCCCTAAAGGGACGCGGGCAGAAAAAAATTAAAATGTAAGTTTCTCGTGCGCACGCAAACTTCCGGCATCAATAACTCATTAGTGATACGTTGTCAAAACATAATCGATGCCTCTTTCCATCGTTGTCAGGTCGACAATGTGCTACAAGCCCAGCTTTATCAACAGCAGCTGTCTTTCAGGCTGCACAAATAACACTGGTGTCTATGTGCAGCCGGCTGGGCGGTGAGTGCACAGGGACCGTCTGCAAATTACAATTTTGCAGACGGTATGATTTTTATATATACATGTATCTCAAACCAAGTGTTGTGGTTTGATCAACAGGAGCCAGTCGATAGCTGCAGTGATTCTGGTCACACTACAGTGTATCAGGGTGACGTTATTGAATATTTGTGTGGTGTCTCTCTGCTGTTGCAGCGGTTTTGCGATTTGCAGACGGTCCCTGTGCACTCATCACCCAGCCGGCTGCTCATAGACACCAATATTTTTTGTGCAGCCTGAAAGACAGCTACTGTTGCTGAAGCTGAGCTTGTAGCACATTGTCTACCTGACAACGATGGAAAGAGGCATCGATTATGATTTGACGACGTATCGCTAATGAGTTATTGATGCTGGAAATCCGAATCTGTAAATATCTTTCCTGTATTATCGTTTTCAGACGCCTGCAGTGTACAAACAGGGAATTATCTTGTGTGCACGTGAAACTATCTCGTGAGCATGAGTTAGTTTCTTGTGAGCACGAGAAACTTACATTTTAATTTTTTCTGCCCATGTCCCTTTAGGGGCTCCATAGATATACACAAGACAAACAAATGCAAAATGCCAGTCAGTGGATTAAGAAGGGAAAACTTACAGATATTAGTTTCCTGCTTGGGCCGAAGTCACTCTGAGGGTCTACTCGCTTCTGCAATAAACAAATAAAAGGACATAAAGGAAACGCTTTCTTTAATCGGATCAATGAGTTCATATAAAACACTGTCCGTCTGTTACTCACCTCAATAATATCTGCTCTGACAGGTTTGCGCTCCTTTCGGTTCGTGGCCACATCCTTCATGAAACTCTCCAGCTGTGCTGCTGTGTCGGACATTTTCTGAGGAGTCGCGTTGACGGCACACCTGTAAGGACGAAATCTTAAATTAGAAATGCTAAGTGGCTCATACGCACATTTACAGTGAGGTCATTTTTGTTTAGGTGCAGCAATTACTACATAATCATGCTATAAAAACAACAGTGCACTGCCTGCTGGAGATGAAATGCTCTTATTAGCAGGTGTAATATGAACCCACCTCATGTTGGCCGGGTTGAGAAGGTGTTTCTTGATCCTGGGTAACGTTCGGATGACTTGGGTGAGGTCTGACATCTCAGCTATCCTCTTCATGAACTTCACCTGATGTTCAAACAACCGCAACACAGAATATTTATCTCCCAATTAATCAATTAATTAATTAATTAGTAAAGGTTAAATTGTTCTGGGAGGGACATCGACTTTGCTGTGCATCTGCTTTGTGTTTCACTACAGTCCTTTTCCTGCATCCTATTAGAGAAAACTCTTGTTAAAAATTTAAAAAAACTCATCTGCAAATTGTAGCTATAAACCTTTTTAGCTGCAGTTTGCTTCAATGATTCATTTTAACAACACAAAATCATGTGATCACAGCATGACTTAAATGACTGTTGAAATAAGTGATGGATATTAAGGTTATGTGATGGCCAACAGTGGTTTGTTTGTTTGTGTGCAAAATAACTTAAAAACTCATGGACGGATTTGGATGAAATTTTCAGGAAATGTGTGAAATGGGAAAAGGAAGAAATGATGACATTTTGGGACTGATCTGGATCACCGTCTCTATTCAGGATTTTTTTTAATGTAAGTGTAACCAGGTGGACAATTAAATGCGTTCACTCCAAAAGCCACCAGAGGGCACTCTTGTTTTTGGGGTAACCCCCTCTGACCACATGAGATTTTGGGTCTCCACGCGACAGACAGCGACAATGACGGAGTTGTCTTTCCTTCCTGAGCGACATACGCACGGTTGGGCTGTCATTCTTATCTCCGGTTGTCTAAGAAGCTGGGAGGCTGTTAGGAGCTGCTGCGCTAAAGGCCGCGCCTGTTCATTAGGTCGGATGGGGTGAAGGCCGCATTGTTGGTAGGACATTTGAACTGTATGTAATTACATTTGTAATTTTTAACGTTCCATGCAAAATGTGTGAATTGGAAGATTGTGTCGGGTGTGGACTGAAGCTCCTTGGCGGAGTTATGAGCTCTCTGAGGGCTTTTCTAGGTAATTATGACCCAGGCAGAACACGGCAGAAACAATATGAATATATGAAAATAGATGTTAGGCTGAGAATTAAAACCCTGAGCCTTCTGGTTTCCTACTTACATGCTTGAATAAAGTTTATTTCACAACTGCCTTACTACTGATTGGTTCATGTTGTAAATTTACATATTTACCACCACCAAAGAGCTTCCATTACCATTTGTTGACTTATTTTTTTTCTACTAGTTGGCAAAATCTAGATTTTTTTTTTGATAAAACTAAAAGTAAGGAACCCATTAAAGGTTGGTGTGAAACTGGATTGGGATGGAAACTAGCTCATCATGGACGGGTGGACTCCTGGGTTGCTCTGTCCAAGAGCCCTTCCAGTTCATGCATTTGTTGCCCCGAAACATGCAGCTTATCATTTCAGTCTGAGATTCTGATGAATGTACCTGTTCCATCCCACCAAACGTCTCCTGAAGGTCTCCTGCTGGAGTCAGGTGTCGGCCTGACCGAGTCATAGCGTACAAGTGACCGGAGTAGGAGATGCCATTGGCCAACTCCTGCGCTGACATCATCACCAGCACTCTGAGGCGCTCCTCGTTGTCAAAGTGCGGCCTTAATGACAAAACAAAACCAACGATGCAAGTTTATTTACTTGTAGAAACTGGTATTTGTATTAGAAGGCATCTCTAGCTGCAGGAGATGTGACTTGTTCATGACGTACTTGTTGAAAATGTCGCTCCACAGCTCAAACATGTGAGGAAGGTTCCTTTCCAGGCAGGAGGAGGACAAGAGGACGCCCTGAAACACAAAGCACAGAGCCAATGACAAGAACGAATGTACAGTTAGAGGCGGACATGTCATTGGAGCAGTAATTCATCTTCAATCAGAACAAGAGACAAGAAACAGCTCACTTATTTTGAATTCCTTTACATAAAAGCTTTAGTTTAAAGTTGAATTCTGCCCTTCAGTCATTTCTTTTTCAAGTTATTCCTTTTTGAGGCTTCAGTTTATCATAACAAGACCATTTGCAAAAACAACTTTACAGTCTTCTGCTTTGCATTAAAGCGAAAACAAAAACTGCACACAAAGAGAACCAACGACTGAATTTTTGGTTTTGTAGATGGATTTAGTCGTCACTCACCTGCTCAAACGCGTCCAGCTGGGTGGAGTCTGCGATGACCTGAGTGGAAACAGACATTCCTCCTGTCCTCAGCTCCATCTGCTGGGCCTGCTGCCTGTAGTCCAGAGCTCCACAGCCCATCCTGGTTAAACAGACACACACAAAAACACTGAATTATCTGTTTTGATACTTGACGTAAGTCCTTCTGCAAAAACCTCGAGTGCTCTCAGATCTTTAGACTCTAATCTTCTATGCAAACTATTAAAAAATCTGTAGAACATTTAAATGAATAAGGGGAAAAAACGCACCTGTAGCAATCAACGACGTAATACTGGCCGATAACGTAATAACATTTTACCAATAGTGTGATAAGTTATTATGTTAAAGGCCTAGCATTAAGAAACCCTTTGAAAATGTAATAACTGCAGCTAATAATGTAATAATACATCAACAGGACTGCATTTATTGGAAATAAAAGATTATTTTTGCAGTTTTTGTGCAGTTTTCTCATCAAAAATAGGTCTAGTGATGTCATAGTCATCATTCATCAAGGATACATCCCATGTAGCTCTCACTCTCTTTAATTATGGTTCTGAGAGCCAATCTGAGAATTATTTGTTGCATAAAATCTTTATTTAGAATATTGTTTATGTAAATTCATCATTTAATGTCAGCGTCTCTGTTGGATGTTGAATTATCAAATGAATTTACCACATTCATTTCTTGGAAAACATTTCATTAAAACTTTTTTTCAAACATTTCTCAAGGAAAAACAATTCAGTCCTCACCTTAAACTGTATTTAAATAACTGGACCGGCTCTATAATGACACTTAACTCCAATATACAACATAGAACATGAACACTCATTTACACTGAAGAGTCTTATGTATTGGTTCAAAACTTCATTACATTATTGACTAGTTGTTACGTTACTGGCTTTATTCCATTTAAAATGGCCAACATTATTACGTCACTGGCTGCTGCACACCCTTTTCTAGATGCTCATATCATTCAACAGACTAAACAGGACAGTGGATCACATCACTTCAGTCCTCTCAGCTTCACACTGGCGACCCGGGTGTAGAAAAAAACTAACTTCAAAATCCTCCTGTTGATTTGTAAAGCACTCGCTGGTTTAAGGTCAGAACCACTGCTGATCTGTTGCTCCATTATGACACATGTGGTCAGTGTTTATACACCACATATCTGGAACAAAGGTGCAGTGCAGAGTCCCAGTCCAGCTCTCAGGTCTTCACATTTACTGCACTTTCACCCTCCAGTTTTTATCCCTTTATTCTCCTCTAGCCTTTTATCTACTATTTTATCTGACCTTTTACTACATCTTTTTACACCCTCCTGTGTTTCTTCTCTTTCTTCACTGCCTGTACATTTATTAAACTTGTCTGCACTTTTATTCACTTAGTTTTATTTGACTTTTTCTCTTTTATTGTGCACTTTATCTCTTACGAGCTTTTATTTTTCCCATCTTTTGTCGTTTCTCGGTGCACCTAATTCAATTTGTCTGTGCTTTATAGATAAAAATGCCAGTAAAAGTTCTATATAAGTACATTTTCTTGCTCTTAATGCCTTATATGTTTAATGTAAAGCACTGATTTGCCTTGCCGTTGAAAGGTTCTACACAAACAAACATGCTTTGCCCTACAACATAAGAAAGCGGCTACAAACATAACAATGTTATTCCACAAAGAAACAATCCCCAGCTCCCACCAGTGCCCTTCACATCTCGCTCTGGTCCTGCACACTCACTGTTTTACTCACTTGGTAATAACACTGCAGAAAAGCGGGACATAAAGCCTGAGGTCCTCTGGCAGGGTGTTGAGACTGCACATGGCTCTGAAGTACACTAAACCATTGGTGGGCTGCTCGCAGTACTGCACCGGCACACCTCCTATGAACGACGGGAAAAACGCTCCATCAGACATGAACAGATCACAGTTTAAATCAAACACACAGTGAACTATAGTACCTGCAGAGCCCATCTGAACAGGAGTGATGGGAATCGTCGGCTCGATGTCGGACACTTTGACTGCAGGCAGACAGGAGGCATCCTGGGTTTTGCTCTGAGCAGCCAGCAGCTCCAAACCTATCCAAGAGGGACAACACACAACTGTAACATCTTGTGGATACTTCAGTCAGACCTGCTTTACATTACATTCTTGTTCAGTCACACACTGGGAGGTTAGTGCTCACAAATAAGACATTACACCTCGAGGGCGAACACTTTTCACATGTTTCATAGCTAAACTTTGCTCTCTTTGTCATGAAGTCATGTATTTCTGTTTGCAAATGCAGAGAACATAAATAAATAGACCTGCAGAACATTTAGGGGTGTAACAGTGCATCTGTCTGCACTGAAAATGTCTGGTGCGGGCCGTTTGGTAAGGTATAAATGTGCACTGAACAAATACAGCAGCTGCACGTGTGAAACTGCCGACAGATGTCCACGGTGTTGCATAGGTTTAGTGTGAACCTGAGAACTGCTAATGCAAATACAGAACAGTTTAAGCACACTTCATTTTGTTCCTGCTGCAGCCTAACGGATGTTTACTTTTACTATTTTTTATGTATTTATGAGTGTTTATTTTCATTCACTTGTGTCAGTTTTACTTATGCATCACTAGGTTGCAGCCAGTCGCATCAGACATAGTTACAGTCTGTTCCGTAAGCCAGTTTAATGGAAAATAAGAAGCACGTTAATGTTTCATGTTTTCTGTTTTTGCTTTACCAAAAGCAAACTGAACTGTGACCTCCAAACGTCCCTAAAAACATCTGACCACACAGGCGGTGCAGTCTGAAATCTGTGGACAACCTGTAAAAACAACAAACAATGACATGTAAGTGAAACTGTTGGTACCTTTCTCGTAAATCTCCTTTCTGTCGCCGTCAGACAGAGCCTCGATCTTTTTGTGGAGCTTCTCCTCCTCAGCTTTGGCCTGTTTCTCCAGGTAGGCGTCTTCTGGGCTCATCGACAGGGTCAGTCGATGGGTGTTCTCCTGCAGGGGGAAGGTTGGAGGCAAAACGGCATAAAGTGGCGTTAAACTTTAATATCCAGCTAAAAGAACTGAGGTGAAGTGATTTATGTCTGCAAGCATCTGCCCTGCTGTGATCCTGTTCAATGAAAATCAAGGCTGCCACTGCTGTTGTTGCTGGTTAGCATTTCCCTCCCCTAAGGATGCTGTTTAATAAATACGACCAGGACATAAAGTTAAACTATGCTGCCAATTTTCCTGCTTCCACCACGTCAGCTTTAAGTACTGACAGTCACTTGCTGCCTCATATAACCCACACCTCGATACGCTGCTAATGGTATTTGCCTCACCAGTCAGCAGTTTTAAAGTACTGGCTGATCGCTGTATATAATATAGTGAAGACACACAAGCAAAATAACATGAGTAAATACCATTAGTTATCCCTATTGAGGCGTAGGTTGTATGAGGCAGCAACAAAACAGTCATTACTCAAAGTTGTTGTGTTTAAAGAACCTTTATGGTAAAATACCAACAATTTTGGACCTTTGTTAATTTTAATTGAGCTACTGAATACCTTGAATTTCCCCAAGAGAATGAATAAAGTAAGTATCCATCCACCATCCATCCATCTATCACCCAGCATCCATGTATCATCCATCCATCCATCATCTATCCATCTATCCATCCATCCATCCATCTATCCATCCATCATCTATTTATTCTCCATCTATTTATCATCCATCCATCCATCATACATCCATCCACTATCTATCCATCTATCACCCACCCACCGATCTATCCATCCATCAATCTATCATTCATCATCCATTTATCATCCACCCATCAATCTATCATTCATCATCCATTTATCATCCACCCATCTATCCATCTATTCATCTATCCATCTATCTTCCATCATCCATCCATCCATCATCCATTTATACTCCACCCATCATCCATTTATCCTCCACCCATCATCCATTTATCCTCCACCCATCATCCATTTATCATCTATCTATCTATCTATCTATCTATCTATCTATCCACCTATCCATCCATCCATCCATCCATCCATCATCATCTATTTATCCTCCACCCATGTATCATCCATTCATCATCCATCTATCATCCATCCACTGTCTATCCATCTATCTTCCATCATCCATCCATCCATCCATCATCTATTTATCTTCCATCTATCTATCATCCACCCATGTATCATCCACCCATCCATCCATCCATCCATCCATCCATCCATCCATCCATCCATCCATCCATCCATCCATCCACATAACATCATAACATTTAATACAGTGTGTGTTTCATTCACCTTGAAGTAGTGTTTGACTTTGTCCTGGAGAAAATGTGGGTTTTCCTTCAGAGCCTGTCTGAACTTGGCAACGCTTTCGCTGATTCGCAGCAGCTCCACCGGATCCCCATCATGGTTCCATGACGACGCTATATACTGATAAACAGCACAGACAACACCATAAAGAATGAAGAAACCAAATGAAGATCTCAAAATGATCATTCATGAAACAATAAAAACAGCATAATGAAGCTCCAACACTGAAACAATCAGGCAACATGTTGAGATGTTTCATTGCATGATTTATACCTTTTAAAACAAAGACAAGTTGTCTAGTAATTCCCATATATAATGAATATTAAATGTTGATGAATGTGTCTAACTGCATGTTTCTTGGTCAAAGAGGACGAATTATAGCAACACGTGCAACAACAGGAGGAAATCAGCAAATAAACTGTTTGGCACACAAAAGTCTCCCAGGACAAAAACCATGAACATGTTTACATTCTTGATCTGCACTGAAACAAACAGAAAAACAGGGAAAACAAACAGAAGTACAGGATTTTAGACACAGAACACAAACAGAGGCAGCTCGTACTGCAAACATGCCGCCCATGTGGAGGTTCATAAACATGTGCTTGTATTTGTGGAAACAAAACGAAGGTCAGAGACAAACGGTGAACTCACCGAGGCCAGAGACAGGCCGAAGTTTGTGGACTGGTGCTTCATCTGGATCTCAATCTTGTGGAGGAGAGCCTCAATCCTCTCCTCCTCAAAGCCGCTCCTGAGTTAGACGACAAGTTTAAGTTTAATATGAGAATGTTCTTCTGCTTCTTTGTGCCGGCTCATACAACAGACTACTCTCAATCAAACATGTATAAATGCTGAAATCCCGTTGTAACGGCCTTGCTGCGTTCTGTGGATCACTCTGGACTGGAAAAACAGAATTACTGAGGGGTGGCTCAGTGGTTAGCAACGTTGCCTCACAGCTAGAAGATCCCCGGTTCACGTCCCGGTTAGGACACCTGGGATCTTTCTGTGTGGAGTTTGCATGTTCTCCCTGTGCAGCGTGGGTTTTCTCCGGCTTCCTCCCACATCTAAAAACATGCTGAGGTTAATTGATGATTCTAAATTGTCTGTAGGTGTGAATGAGAGTGTGCTTGGTTGTCTGTCTCTGTGTGTAGCCCTGTGATAGACTGGCCAGTTAACCAGTCAGCGAGCTTGCAAACAAAAATAAAAACAAGCTAAACAACAGTGATTACTTCTGTTGGACAAGTTTCCCAGAGTACTATTACTATTTCCTCATACTTTCACTTCTGTGGAGCACCTTGAAACCACTGCTTTACAAATACAACTGACTCTCATGTTCTACGAAGTTAAACCAAAGAAATACAGCAGTTTGAGACTTACTCTATAATGTCGTTGATGGTTTGGCTGATGATTTCTTTGACCCTCTCGGTGTCCTCTTCGGCCATCCCCTGAAGCCCAATGCTGAACGAAGCCTCTTTGGTGCTGCCATCATACCTGCAGGACATTTCAGTTGGCTCTCAGCAAATGCAATGTTAAGGACGCCTAACAGGACTTATTGAAAAACTAATTTTAAGTAGACTTGTTTGAATCCATATTAAAAGGTATTCAGAAAAAGAAAGAGCCTTAATTCTTCGCTACAGTCCAACAGTTAGATTTCCACTTAATTTGGTAAAATTAAATGTACAATACAGGTTCACTGTTGTTATTTTAGCGCCATGTACCCACCCAACAACGGAGGAGAAGTCAGTTCCTATCTTGGGTTCGATGAGGGATTTGTAGAAGGGGGAGTTTGGCCCAGAGATCATCAGAGAGGACAGCAGGCTCAGAGTGAATCCTTCAAACGTATCGGTGATGCTAAAGCGAGAAACAGGAATAAGAAGTGAGACCAAAACAGCAGAGCCTTTGATTTTAAGAAGAAAAGTGTTTCCTTGTCACTGTGACCAGATAAGACGCCGTTAATAAAGTTCAGCAGCAGCAGAGGAAGCGGCATCAGGGTGTCTTTTTTAAATGCCATCCTACTTCACAAAGCATCCGAGCTCAGACGTCTCTGTAAAACACAGCAGGAGGGAGATGATGTGATCTTACTCTCCCAGCAGGTAGCTCACACACAGCGTGTTCTGCCTGGCTGGATCTGGAGCCAGAGCGTCGGGGCTGCAGGTCACATGGTCCTCTCGCTGGGGAAAACAATGAAACTCACGGTGAGATCGCAGCGATTATTCAATTCCGTCTCATTACTTACAGACTCAAACCATGCTCGGCAATAATAATTCAAATTTAATTTAACTAATTTAAGGAGAAGTGTGTACTGTGCATGTGTGATAGAAGCAGTTTTTTTAACACTGAACGACACCCTGAGATGCTGCAGTGACAGAGCTTACAGGATTGGTCCAGTGAGGCTGTGAAGGGACTTCTGTGTTCGGGTCGATGCGTTCAAACTTGGACAGAGCTTCCTCTTGAATCTGCTTCAGGTGACTCTCCAAAGGCAAATCTCCGTAAGTGAAGAACCTGGATGTTTGAAACGAAAAACAAAAGGCTCCCAGTTTCTATTCATATTCCATGAAATGCTACATTTTCTGGACGTTAAAGGGTTGCGTGATTCTCCACCTGGCGTTGCTGGGATGGTAGTGTGTGGCGTGGAACTGTTTGAGCTGCTCCCAGGTCAGATCGGGGATGGCCAGCGGTTCTCCTCCCGACACCACGGAGTAGGTGTGGTCTGGATACAGCTTGTTCTGAAGGTGCTGCGCGTACAGACGCTCGTTGTCCGACTGGAAAACATCATACAGACACATAATAATGAGCCTTTGACATCCTGGAACTTGTTCAAATTAATTAATCAATCATAAACATAAACAAAACATGAACTAAAAATATAAATGTAAGCAGAAAAACAGGACTGAAAATGTAAATTGAGCAGAAAAAAACTGTCCTAAAAATATAAACATAGGCAGCAACAATATAAGCATTAATGTAAAATGTGCTTTGCTAGAAAGTAAGTGTAATAAACAGGGTAATAAGTGGTGTGTTATTGCACATAGATACGTGGTTACTGTACGAAGGAACAAAGTCAGTCATTCACTTTTTGACAACATTGTGAAAGACTGAATATACCACCACACACAACATCACATAGTTCCAAGCTGTTTTTCATTTTAATTTTGAATATTATGGCTTATAATGAGTGAAATGTAAGATGTGAGGCTTGTTGCAAGGAAAACATTTTTCACCATCTCTTGCTTTTGTTTTGGTATCATAAATTTGGTTCACAAGTCTTACTATGCTGTTATAGCAATAATACAGCCAATGCCTTTATTTTGAAGGATGTCCAACAACAACGTGTCGCAAATCAGCAGCAACTGATGCAAAGCAGACAGAAGCAGCGCAAACTCCAACATACAGAGAGTTAATGTGCCCCATGGTAAAAACAGAGACAGCTAAAGTTAAATGGAAGTTAAATCTAAGCTGATGACGGTTCTTCAGCACCTGGCTGATCAGGGAACAAGGTTGCTATTAAAAGTCTCGGTTGTCCAAATGTATTTTTGCTGTATTTCACTGAGTTTTCGCAATTTGCTCATCAGTAAAACAGTTAAGTTTTCATCCACTGGAAGGTACCAGCGCACTTTTGGTAAACAGTCATGCTTAGTCAGCCATGTCATGATTTACGAGGTCCAGTATTGTTTGCAGTGTAAAGTCAAATGCATTTTCCATATATTCTATTTTATTTCATGGTACAAACAAAGGTAAAAGGCAAAGTTAAAGGATAATAAATATACACAGTAAATAGCAGTGAAAGTAGAGATTGCCAAGGATATAAGGTGTAATAATATAAAGTCAGGGTAACTCATTTATCGTTTTGTTAGCGCTGGTCCTCATCCAAATGATTCAATGCCTCTGATTACGTAAATGATCCACTAAAGCTACAACCTGAAAATCATCTAAGTAGTAAGTGATGTAAGTTTGTGAAAATCATTTTGCTTGTTGTAGAAAAACCCAGCTGCACCAAGCAAGTTATTTCTAGCTGAAGTTTTGTACTATGTCAGTGTGTTATTATTAATATGACAATGTTAAGTATGAAAAATCCCAAAGGGGTTTTCAGCTTTGCATTAAAACTTTACACCAGTGAGTGTCTGACGAACAAACTAGTTCATGTGTGAGAGACCATGACGTTGCACTGATGTACTCACAAAAGCTCCCTTCATTTCGTTAAACACCACTCCTTTAAACACCAGAGGGGAGCTGGGATCTGTGGGGTTTTCGTTCTCCAGCCTCCAACCTTCCTGCCTGGAAAATTAAACACAAACACAGCTCAATCATTTATCTATTATTTACCAGTGTGATTTGATCTTCACCTTTCATTATGATTTGACTGCAGAGCAACGCTGTGAGCACCAGACTGACTCAGAATCACATCGTCTGTCTGGAATCCAGTCACTGTTCTGGGGATTTTAGCATCGCTCGACTTTATTACAGTAATTTAAGACACGATGAACTTTTAATAAACTTTAAACATATAAATGCACACATGTAACTGTAGTAATGGTCAAAACTCACCAGAAGTCTTGTTCTCGCAAACACGGGAAGAAAACCGCATCCAGATACACCGACAGAAGATTCTGGAAGTCCTTCGCATTTTGGGTGGAGAACGGATACATGGTGTAGTCACTGGCTGTTAATGAACGAACAAACAAACAACCCACGCAAAAATCTTATCGGTCATTCAGGAAGCAGAAACCGTTGTTAGGGAATGATCAAATTGATTCAATAACAAGTAACAGAAGACAAATGAACACGTCAGGTGAACGATATTTTCATTAATGCCAATATAAACACACTTTTCCCAGCTTTATGTTTTACATTTTCCATCAGTTATATAAGAAAGTGAAAATTTAAGATATTCTAGAGTCATTATACACAGAATTAAATATTTCAAGCCTTGTTTTTTGTTTTAATTTTGCCGATTATGACTTAAAGCTAATGAAAAGCAGAAATCCAGCATCTCAAATCTGTGGTCATCTGCACATGTGGTGCTCAAAGCGTACAGTGTTTATTATAGCTGTAGTGTACTATTATATTTCCTGTGTTGCTTCCTCCATGCCTCATCCAGCTGCTATAACATGTAAAAAAAGCTGACTGGCAAAATAATTCACCTTATTACCAAGTATTCTAAACATGTGCTATATTAGTGCATGTAAACACTCCTTTTTGATACTTACACCTATAAAACGAATCTAAAAAATCTGTTTATTCTGGTTTGTCAAGGACAGCAAGCGCATCATGGTGCAATAGGAACAACAAACATGTCAGGTCAACTATGCTTATTCACAGACTTATAGATCACGAAACATATTTAGGTCCAAACTATGCTACTGTACCTGTGAAGGCATTCATGAACGTGGAGAGGGATCTGTTGAGCATCTTGAAGAACGGGTCTCTGCAAGGATACTTTTCAGATCCACACAGCACAGTATGCTCCAGGATGTGTGGGACCCCTGTGCTGTCCATGGGGGTCGTCCTGAACTGGACACTAAACCACAGGAAACGCTGGTGAGATTAAGGTTGCTTTCGGCTGTACTGCCCATGCAGACCCGCTGAAGCACATTTCGACCGACCTGAAGAGGTTGTTGGAGTCATCCCTGGCTGCATGCAGGTACCGAGCTCCAGTTTGATCGTGGCTCAGCTTCACTGCTGTGAGAAACAAGTCAGGGACGGCAACAACCTGTGGACAGAATTAGCAGCCGGAATGACCATTTGTTTGATAGCAGCAGACAACTCAAGGCTAAACCTCAACATATCAAATGTGGCACAGCAAGGTCAATGTAATCATAATAAGACACTGAAGGAAAAAAGAAACCAAATTTACATCATGTGTCTTTGAATTTTGACCACATCTTTAACCATTCATGCACTAAACCTCAGAAGTGTTGCTAAAACACAACTTTATCAACCTTTGCACACTTTCACACAGACGTCTTATATTATTTTTGAGTGTACCCACTGAACTTAGCAGACTACTGGACCTACCTCTCTGACTGTAAAGCCATGTAATTTCTGCCCTGGCTGGTACTGAAGAGCCCTCTCTCTTGCCGAAGTGCTCTTCAGCCTCCATGTGTGCTGCTGTCCGTTGAAACTTGAAGAAAAAGGAGAGGGTGAACGTGGGCTGAGAATCTGAACTTGTGTCACTTCCAGGTTCCTCATTTTCCACTCAAAAACGCCTCCCCACAGTAGATGCTCTCATACATGTGCAGACTAGTAATCACAGAAGGTATAAAAACATTGTACATGGCATTTCTGACTAGTATTGTGATTTGATTTGCAAACTAATCTTTTAAATTCAAACCTCAGTTCAATATTGACGGTGTAATATATCGGAAACATGTGACTGTGCATTGCCACATGAGATACCATCCAAAAAAATAAATAAGTGTGACTATCAAGCAAGAATTCGTCTAAACACTGGGTCAGATTTGCTGCATAATCAATACCCTGAATTGCAGCTTTTACGATTTGCTAATTGCATTGTGTCAAAAAAAAAGCACACACCAGATGGAAAGAAGAAACACAGGTTATCTTGGATTATTTCATTATGTACAGTAACTTTTATTCAAACCTACACAGCAACCAAATCAAAGCTGTTCCCATTATAAACAATAATTCTCCAACAAACTAGGGTAGAAACTTTAATTAAAAGTTTGCTCGATTTTAAAGGTGTAGCCCCAAATGAGGATTTAAATATTAGAAGTACAAGCACTGTAGAAATAAACATTAGGAAAGGGAATAAACTAGTCTTGTGTAGGTATTTTTTCATCTGTCAGTGCTTTAAAAATCTGTCTGCAAAGTGTATATATGTTTCTTTTTTGGCCTTTTAACCTGCCACACAAAAAGTCTAATAATTAGCAGGTCAAAATGTGGAAACCCATGCAAATACTTAGGACAACTGGTCACTTAACATGGTGTAACACTGAGCTGCAATCCTCTACTTACCCCACCAATTACCATTACATTTAACAAGTTATATTTAACAAGTGACTGAAGCCTCTATGATTAATATTAAGATATCAGCTAATGTGATGCTAAATGTAAACACAGCAACGTTAGCTAGCTCCATTCTCATCTATGGTTGCATCAGCTGTTACATCAGTTTAGCTGCTGTACTAATACAAACTAAATTTTAAATAACACATCACATTTTCCCGTCACATCTCTTAATCGGTGTTATCGTGACACTACAAAGTCGGCAGAACACAGTTTAATTTAGCAGAACAGCAACATAGCAGGTGTGTTAGCTTCACTTTGAGTTGCTGTACCGTTAGCTAACTTACCTCAAGTACCGAAGTTTCTGGAGCGCCGCCCTCGTTTGCCAAAACATGGTTTTGCCAGTTGCTAAACTAAACTACTACAACTATCCCCAGTGTGTTCGGTTACAAAACAACGCAGTTTTAAAACACTCTTGTCCTTAAATTCACATTATCTGGGCTCAGCATCCCAGCCCACCCCGTGTCCTCTCATGCTGTATGAGGAGCAGCTGAGACGTTAAAGGGGCAGCGCAGACAAAAATGGCCGTCACACCTGCGCAAGCGCAGATCTGAGAACCATTTTAAGTCGGCTTACACCGATCCGAGCGTCATGTAGATCTACAGTCACGCTCTGAGCAAATTTGGGCGCCCGCCAGCAAAACAGGCACCGTGAAGCGTCTCGGCTTGTGATTGGTCGAGCGTGGAAGAAGAGCAGATCTGATTGGCCGAGTGGCGTAACATCGCTAAGGTTACCAAAGAATGACTGCGAGATTTTGAAGGGCAGCAACGTGGAAACATACATTCAAAAGAAGCTCATTTTAGACTTTAATTTCACTACACCTTACGTAAAACATTTATCAGTTAAGAATAAAACCCAGATTTCATTTTATTTTACTTTGTTTTAAATATAATACAATTTAAATATCATGCAATTACAAAACAATACCGGCAGATGTCGCTGTAAGATCACATTCAATCACATAAAATGACTACCTTTTTTCACTTTAAAGAGAGTAAAACATACTACCATGATGCAAATGTACATATTTTGCAGTTAAAAGTGTAATCATAGTGATCCTCCATATTTATTTTAAACGGTATTTACAGATTTCATAAGTCTGTTTCTGCAAAGTTAATTGTAAAGCTTAATAAATAGTCCTAAATAATCTAAATTTAATATACATTTTTTTTGTTTGTCTGTGTATTACTATTATTGTTGATTTATTAAAGGTTTTCATTGTTCGTACTTTTCATACTCTGAAATGACTTATAGTGGATTTTGTATTATTGACATGCCGAGTTTTTGCACTTTAATACAAGTATGACTGTTGGATAGTAGGATTAGAAATATTTCATCACCCTGCTCTACTTTATAAGTTAGTTTGAATTTGTCCTGAATAAAAGTGGTTCAAACTTACAACAAACTATGCCACACTGCATATGGTGTAATGCTAGTATTTAATATTGTGCTAAAATGCCGTCTTACTTCAGGGTTTGTGGAAGGATAATGTGATTCAGTATGAATCCACTGAGGAATATGCACTTCCTAACCAAACTGCCAGCTGAAATAACGCAGGGACACAGGGACCTACTGCAAGACAGACTCTCTAAATGAGGTAATTAAGACCTTTCATGTTGAGATTGTGCTTTAGTGGTTATCAGCGCACCGCAAACCTGTCGCCACGCGGTGAACTTAAGTTTATTGAGGGGCCCTGCAGATCTGGGACCCAGAGACAGTCTTTCCAGTTGGTAATCAGGGTGTTGAAAAGCACAGCACAATTATTACAGTATGTGGGGCTGCACCATTCATTTAAATAGGGGGGGAAAAAAACAAGAAAGACAGCTCTATTTAATATTCTAAAAGAACATACAGTACAAACCTGCTGCAGACTCACAATGAGATCGTAGGGGATTAGAATAGGAGCGGTGCAGTCTTTTCTTATTATGGTATGGACTCTCCAGCACCTTGCTTCTTCTTCGCAAAAATCCCTCTGCCTGTATTGACAGCAACCGTCGACTGCCTTTTCTTTTTTTTTTTTTTGAATATCTTTTGAGGCACTCACGGTCATCCCTTGTGTTTCCACTGACAGCATGTGGGAGATTTTCCAGCAGCATGAATAGGAGGCCTTGGTGAGGAGGCAGGAGGCTTTTTGACAGAGCTAGGAGCTTCTTCCAGCACGGTAGCTGAGCTCCCGTCTGTCGGTGCAAGTTTATTATCTTCAAAAAACCTTGATCGCACAAAGAGGGGTGAAGCAGGTACAACTATGGATACAACTATGGATGCAATCAGAGATGCTCACATTAGAAGCTTGATTACATTAAAAAGCAGAGCGTGGTCACAACACGACATGACTTTGGTGAGATTTAACCTGTTTCAAGTACTGTTTTAAGGGATTTCATAGCTGCAGTTTCTCTCAAAACATCACTTAAAGCTTTTTTTTTATTGTGCAAATCTCATATCTTCGATCGACAGGAGGAGAAAAGGCATTTTGGCTGCCCGCGTCTCGCCTCGTTAATTTGCTCTGCTGAAGGTTTTCAGGCCGGCTAATGCAGCCACGGATCAATCAGAAATATGAAAGGTCTGAAACAAGTTTTCATGTCTTTTTGATATAAAAACAACAAGAAAATAAAACTTATTTTTGCAGCGTGCTCTCATAAAGGATTATGGCGTCGGGTGGAGAATTAGCAAACATGTTTACAAAGTCATTTTTCATTTCATGGTGACTTTAAGGTCAACTGAAGGATTACACAGGCCTCTGTTAGGCTGAGCAACTCTACGGTCCTCTAAAAGCCCCTATTTGAATAAAGTCATAAATAAATGGTGGTAAGACCGTTTCTGCATGCCCCAAAAATGATAATTTTTGATTTGACAGAGCGGTGAACAAACAGCAAATCCACAAATGTAACACAAACTCACTTTCCAAAACACACTTCAGATAGAGGAAAAGTCATATTGCCCTCCATATACAGTAACTGTGATGTTGTCAGGGCTGTGAGTGACTGGTGCTATGTTCCGGTTGATGTGCTCTTTCCTCCCCGTAATCCACAGGATTTTCCAAACGTCTGGACTGTCCAGACGCCGGTTCATCCAGGCTTAAGCGATCCATCAGTGTCAAATGGAAAACAAAACCCCCGGCTTCTCACGCTCTTCCTCGCTTCTGTCTTTTACAGCTTTGTTATCCAGCGACAGTTTGCTGAGCATGGATGTTTCCTTCCCCAGCAACAACCTCTATGTCTTCTCTCGGCTACACGCGCCTCATGGTCAAAGATGGCAAGACAGTGCAGCTCACAGAGGTCTGGGGCTTGTTTTCAGGGCTTAGACCGGGCCTGTTAGTTCCAATTTTAATCAGTTTGGTAAAGACTCTCTTCTGTTTCGTCATGAAAACATTGCTGTGCACAGAACTGGTCCATAAAGAAAAGCGTCCCCCTACTTTGTTCTGGAGTAACTTTCATATTTCATGCACAGAACTCTGACCTTGACCTGATCCAACATCTTTGGTACAAACTGGAACACTGACTCTGATTTCTCTCTGCATTTGACCCATCCTATTCATATTTAACCTGAACTATACGTACTAGGAGCAGTGGGCTCAGGGAGCAGTCAGGGGTTAAGGGCCTTGCTAAAGGGCCCACAGTGGTGGACAAGCGGTCGCACCACCCACCTCAGCCTCTTGCTAGTCCGGGGGCTCGAACCGGCGACCCACAAGTTACAAGTTTGCTTCTCAAATAATTTAACCTTTATTTGACCCATCCTTTTCATACTAGCCGTGGTGCAGCTGGGGAGTAGTCAAGGGTTAAGGGCCTTGCTCAAGGTCCCAACGGTGACCGTAGTAGTCCAGGGCTTGACCTGTTGCGCCACCACTAACCCCGGCTCTGGAATCTGATGTTCAGTTATCACATATGTTAAGGTTCCTGTAGAGTTCTGGTCATATAGTTCACTTATTTATATGCAGCTGGAGGAAAAAAAAACAGTTTTGTGTATCTTTAACTGTCTAAAAAGATAAACTGTGACAATAATCCTCCAAAGCCAGCAAAAATAAAGGTCTGCACGCTCATAAAAGCCAACGAGTCTGCAGGTGCTGGCAACAGGTGGCTGCAGATGATGACTGTAAAATTATATTTTTGACTTGAGTCTCAAGTCTGAAAGGATGCACTGGGATACAGAGATGCTTCGAGCTAAATGCCCACATCAGCAGGCTAACATGCTCCCAGTAACAATGCTAACCTCTTATTTAGCATGCAACCTGGCATTAAACACAATGTACATCTGAGAATGATGCAAATGTCTTCTGTTTTGTAGATATTTAGTCACAAACCAAAGTTCATCCATCCATTTTCCTCCACTTATCCAGAGTCATGTGTTCAAGACGTCCCCAAGCAATGGTTTCTAGTTCATCCTGGGGGGTCCGAAAGTGTTCCCAGGCCAGATGAGATATGTGATCCTTCCAGTGAGTTCTGGGTCTCCTTCCAGTTGGACGTGTCCAGAAAACTTTGAAAGAAAGGCGATCAGGAAACACCTTAGCTGGTTCAGACACACAGAAGTAACAAATCCTCCTCCAAGCTCCTCATCCTATCTCTAAGGCTGAACCCATCCACCTTACAGAGGAAACTCATTTCAGCTGCTTGTTTCTCCTTCTTTCAATCACTACCCAGAGCTCATGGCCGTAGATGAGGGTTGGGACATACATCGGCTTGTCAATCGAAAGCTTTGCCCTCCGGCTCGGCCCCCTCCTCACCACGACGCGATAAATAAATAAATGGTAACATCATGATGATGCAAATGGCAACATCAGGGGAACATCTACGATCACATTTCATACTGAGGAGACTACGGATGTCTTTACGAAACTTCACGGCAATCCATCCGAGATTTGTTGAGATCAAGCAAAGTTATTTAAATCATTTTATAGTCGTCTCATTTCCAAATACATCACGAGTTCTGCAGTGACCACATTTTTTTGCGACCACATCCGCATGTGCTGGCATTTTGGTTCGCACTGGTCAGCTACCTGCCATATCAGCGCTGAGGTTTATCACACAACACCCTCGCAGTGCCTTTATCACTCTGCTCATGAAGGGCAAATAAAGGTTGGGCATTCGATAAAATAAATTATCACGGGTTGTTTGCTTTAAGCTCGGTCCATCTTGGGAACGCAGCGCTTTCTCCCTCAATTCAGTCGTATCGCACCGAGTTGCACAAGCTGCTGTATGAAATAACCTGCATTTTAGTGACTGGAATGACGTGCAGTCCTCAGATACTGAACGAGGCATAGCAACAGTTTTGTCTCCCAGAAGCTTGAGAATTCCTTGTTGCAATAAAGCCTGTTGCCTGTAACAACATGTGTTAAAGCGTGAAGCCATTCGATGCCAGCTGATCTGTGCATCTGCTTTTGTGAAACACACTGAGGCAGGACGTAGCAACAAGGACTTTAAATGCTGAACCCGACTCTTAGGATTCGTGTCCTCATCATAGTTGCTCTTGAAGGTGCTTAAAAGGAGTTTTACAGACAGGCTGGCTGCGCTCCAGAGGTCAGGTTTTGTGTCTGAGCCTATTGTGTGATAAAAGTCATGAAAATCTGTTCCAATTAATACCTATATGATATGAAGTACTGGGTTGCTTTCAGCCTCACAAAGCTCTTTGCCTGGCCACTAGCCAATTTAACAAGGCAGTGCTTTTTTTTTTTTGCACCGAAATGTCAATTTCTCCCCAGACCTTTTCATTAGTGTACATTTTAGATGGATAGTTGGCCCTGGGTCTGCGCTCGCATCCCATCCACTTTCCTCCTCACCTCTGGGGCCAATTAGGGTGCTGGAGCTGAAAATAAATGAAACGTGGTGGCAAAACAGCGTTTACTTCAAAACCCCGCGCTTAATTTGAAGATCTCTCTCTGATCTGAAGTTGAATTAGCGGGGTGATATTCCCTTTGATCTTGCAGGTTTTTGCATTTGTTGCCAACTTATTGAGTGGAGACTCCAGAGGAACAGTCGGGGTTTAATGCGCGGATACAACAAACACACAAGCAGATAGTGCATGTATAGTGCAGGCAGTCGAACGCATGAAACAAATAAAAGGTTTTCGACTCCGCTGCCTTAACTTCATCACATAAAGAGGCCTCTATCTCAGACGACAGGCCCAAACCAAACCCCGACCTGAGGTGAGGGTAATTCTGGTTTGTTCAAGCCACAGTTAGAAATAATAAAATTGTTCTCAGCAAGTTAGTTGCTGAGATCTGGGAACACAGTCTGAAAGACTTCAGAGGTGGGGGAGGGTATATGAGTAATCAGACAGGCTGTAAAACAACCCCAGGTTAGCCAAACTCACAATTCCTGCTTTAACAAGCAACTCAGTTAACAAGGTTGTGTGAGGAGTTTTCCCGTAGAACAGATTATTATGGACAATTTGTTGTGCTTACTTTTTACCTGTCTTATCTTCTGTCCATGTGCAAGGGGTTACTGAATTTTTTTACCAGGTCCAACCTATTAGGATGCAACTTTTAGAGAAAAGTGAGGAGACAGGAGATCAACACATGAAGCTGCCATTGGATTAATGGGATTCACTTTAGCTCACTGTTGTAGGTGGCTTGTAGATGATCCTCCAAAGACAGATGGACTAACCAAAATCTAATTCTAATCCTAGCTGTAAAACTAGAAGGTAGCACTCAAAAAGCTCAAAGTGAAAATTTAAGTCACAGTTTTTGAAAATGTTCTCATTCTCGGGGTCTAATATTCAAACTGATCCTTACAAAGACAGAAGTAAAAGAGCACAGACGTTCACAAACTGCAGCAATAATTCCTTCATTCAAGAAACAGTAGATTTATCATCAGTTTGCACATACAGTACTTCCTAAACATTGACCAGATACACACAAACACACAGCAAACAGTCACCTGCAGCTTTGTTGAAAGGTTTCAGGCACCTTGAGATGTTTAGATTCTTATCCAGTATGTGAGGCAGCTGATTGGTTCCATCGGTTCACTGAGTAGAATGACGAATAACACACAAACATAGACCACCTGCCTTATACCGTGTCGGTCCCACTAGGGCCAACAAACAGCTCAAAGTGTCCTGCGGTATCTGACTGGCACTATGTGGTTGCAGATCCTTTCAATCCTGGACGTTGTGAGGCAGATTCTTCATGGATCTGTCTTGTTTTTCCAGCACGTCCCACAGGAGGGGGTTGATCTGGAGGCCAAGTCAACACCTTGAACTCCTCGTCATCCATCAACCATTCCTGACCAGTGTTTGCTGTGATGTTTGCAGTGCGGCTGGGAGCATTATCCCGTTAAAATAGACACATTGCTGACTTCATGATGTCCTTAAAAACAAACTGATCAGACTCATCCTTTGGTTCTCAGGCTCATCTGCCCATTTTAGGCACTCTCCACTTGGCTTTCTAATGCTCTGAGTGTTCTGACACCTTTCTATCCCAACTAGCATTAAGATTTTCAGCAATATATATGGGATTGCACTACATGAACCAGTCTTCACTGTCCGTTTACATGGATGAGCCTTGAGGAGCAATGGCTGTGTCACTGGTAGCTACTAACCACTACATACTGGGAACATCCCACAACACCTGCTGTCTTGGAGCAGCATTGAGGTATCTAATATCACAAAGCTGCCTTGTCAAAGTCACTCAGATTCTCAGGTTTCCCCAGCATCATCTTCAAGACCTGACTGTTCACTTGCTGCCTGATACATCAATCCCACTGGGAGGTGACTATAACCAGATAATCACTGCTAATCATTTCACCTCTCTGTTGGCTGACTGGTGTACATCCAGCTGAAAAGACTCATCTTCAACTAAGAGAAGAACAACGAGTCCTCCAGCCGCTGGTCTGGTTCCCACAGAGTCCTGACCTCGACGTCATGGATTCAGTCTGGCATTAAATGAAAAGACAGAAGACAATGAGAAGGTTAAATCCATTGGAGACCAACCAACCTGCCAAGTGCCTTGAAGAGCTGCACAGAAGTGAACCTTGGAGAATCATTGCTGTTTTAAAGGTGAAGGATGGCCACACCAATTATTGATTTGATTCAAGTTTTTCCCCTTTGCTGCACTTTGAATGAAGACAACTGATAAATAAAATCTATTCCTGGCATTGTTTTTTCAGAGCACCCTACTTTCATTGCCTAAAACTAGGGACTGCATATCTGCCGGTTAAATCTGGAGCGATGATGGAGCGTTTGACGCTAATCTGGTCGGATCGTGGGGATGGAAGCTCATCTGGGTACCTCAGAGTCAGATGGCTCCCCTGACAAACAGCCTGAGGCTCTGTTGTTTTTATTTGGGTTGTGGTAACATTTAAAAGTATAGCATCTCACACACACACACAAACACACACACAAACACACACACACACACACAATGTCGCCATTGTGAGCCACTCATTGTGTCTACATGGGAAAGGGAAATCAATAACATGTGAGGCCACTGGGTTCAAAACATTATTGGCTGTGAATTCTCTTGTTCAGGTGTTGTGGGTTCAGTATTGAGCTGTTTGCCGGCTCCTAATAGCCCCTCAGTGGGTGTGTGCACCACCGTGCTGGTTTTAAATGGACCTGATTCCCATCTCCATGCCACAGTGTCCACAAAACAACACTTAAAATAGTTGCAATAGACCTCAAAATGTATTTATGATTTTTTAGAATTTCAATTAGTACTCATTAGAGATCTAAACTCTATGTGCAATATCTGGATTCCACTGCAGTTTTATCTAGTCGCATGTAAGTCAGAGTCACAGATTGCACATGAAAGACGGATGCAGCAAACATGACATCACCCACTTTGTTTGTGGACTTCTGTTCTTGCCATCCTTTGAAACCAGACATAACAAGTGTGGAGTGAATCTGACTGAGGACACTACACATGCCAATACAGTAATAGACTCTCAACCTAAAGGGAAATTATGCTATTTTATTCAAAATAGCACCATAATTTACAAAATGGGCATCATGCTCAGTCTTTCCAGGATTTCGCGGGCGTTTTTCCAGATTGTTGCTCCTAAAATGTCTGAATTCGCGGCAGCTTTTCTAAAAAATTGCGACGTAAGTTGTGATGTTTTAAGCGTATTTGTTGCGATAAAATTGCAGGAGACAGTAAAAAGTTGCTTTTTTCCTTTGTTTTGTTTAATTCATTAAAATTTTAAAAGTTTAAAAAGTTAATTCCACATCCTGGCACACACGTGTTCACACACACACGCTCACAGCTCATCACGTCAGTTAATTAATCTAACTGACCTTCATTGTTTCAGTGCTGCCACAGATCTGGATGCAACAGCTTCATCACGGTGGTTTGTCTGGTCTGTGGTCCGCTGGTTTCACCCATTCTCCTGATATGTTTACGGTAGAAAAGTGTTTGTCAATCGATGAATTTCGTTTGTGTTCCACCTCAATATTCCACGGGGTGCAAACAGTTTACCTCCGCTTTGGTGAAGAACATCAGGGAATTGTTTTTCAGGTCTTTAGTAGTAACTTTTGTTGGTAAGTGAGAGACGTTACTGTCGCACATGTCTGCATCTTCAAACCATAAACAAGGAAGTGAATTCGGTGACGTTCGTGCATTACGTTTGCGCTGGGGACTGCTGTGATTGGTGGAACTCACGGGAGGCGGGACAAAATTGCGGAAAAGTCGCGGTAATTGGACAAAATTGCAAGGTCGTGCAGGAGTCACAGAGATTGGTTGAATTTGTGTTAATTGTCACGATCGCAACATCGCGAATTCCTGGAGGGACTGAATGCTGGGTTCACAAAGCCTTAAAACCAACAGTTAAGGCCATAAACCCATTAGGAACATGTGTACTGAGGCAACAAATTGAGTGAGAAGTCGGGTCATTTTCTCTTTGACTTCTACACAATCCTGCTCAACCAGAGGGGTCGCCCCCTGCTGGCTGATGGAAATAATGCAGGTTTAAAGCACTTCCACTCTGACGTCACACTTGGGGGCAATGTCCATGTTTTACATACAGTCCGTGTTGTTTTCTGCCACAATACATGAAATTCTGCTTGTAAAGTGGTCCATCTATTGGAGTTGGGTGAATATAAGTTAATATATACAGTCATATTTCTGTGTACTGTAAAGGCTGTACTGTCGCTGAAGAGTCGGAATAAAACCTGAGGTAGCCTGGAAGGGACATGAGCACAATTTTCACTTCACTTCACTTCACTTCGCTTCACTTCACTTCGCTTCACTTCAGGCGGAGAGGAAGGATTTTTGAGGTGACTGAAAAAGCAATTATTGTTTGGTGATAGCGCCATGCTACTTCACAAACATTTAAAACCATGCAAACTAAATTAAACCATTTCATACATTTCATTTCTTACTTTGGCGCTCTGGTCGTGACCCAGAATGAAGGGACTCAAGTCAAAAAATGGATTGCACCAATCTCCTGCAGGATTATTTCTACAAACAAAAGACATATACTTATTAGAAAGATGCAATATAAACAATTAGCACAGCTGTAGTAGAAGATGTTGCAGAAACCCAGGCCAAGCAGTTCAGTGATCATCCTAATGAAACCTGAATCGTGCACAGATCCATAATTAGTCACATGAATGTTGCATGTTATTAGCACAAGCTGTGTGTTTTTTCACACTAACTGACCGACGCTTATTTTATCAGATCTTTGGTTTGATTTTCACAGATCCAGCCACTTCACACATCCATTTATCCATCCTTCTACCCGCCTATCTATCTGGCTAAAGAGAGCATTTCCTCTAAGGTCTGGGGAATAAGCACAGGCTCATATTGTGCTCCGCGAGTTCAGTATGTGGGAGTTTTTCCTGTTTGACGAGCTTTCCCAGCAGCCTTGGCTGTGACCTCTGGAGAGGACGGATAATAACTTCACTGCGATGAATGTTCAAAGTTGGTTTGCCCTCCACCCACAGCTATATCTCCAATTTCTGCATTCACTTTCAAGCTCGCGCTCTCGCGGTCCCTCAGAATCTCTCTCTCTCACACACACACACGAACACAGTGTGAATCTCTACATCTCGGTGTGTGTGTGTGTGTGTGTGTGTGTGTGTGTGTGTGTGTGTGTGTGTGTGTGTGTGTGCAGTCAGCCTCACTCTTCATATCTGTGTGATTCAGATTCAGACTGTACCTACAGCAGTGTATGCATGTCTTTCCTCTTTGCATCTGCTGTTAATGCAAAAACAGGAAAATCTTGGAAAGTCGTTTATGAATAATGTTTCACAATCTTGGTAATTCAACTAAATATCCATGTATTTATAGCCAGTATGACTGTTATAAAGAAGAAGAAGAAGAAGGTCGGTTGATGAATGCATATGGAAAAGGAGTTTATGCTGCTTTGTCGTGGGTCGATTATTCGGCATCTCTGCAGCTCTTCAGTCATTTTTAGCGCATTGCTTTGGATTTTTCACTCATTTGCTTCAGTCTCTCGCTCACATCCACCTCATCTGCACCAGCAGTGAGCAGCTGTTCAGCACCAGACATCACAGAGAGGCAACGTTAGCAGCAGCTAGCTGGTGGACAATTAGCAGCCGATGCATCACATGTTTTCCCAGGAGGAGCTCAAATATGTGCGTTTGTTAAAGTTACTTGTGCATATAGGCTACACCCAATTTGCAACAGTGTGTTTTCAAATGTAATGCAGCCTTGATTACATTTTTTAATGAATATATTAAATATATTCTTAATGCATTGATTAAAGCTTGGTGGTTAGCAGCGTCGCCTCACAGCTAGAAGATCCCCGGTTCGCGTCCCGGTTAGGACGCCTGGGATCTTTCTGTGTGGAGTTTGCATGTTCTCCCTGTGCACTCCACTTTGAAAACTCCACAATAGGCGGAGTTTTCAAAGCTTTTCAGACTTCCAGATTTAGGGTTATGGTGCAGGGAAGCCAAAATATGATGTCCATGCATGTGAACGCAGGGTCTCAGGAGGTTAATAGATTTAATTAAAGTCACAAAGTGTTGACTGCTTCCTTCTTTCCTTACCCAACAATGTCGATTCCTCCTAAGAAGCAAGATTAAAACTCTTTGCGTTTAAGTTTAGCAACTCCAAAGCAGACTTCAAGTGCTTTCTTGCCTAACCTGAGGTACAACATTTGGTCTACAGCATTAAAAGATGACACACTGGCAGCCGATGAAGACGTAACAATTAGTTCTTAGTTGTCATCTTGGACAGATGAAATGCCGTCTGTTAAACTCAGCGTAGAGATCCTTTATGATTTGACACTATTTCAAGGTTTTCCAATTTTCTCCTCGGCGTCTGCGTGTTTACAGATTTATGTTGCATTCTGTATGTCCTTACATTCGCTCTTTCTTCTTTACATTCTATATTTATATTCTCCCCTCTTTGTTCTTGTGGAGTTTTTAGACGGGCTAAACGCCAACTTTCAACTCATGTTTGATTATTTCATTTGTCTGCTGTCAGACTCCACACGCGCCGCATGCTTGTGGTTTGAACCCGCAAATTGTTTTCCTGTTTGTTAAAATGCAACCTACATTCTCCTCCTGGCAGAATAGTTTCTGAACAACTGTCATGCCGATAAAGCCATTGACTCAAATTAAAGTGTGTGAAACAGGCGCGGATTGACAGGTGTTTGCCAGCTCAACAGCGCGCTTCCACCTGCTGCAGCCTCGCTGTAACCTTGCTGAATATTTCATATCTGCCAATATGTTTCTGTGTCACGCTTTTGAAGTCGTGGCGTTGAATTTCACAGGGGTGAAATTTCTTTTTTTTTTTTTTTTTCTTCCGGAGGATTGTTTCTTTCTTTTATTGTTTGCTTGGCTTTTTTTTTTTTCCCCGACACAACAATGTCAATTTAGCATGCGGCGCTCATCAAAAGCAACCTTGCTGCCAGCTGCTGAACTGAAACCTTCTCTTTCACAGCCCCGTTGTCATATGTTTAAATTATGCATCTGAATTTTAATAGACAGGAATATGATTATATAGTTTGACAATGAAGGGGAGGGGGCAGGAGAGAAAAAGAGGGGGGGAGAGGAAAAAAAAAAACCCTCCAAAATTCATTTCAAACATTCATGCATATTTAATACGCTGGGCGCCAAGACTTCACACAGCAGCATAATCCCAATATGCGGCGAGTTGTTATCGCTGTCATAGGCAATATGCAGTAATTCTGCCACAGTGCACCTCTTTGGAAGACCAAACAGCGTGGTGCTGGTGTTCAACAGCCAAAATGGTTTCCAAAGTCAAACCTCCTGAAACCTCACACACACAGTCGCCTCTCAGGTTCTTTTATTTATTTATTTTATTCCTTCGCTGCCTGACTTTGTACTCAACAGCACTCCAGCCCTCTCCGCTGCCATCTCTCTCTCTCCCTCGATGTGACGGGTGTAAAATGGGTGATGTGTGGGTGAGGCGTCCCATCCATTCATTTTCACCCCCTCCCTGCAACCTCGACACAACCCCGGCGCTTCAGAGGCGACAAACAAAGTACAAATAAGACTTTTTTTTCCCTCTTAGCTCTTAAAGGGAAATATTCATCAAACACCGCAGAATACATTTCCTCCTTTCTTGCGTTGTTCCTTTTCGGAATTTTTTAATTGAAGGCTCAAAAGTGATCAGAAAATAAGTCAAAGAGAGCGTCGGACGACGACGACGAAGAAGAGCCTGGAGAGCTGCTACAACACATGAATGGAGACGGAGGCACGACGCAAGCAAACCCTCGTGGGCTTTTCTCAACGGGTTAAAAGGAAAAACCCCGTAAAAGACAGAAAAAACGGATTCGCGGGAGCTCTGTTTTCGCATTTGCACATTAAAGAGGAGCCTTTGTTAGCGTGTGTGAGACGAGTTCACGTGTGGTGTGATATGTGCTCACTGTGCTGCTGGTCTAATTGCCTCTGAGCTCGTAGATCAGTCATTAGCATAGGTCTGTTTCAGTCAACAGGTAACACACAGGTTACCGAGTGTTCAGGGATCCATGGCCTTCAGCACGCATGTGAAAGCGATAATAAACAGCACCACTGTGGAAACTCGGTTAAATTAATCCCATGATGACTCAACATTATACCTTTTCGTTGCGCACGCTGACGCCCACGCTGTCGGTTTCACAGGTGCTCTGTGGGAAGTGTCAAACAGCAAACAATGAAAAGCAAACTTTATATTTAGTTAGTTTTTAAAGAGGGAGGGAAAGTCACTGACGTGGATTACAGCCTATTTGTTTTGAGTTTTAAAGCCCGGACACACAATAGACGTGTTTTAATACAGTTATCAAGTGATTTTAAAGCAAACTTTCGAAATGTCACATAAAATTTAAGTAGGACATCCTAAATTCTGTGTTGTGGGAAACAAACTCTGTGCCAGATTATGTTGCATATTAGATGGGGTCATATATGAGATGTTGTGAGGTAACTCAGAAATTACACAAGAAGCTTCAAAAATGTAGTGAAAATGTTGTATTTTAATCCAAACCATAATTTTTTCCTAAATTTACCCTCAGACTTTTGGTGCCTAAACTTAACCAAGCTTCCAACAAGTAGCTATTTGTTGTTTACCACGTATCATAAACAGGGATGGGAATCGAAAACCGGTTCCCGGTGTTTCGATTCCTTGGAATCTTTTGCCAGCTTCGCAAACGATTCCCTTATCGATTCCAGTTGGCGCGGATGACGCTACCTTGCACGTTGCGTGGCGACATCATTCAACAGTGCAGCCAGTGAGAAACATGGCGCCCAAGTGGCACAAACGCTCGAAAGTTTGGTTCCGTTTCACGAGAAAGGATGACAACAGGGCAACATGCAGTACTAGCAAAGTGGATATTTCATCAAAGGGAAGAAATGTCACCTATGCTGTCCTCACAAAAAGTTGTTGGCAGGCAACGTGTTTTCAGCTATACAGCTAGCTTACCACCGTATTCATATTCCCTAGTGTCGCAGGATCAGACAAGTGATGTATTTGGCAGGATTTAATAAATGGAAATAGTCATACTTTTCATTGTAAAACTGAAAAAGAACACAAACAATACAAAATATAAGTACCAAAAAAGACTTCCAGTACACAGCGAAAAAAGATGATAACTTATACTAATGTAACAAATGCTTACATTTCCATGCACACATGCAGAGTAATGTAAATACTTTAGTATGTTTGCATTGCACACAGAGAACTTCAACTAAAGGACTGGAACATTTATCTGATTCTAACAACTACCCAGCCTCCAAAATACCACTCCAAAAAGTATGCAAAGTGCAGAAATAGTAACATTAACACGTTAATGTAATGTTCAATAGTGCACAACTTTCGGATGAAGCCATTTATGTGGACTTTAATGCAAGGATTAAGTGGATGGACTGATTTTCCATGCTCACTCTGAGTCTGCAAAGTCAAAAGGAAGTTCCTGGAGCACTCCTTCCTGATTATCTGAAACTCACTTCCTGATTCATTGCAGCTAATTTTCTGCCACCACCAGATGGCACTAAACAGCACACAAATGAAGCAAACGAAGTGACTTACAGCACACCACCACTACGCAGAAACATTTGCACACACAGCATGAGATAACTTCAAATGAATGTTGAGTTTTCGATCCACTCCGGAGTGAATCTCAACCCAGCAGCAGCGGCAACGTTGGCGAGAATGATAATTGATAAGAGAATTGATAAAGAGCCAAATCGTTTAGCAGAATCGAAAATGGAATCGGAATCGTAAAAATCTTTTCAATTCCCATCCCTAATCATAAATATGTGTCTTTTCATCATATCTTTGCTATTTCTTTTCTATTGCTTTGCTGTTGCTCCTTGACCAATCATTTATTAGATGTGTTGTGACTCCTTACCAGAGTAACCCATAAAAACCACACAAGAAGCTTCAAACATGTTGCAAAAAGATCATATTTTAACTCCCACCATGATATTTTGCTAAATTTAACCACAGAGTTTTGGTGCCTGAACTTAACCAAACCTCTCACATGTAGTCATCACTGTGAAAACGTCAACCAATGTAAAAAACAAGTGAAAATGAACCCTGAGTCTCAAACAATGTAGGTCACTTGGTTAAAAGTCCTTGTGGCTCTTTGTTTTAGAGTGTAGACACACAATAAATGTATTTTTCATATAATTTCCAAACAAATTTGAAGAAAACTTTTGACATGTCACAAAGAATTTATATGCAGATTAGGTTTGTTTCCATTAACTGCTTTAAAGCGAAGGCAGTAGGCTGTGTAGTGGACATTTGTTTCTGTTGTATCCCAAATAAGTTTCTTATCAACGTATATTTGCCATTTATTTTACTGTTTTGCTGTTGCACCTTATCAGCCAACCAATTATGTATGAGATGTGGTGGGACTCTTCATTGGGGTGATCCAGAAACGGCAGGAGAAGCTTCAAACACGTCGCAAAAAAGTTGTATTTTAACCCAAACAATCATATTTTCCTCAACCTAACCATGGAGTGTTGGTGCTCGAACTTGATCAAGCCTCTAAGAAGTAGTGATCACTGGGAAACTCTCAACCGAAACATGATATTTTACCAAATCCAAATAAACAGAAGCACCAAGCGAGTAAAAACCAATGTAAACAAGTGGAAATGAAACTTGAGAGTTTTGGTCCTACACAGGATGCAGACCCTGGTCTCCTGGGTGAAAGTCCTTGTGGCTCCAGACACACAGTGGACATGTTTAAATATAACCGTCAAGCAAATTTAAAGCAAACTTTTTAAAATGTGACTCAGGTTTGTTCCCATTAACTGCTTTGGAGCGAATAAAGGAGGTAATGTAGTTTTGTCAGAAGGTGGCGGTAGAGGCTGCGTTACACATGGTTGCAACAAATGGAGTAGAAAAAGTCGGAAACAAAGCCAGCCATTTGCTAAACACTAAAAAAAGCAGAAGAAGAAACAATAGAAGAGCCTTCAGGAATTGATTTTAATCAGGAAAACTGTAATTGTTCTTTCATGTCAGCTGTTGTTGTGGTGCTGTTGAGAGACAAAGACAACGTCAAGACAACAGAAACAGTGAGCTAGGTGTGAGTCAATAAAGATCTTTCCATCTCCTATTATGGACATACAACCATCAGGCCTAACATTATGACTAATATTGTGTTGGTTCCCCTTATGTGCTCAAAAATGCTCTGAACCATTGGGCATGGACAAGAGGACCTCTCAGGGTGTCCTATGGGGTCTGGAACCAGGACGTTGGCACTGGATCCTTTGGGTACTCTGGCTTGTGCAGTGGGGCTTCTGTCAATCCAACTTGTTCCACTGCATCCTGTTGATGCTTGATCACAATGGGGTGTAGGAAGTCTGGAGGTCAAATCAACATGTTGGGTCATTGTCATGTTCCTCCACATGTTCCTGATTGGTTGATGTTGTTTCCAGGTGGTGGGGTGAATTTTCCTGCAGTGACGTCTGGGATTCCCATTTGCATGAGGGAGTGTGTTTGTTGTGGGACAATGTTTATTTGGGTGTCTAAGTCTGATCAACATGGATGTTAAAATCCAAGGTTTTCCATCAGAACAGCACATAGTACCAATATGATCAATGTTATTCACTTCACCTGTCAGTGGTTTTAATGTTGTGGCTGATCAGTGTAGCTCTCATAAAAAAAACACCTAAAAAAAACTCACAGCTTTTGCAAAATTGGGTACGTTTTGTTCAGATATTGCTGTTTCCATTCACTTTTTCTAATGCAGTACTTTAAAATGCGCATAAAAATATGTAATGGAAGCACAGCTATGGCTTATTAAAAGGCTGACAAGAGCATCGTCTCATGTCTCCCTTTAAAAGCTGCTATTAAAAGCAGTAATAAATTATTGTCTGACAACTCAGAGGCAGAAGAATATAATAGAAAAACACATCCACCATTTGTTCGGGGTTGTGTTTGTGGACACCAGGAAAATATCCAGCCTCATCTCAGCTGTGTTTTGATCTCCTTCGAAAAAAAAGCTGCTCTCGAGTTTCTTCAGCAGCTGGTTTCAAACTTTGTCTGTCTGCCGTTTGGTGCTGAACTGCACTGGCAGCTTTATCGCAGCTGAAAACAGCTGCCTGCTGGCGCTGAAAACCAGGCTGATAAGAGAAGCGAGACTGGACCAAAACAGCAACATGAAGGTTAGAAATCCAAAGCAACAATCTGAGCTACGATTTTATAATTATCGATAATACAAAAATGCATTGTTTCGAGCAGATTAAACACTCCACATGTGTTCATGGTCAAATATATGCGGGTTCTGTGCCTCCATGAGTGGAAATAATTAGTAAGTCATGTATATTTTTTCACCTGGGAAAAGAAATCATGCTTTTATTATGTAATTGTGGCTGAACAAACTCCAGTCAACAGGTTTGACTCTTCGTTTGTGTTGCCTCTGAGACACAAATTGACTATTATCCTTGCTAACATGTTACCTTTAGCATCACTTCTGAGGAATACATCTCCAGCTTGAGCTGCGGGCTACAGTGCAGACCTCGCTGCTACAATGAGAAATTGCACTGCAGGTTTTACAGTTTGACTCCCATTAACATTCACATTTACAGCTCTGACATATCTGACTTCCCCTCCGTTTACACATTCAGTGGGTCAGGCTTAGCTAGGAACAGATCACACCCCACTTTTTAAATAACAAGGCAGAAAATTACCCTTTTCATACTCGACTGCACAAAGTAATGGTGAAATGACGAGTGGTTACCAGCCAAAGTGGCTCGCTCGGAGGAAATCCTGCACCAGCTGTGGTTGTGATATGGGAAAACTTCAAATCCATCCTTTACAAAGTCCAAAAACTCAGGAACACTTCAGTATTTACTTTTTTTTTGTCCTCCAGAAGGTGACATTTGAGAAAGCGCCCTTCTAATTTGGACACGAAACTCCCGGTCGCCGCGTCTGACCGTTTCAAAATGCTGCTGAGCCACGAACAAGCCCCCTGTCACCCGTTGGAGAGCCGGTGTCCAGCAGCCACCTGCTACCCACGAGCCTCTGGTGGGCTGTTGGCCTCCATTCATAAACGTCGGGAAAATTACACATGTCGGCTCTGACCTGGATGGCCGTGTAATGGGCAGCACGCATAATTAACCCGGAGAACGTTTATTAGCCCCGACGGCGCTGTGCGCATGGCGTGGACGGGAAATATATGTGCATGTGTGTGTGTGTGTGCTGATGCATGTGAAGGGAGAGAGGATGGAAGAAAGCAAAGAGGCATGTGTGTCCTGGTAGTGGTTTGTTAGTAAGGATGGATTTGAGCGTTAGACCTGGATAACAGGACGTTTATGGAAAGTGAGGTAATATTTTTGTCTGTCCTTATTTCAGAGGAGCATCTGAGGTTCAAGACTTAGTTTGTGTAGAGGTTAGGGTTATGTTTTAGGTTATGTTAGGGTCTGTGCAAGATGTGGCAAGAAATATGTAGACTGAGTTCCCCTTATTTAACCCATCCTTATTTAAGAGGAACATTTAGGGTTAAAGACTTAGTTTTAAGCTGTTTTAGGCTAAGGTCTTAGTTAGAGTCCATGCAAAATATGGCGAGCATTTTATAAACGGATTTCCTTATCAGGGCACATCATTCCGATGCATATTAGGAAGTGTGGACCTCCTTCCGCCTTCTAGTAGGCTTAGTAGACGCCTCATCATCCATTCTGGTTATTGATAATTTGACTATAACCCAGATACTGTTGGCGACCTCTTGTGGTCCTGTGAAAAAAGGGCACGTAAAATCTCAACACCCTGAAAACGTCAAAAAAGGAAGCTTTATCACAAGGTGTATTTCAACCTAACCTAGAAATACAAGTGCCTAAACTTAACCAGATAGTTTTGGTGCGTAAACGTAACCAAACACAGCTGAAAATGCAAGCATGCATCCAGTAAAAGTGAGACCTGAATGCAAAAATAAAACTAAAATTACGGTCCATCTCAAACTCATGTTACGTGTCTAAAAGTTCAGTGATTTTCCAATGCCTCCGTCTCCTCCTGCCTCCAAATGTAGACTTTTAGTCTTCTTTATAAGTGCAAAACGGCAGCTCCACCAGCTTTAAACATGGCAATAACGGAGCAACGTTAAATTTGGTTACAACAGACTACTACAGGCCAATTCATGTTGCATCCACTAGGGTATGTGTGACGTAAATTTAGTTATTCAACCAAGCTCATTGGGTCTGCTCAAACTGCAGCCCAAACCTGTGACCATGTGGACTGGTCAAACAAGTGGTGCCTTAAAGAAATGTTAGGTATAAAGAGAGACTGTACCAGCAGAGTCTTAGCCATTAACACCTTTAGAGTTCATCATTGTAATTAAAGTAGTTGCTGCTGGACTTTGGATGAGCTTTGTTTCCATCGAAGGAGCAAAAAACACACTTGGACGCCCTGATTTCTCCAGAAATCCTGTGCTGTTAGTTTATGTTTCCTTCGTATAACCAGGCAAAGAGTAATTAAAGTTTTTAAATACCTGACAGTTTCAACAGATCACTTCCGTCTTCTTCAGAACGTCATCCAGATGTCGGGGATGACGTGTCTTATCAGCTGATGTTACTAATAAGTTCCTGCCCCCAATCCAAGACGGTACTCCAGGTGTGGGACAGGTTGTAGGCTCCCTCATCCCTGTTCATTGTCCTGGAGGCACTTTTCCGAATTTCCACCGCCTACATTATCCAAGGAGGGGGCGTCAGCAGGAGGCGTGGTCGACCTGTCAAGTTCGACCATGCCTCAGTAACATCAGCTTTGCCTGGTTATATGAAGGAAACAAAGCTAATTTGTCAAATGGAAAACAAAATGAACTTCTTTACACAATCCTGTGCTCTGTTCACACTCTGAGCCTCAGGAACAAGAACTGACATGGAGTTACAACCTAATCCGTGAGCAGCTGCTGTGTCCTTGTGAGTTTCTTTGTGTTCAGTATGAGGGAAAATACAACCGGCCTTGAAGCAGATGGTGCAGCCTTATTGTAGTATAAACACGGACGTCGAAAGCACGAATTGACTTTGTCTACTAGAAGGTGGAAGGAGGTTTCTACTGATCCATCTGTGTGGGAATAGTCTGACTTACCAGATGTAGACTGTGGGTATAAGTCTGCTGTCGACCGCTTAGTTGCTGCTGTTGACAAGTTGCTGGGTTTTTTTCTTTCAGAAATGGCACCAACAACCTCCAACAGCAACCTACCACACTGAAAACTTCAATCGTGCAGCAAGTATTGCTGTTTTTTTTTGCTGAATTATCCATTTTAATCACAGTTCTCAACTCCCTGCATGCAAATGTTCCACCAAAATAACTCCACACGTCACTATTTTGAGGGAATCATATCCTTCGCTTAGCTCCGCCCACAATGACTGTGATTGGTTTAAAGACCTGTCTGTGAAGACTCTCAGTCATCCAGGTCATGGTTATCCTCGTAGTTTCAATCGTAGTATCTGGACTTGCTTGAGTTTCTCGAAGATGTTCCACCTCTCATCCAAGAGGCTTCATCAGTTCTAAACTGACTGATAGGGAGTTCCAGATTTTTGTACTCTTCAGGAGCTGTGTGAAGCCCCTCCCTCCAGCTCACATATTGAAGGGAGGGGCTTCACACACCCAGCAGACGGGAGCTTCGATAGTGTTCATGGCTCCTGAAGAGTATAGAAATCTGGAACTCCCAACCAGTCATTTTAGACTCTCTTGGATGAGAGGTGAAACGTGTTTGAGAAACTCAGGCAAGTCCAGATGCTATGATTGAAACTACACAGATGGTTTAAAGACACACAAACAAGCCAAAGCGTTCCTTTCTCCCCCCCCCCATACCAGACCATTGTGTTCTATAGAATGGTCTGACCAAGACTAGCATGGGATTGATGTGTGCTAATAACGGCCATTTAATGGGCTGATTACATTAGAAACTGGTGTCTAATTGCAACAGCAGAAATGTTGCTAGAAAACATCTGTAAGATAAAACCAGTGAAGCAGGAAACTTTCGCTGTGTTGGTTTGTTAATAATCATCAAAAGAAGTAAACAGATTTTTTCATGTACCTGTAAATTCCCTGCATTCAAGTCGCACTCCGAGCCATAGGTGACTGTTTTGAAGCCTCATTTACCGACCTTGATCTGCTGAAGGTCTGTTTTCACCTAAAGCTTTAGAAAAACATCAGTATTTATCACAGTTTTCGTGTCCTCACTTCAACAGCGAGGATGAGGGGATACAGCGTTTGCGTGCCGACGTGTCTGAGCCGAGAGTGTTTGCTCAGCAGGGCCCTTACAGACTCGGCACAAATGGCTGTTAATGCCAAATTTCAACCTTCCAGTCGACGGCGAGACCTCTCGTTCAAATTCGCCATCACTCACCACTTAGTTCCATCAATCATCTGTTTGTTTCCGCCGCTCCGACAACAAAGTGAACCTCGTTTGGAAGCGAGACAATTACACCGGCTCTGTCACAGATACGTCTGCCGAGTGCTTCGGGTTCCTGTGAAAGTATGCCAAGTTTTTGATGCGTCTCCCCCTCCTCCTCCCCGCCTCCCGCTTCCCCCCTCCTCCTCCGCCTCACCCGTCTCACCGAGATGCTGGCCGGCTATCGCTGTTGGCCAGTCGTCCCTCTGTTTGAGATGTGCTCCTTGTGCTTCAGTCTGCAGGGAAACTGTGACAGGCTTATCTCCCCCGACGCTCACTCACCTGGAAAAAAGGGAAGGGAGGAAAAAAAAACTAGGCTGAAGGGTTTCGCAGCTTCCCTCCAGAGCTGAAACCCACACAGGAGAATAGGAAAAAAAAGTTAATTTCAAGAACTTGTTTCATTGGGAATTAAGTCGGTACAGTAAGAGGTGTGAGAGGAGACGGACGAGAGGTTTAACATGTGAGGACAAACGGAGTTATTACCTACATCTCATTGGTTTTGAAAAACCCAGTGACTCTAAACTGCAGAGGAAGTGTTTTACAGGGAAAAGACAGACAGCTGGGATGCAGCGTTTAAGCACTCCAGTTCAAGACACACAAGCTGACTTTTAAATATCAATTCTGTTGATGTTTTTGATGAACCGAGCCCAGCAGGCAGGGAAATGAGTGAACAGTTCAGAGTTGTAGGAAGGTGTGTGCAGGGCAGTGATCACCGACATCCACATGAACCACAACACCAGCATTACCTCGTCAATGCTGGTATTGTGCATTAACAATACAGTATAAACAATACTATTGTTAACAATATTAACAATACTCTTACAGGAGTGGTAAGAGGAAAGGAGGTGGGCTTGCCGTTCTAGTGAACAACCGGTGGTGCAGTCCTGCTCATATTACCATCAAGGAGCGTACCTGCTGTCTGGACACTGAACTCTTGGTCGTTGGACTCAGACCATTTTATTTACCAGGTGAGCTTTGCCATGTTATAAAGGTGATTGTTTACATCCCCCCCTCTGCCAACCCGATTGCGGTGTGTGAAGTCATCCACTCCGCCACAGCCCGGCTACAGACTCAACACCTGAGTGTATTCATTGCCCTCTCAGGCGACTTCAACCATGTCACCATGGACAAAGTCCTGCCCAACTTCATCGCAGTATGATGAGCTGTCCACCTCGTACCTATTCTTAGGTCCTTGATTGGGAGCATCTGCTACGAAAATCAACTTCCCCTAGGGGATCAATAAAGTATTTGTGATTCTGATTAAACTTTTTTTTTTATCTACGACTGTCAACACTAGGGATGGGAACTGATAAGACTTTTACGATTCTGATTCCATTTTCGATTCTGCTTAATGATTCGGTTCTTTATCGATTCTTATTTGGAAAAACAGAGAGCAAACAGCGGAGCGGAGTGGGTCGAAAACCAACATTCATTCAAAGTTATCTCATGCTGTGTGTGCAAATGTTTCTGCATATTGGTAGCATTTCCTCCCTTTGATGAAATATCCACTTTGCACGTATTGCTAGTTGTCCTGTTGTCATCCTTTCTCGTGAAATGTAACCAAACTTTCGAGCGTTTGTGCCGCTTGGGCACCATGTTTCCTGCTGGCTGCACTGTTGAATGACGTCGCTACTCAACGTTGGTGGTGACGTCATTCGCGCCCACTGGAGTTGACAAGGGAATCATTTGAAAAACTGGCAAATAATTCCAAGGAATTAAAACATTGGAAAGATCTTTTGATTCCCATCCCTAGTCAACACTGTTAAACTACCACTGTCGCTGTTTCACTGCACTAAAAAACATCAACTCAGACTCCTTGTTTGTGAAAACCTACTTAAAACACTCTGATTCTGATTCCTAATACATCACACAGATGAAGCTGGAGAACAAAATTTCATACAAATTCAGTTTGATATAAAATAATAGGGTAAAGAACAAAATGGAGCTCACTTTTTCCTTTGTTTTGATTTCTTGCAAACATACTGTGTGTGGACTCTGTACAGTGCAGTATACAGTATTTTGCACAGCCATAACAGCACAGTATTCCCCTTATGCAGCTGTATGCGCGTCAGTAAAAATATTCCCAACCGTGTTTCTCCAAAATTACATTCCTATGCAAATACACTGCATTCTCAGTTTTATTTTGAAGGAAACATACTTTCTGCATGAGACACCTCACATTTCAATCAACATATCTTTGTTATTTATTTTACATATATGGAAGAAGCTCCCAAAAATAAAAAAACAGGATGTAAACAAGTTGAATCAAAATTTATAGATAGAACTTAACTCTATCAGCAGATCCAGTTACTTCAAGAAGCAGAAAACAAAAAAACACATCATCCATCAAGTTTTTTCAACATTATTAAACATGAAGTCAACATTTTACACAGAGAGTGACTGGTCACTTGTCTGGTTTCCATTCGACACAAGTCACACAGACTTGCATTGAGTCAGCTGCCGGCTTACTGCAACGCTTGTTTGCTTGTTATTGATTCTCCAGGAGCCGCTCCTCGTGTACCAATACCCCGGTTTTCTCTCTACTGCTTATCTACCAAACATGAATTCAGCTGGTCAACTTTAAACGACAACACGTGAATTCGCGCTCACCGTGCTGCTAGTGGACGCAGGTACAGGTGAATATTTTGGTTACACAATCACAAAGTCTTTCATTAGCACCTTGCCCCTCGGGTTTCCATGGAAACAAGCTTGGCGACTGCACACATGTGAATGTGTTGGAGAGAGGAAGGTCTGTCTTCTCACTCCGGAGTGTGTGTGTGTGTGTGTGAGATAGATAGCATATGGCAGCGGCAGCACAAGTGTGTCACAGAGTAAATATATCTGTCGACTTTCTGTATGTAGGGCTGCATGACACACATGCATGTGTTCACTTGCTGTCTATAATGTGTGTGTGACGGTGTGCGGGTGACTGCCTGCGCATTTGCATGTGTGCATGTATTTGCATATTAAATTATGTTTATGCAAGTAAGCAAATGTGCAAACTGCAGCAGCGTGTTTGTCTTCATGTGTTTACATAAGTATGCGGCTGTTTGCTGGTGTGAAGGTGTGTGTGGTGATGAGAGAGGAGGGGGGAGTCGGCGTGAGCGTTTTCATATTTTAGAGCGTGTAGAAAAGTGTGTGAATGTGTGTGAGATTCATTACAATCGTGAAACTCTGTGTGAAGTGTGTGTTCATGCGAGTATGAGCAGTGCAAACACATGAAGACGAAAAGCAAAGCAGCTCCTAGTGAAGGTGAACAAATAAGCACTTGATCTTCTTCTGAACAGCCGCTGATCACCTTCCTCATCACACACACACACACAGAGACACACACAAACACACACATTTCTGTCCTTTCTCGTTGCCTTGAATCGTCTGCAGTCAGCAGCTGGCAGCAAGACGCCGCGCTATCTCCCCCAGCAGACGCAAATTACTCTCCTGTGACATTTCAGCGCTTAAAAACAGAAATTTCATTTGACCAATTTGACTTTGCTGGACGGTTGTTCACACAAACGCACACAGACACACACTATTAACTCAAGTTGAGCCCTGCCTTGAGGGTGAAACAACACAAAAAACTAAAACCAGAGGCTAATAGGGACCTGAGGCGAGTCTGAGGACTTTTACATACATGCTCATTTGTGCCGGCTTTGATCTCAGCTGTATTATTGGTCCACTTCTGCTACATACATACTTCCAGTCTCTTAATCTTTTGTTTTTGTGTGGACTTTTTCCTGTTTTACACTTTGGTTTCTGGCTGCTTTGGACCACAGATCACCACTAAACCACCATCTAAACCAGCTGGACTCATCTTTCGTAACAATCCACCCAGTAGCTGTTGGGTAATAACACTTGCAGGCTGGCTGACCCATCACCAGTGACGTCCCTACAGCCATGCTAGCAGCAAAAACATGAATTACAGGCCTGTGAGCAAATACAAATTAAGACAAAACAGAGAGACAGAGACAGCTGCTCGTCTCATTGCTACAGCAACATATTTTGAATTTTTTATAGTATTTGTCATCCTCCGATTGGCTTCCTCTCCTTAGAAATGTCAGCTGGGGCTCATGGACGTTGTAGTTTTAACAGGGATTTGCTAAAACAGAATATGACAGAAAAGAAATATTCTCAGAAATTAAGTTAAAGCGAAGGATAATGATTGCCATAGAAGATATCTGATGAAAAACAACTGAAAACAGTGACTGAAAATGAAAGCAAACAGCAACTGGAAAGTGTTTGCACAGGTGTATTTTACCCCAAACTGTGATCTTTGCCAAAGTGAAACTAAACAGTTTTGGTGCCTAAGTTTACCAAAGTAGTTCTGTCGTGTAAACGACAAAACAGTGAACGAAAATGAAAGTAATCAGTGACTCAAAAGAGTCTGCACAGGTGTATTTTACCCCAAACCATGATCATTTCCTGAGCGTAACCTAGTACTTTTTGTGCTTAAGCTTAACAAAGTCATTCCATTGCATTAACAAAATCAAGTGACTGAAAAAGGACTGAAAACAGTGACTGAAAATGAAAGTAAACACTGACCGAAAAGCATCTGCACAGATATATTTGAGCTGAAACCATGACATTGTCCTAAGCACAACCAAGTAGTTTTTGCACCTAAACTTAAAGCAGTTCTGTAGCGCAAACAAAAGCAACAGTGAATGAAAAAGAACTGAAAACAGTGGTTGAAAATGAAAGTAATCAGCGACTGAAAGACATTTGCACAGGTGTATTTTAACCTAAACCATGATAATTTCTTGAGTGTTAACAAGTTGTTTTGGTGCCTCAACTTAGCAAAATGGTTCTGCAGTGTAAACAAAAGCAACAGTGATTGAAAAACTACTAAAAACAGTGGTCGAAAATGAAAGTACACTGTGAATGGAAAGAGTCTGCCCAGATTTGTTTTAGCCTAACAATGACCTTTTATTACGCAGAACCACATAGTTTTGGTGCCTAAACTTAACTAAGTAGTTCTATAGCGTAAACAAAAACAACAAAACAGTGACTGAAAATGAGAGTAAACAGTGACTGAAAAGCCAAAAAGTGTGGGTGAATTTTAACCAAACCATGATCTTTTTTTCTGAGCGTAACCAAGTAGTTTTGGTGCCTAAACTTAACAAAATAGTTCTGTAGCATAAACAAAAGCAACAGTGAGTGAAAACAAAAGCAAACAGTGAGCGAAAACGCCACAGGACAATGATTTTACATCGGTCTCATAACTCCAGACTCCTGGGTGAAAGTCCTGCGGTTTACGTCTCCTCCAAACCTTCCGTTTCCTTATGTGGACTTTGGTGGCCTTTTTATTGTAAAGTAGAAACAAGTCACATGACTCATGAGTCACATGATGAGGATATAAGCCAACAGAAAAGAAAAGAATAAAATAAAAACGTAGGAATGTCACAATTTTACAGTCTTTAGTGTAAAACTAATACATTTTGTGCTGCGGACCAAACATACTCTATATATTATTTCACATTCTGATTGTTTTCAGACTTCTGGCCTCTTAACAGTGTTACATAAATGAAGTCGACTTGCTTGTTAAAACTGAAACAAAGCTCTAAAAAAGGAACTTTCTCCTCCTCGCCTTCCTTTTTTTAACTTTCACTATTTGTCCCGAGATGAAGTCATTTCCATTCTCTCCTCATTTCTGCCTCTCGCCTCTACTTCCTCCAACTATTCTGGAGTCTGTCTCCCTGATTGCTTTTTCTCTTTATTCTCCCACCGTCCTTGTGTCACTCTCTCTCCGCCGGACTCCTTCTCCCTCTCTGTGTTTTTCTACTTTTTCTCCTCTCCCCCTCTTTATCTCTGTGACTCAGTCTTTCCTTTTGTCTCACTTTCCACGTCTGACTCACTCGCTCTCTATTTTAATCTCCGTCTACGTTCCCACTTTTTCTTTTTCTGTCTCGGTGTCCAGATCTCTGTTTGTCTGCGTCCTTCATTCCCTATTTTACCTCTTCCTCTCTCTCACTCTCTCTCCCCCGTCTGTCTGACTCTCTCTGTTCGGAGGCTTTTCCCTTTATAAGTCTCCGTCTTTCTTGGCCTCCTTCATTCTGAACATCTCACTCTCTGCTGCCCCTTTCGCCTTCTCAAACATCTCCCTTGTCAATATCTCTCGCTCTCTGTCTGCACTCAGTCACACCAAATAAGGCTGTAAATCCTCTCCAGCCTTTTCTGTCCATCATCCTTCTCTCTCTATGTACAACCTGATTGACTTGGACCCCGCCTCCACACACACACACACACACACACACACACACTCCTCCGAAAGCGCTCGCTCCACGCATATGTATCCGAATTAGCCTTGGATGCCTGCGGCGACTTCCATCTTAATAAGTGCGTTGTTTATGGGCCTATAAGCAAAATGTTGCCTGCACAGCTCATTACTGCTGAGTGGGGAGGGAAACTCCCAGGAGGCAGCGCACACACACACACACACACACAAATAGATGCACACACAAATACACAAACCTCCATCAGAGACTCCACATACTCCATGCAGCTGACTGGTTTCACTACTGTACCCTTCATGTGCACTCCTATCTGGAGTATCACACCAGTTTGATGTCTTGGTGCTGCTTTGTCATAATTCTCATCTAATTTATAGCTTTATTACTGTTTAATAAACCACTATAAACGCTTAAGAGGCATTAATAAACCAACTATAATAACTACTTTTTTTAGCTAGCTCTAATTGGAAATCATGATGCTGAACATCTGGACAAAAACTTACATTTCTAACTTCTTGTTGGGACTCTCCTCACCATCCGTCACCACTAACGACTCAGTAAGTTTGCTGATGGCTTTTTTAGCGAGTAGCAGATCTATGTGCTTGGTATCATTTATAACTGCAGACTTAATGGATTCTTAAGTGGCGAAAACAGCCCTAAAAGTTCATTTTGTGGCGACCTTAACCTAATCTATTTCTGTTCACTGACTTGTGCATGAGGTATTCTAATTATTAAGAGTTTCAGACAAAGGCGTCACAAACTACATCCTCTAAAATGGTAAATGGTCTGCACTTCCATAGCGCCTTTTTCTACCTCAGTGGTATCCAAAGCGCTTTACAACGTGTTTTGCCTTCACCCATTCGCACACACATTCACATACCAATGGCGAATGAGCTGCCATGCAAAGTGTCTGCCTGCCATTGGGACCAACTTGGGGTTCAGTGTCTTGTCCAAGGACGCTTCGGCATGCGGATGGGCCGGGGATTGAACCACCAACCTTGCGATCAGTGGACAACCTGCTCTACCAGCTGAGCCACAGCCGCCCAACATGAACAACAAACTGAAAACAAATCTGTATAACCATCATGAAGATGCACCTACATTGAGGTATATCTAAAGTAAGAAACTGCCAACTTGAGTGTATAAATGCCTTCTTAGAAAGTACTACCCATATTACCAAAAGGCCAACCCTTCCTGCTGGATGCCAGTTCATTTTGCATGACTGCATCAAGAGAAAAGCTGTATCTTACCTCATTCAATCAGTTCCCCTCAGCAGTACAGTGAAAGAGCAGCACGAATCAAGAAGTCAAACTTCTACAACAGCAACATGCATGCATGTTTCTGTTAGCATGAATACACCTTTCAACTCAAGAATATTAGCAGCCAAATCCTTTAAATTACAGCAAGGTTGTTTTCCACTGCAGGAACCTAAATATGTGTTCCAACTGTAAGAACCGCCTCTTTCGGTGCTGTTTTACAAAAAAACATGACTTACTCCAGGGTAGGTATTTGTAAGGGCTGCTGTTGGGGTCTTGACGATGACTGTTTAAACTCGGAGAGGACACCAAATTTCCTGCCCCCTTTACGTCCTCGTCAAGTTGCAGCCTTCTTTCAGATTCATCATCTTTGACCTAAAATTCGCCGATCAGGCTAGCGTAGCAAACCGCTATTTGTCGTCGTTTTGGCATATTCTGAGTTAATGTGGTGGTCAGAACTGTCAGATCCTGAACTGAAATGGCAACAGAAAGGCTGAAAAGTTGATTACGTTGCCATTCCCAACGCCTGCCCCAAGTTCCTGCAGTGTAAAACCACCTAAAGACGGCGCATAGTAACAGTGTTCAGTCCTGTTCGACCAGCTACTGATTGATAAAACACCGTTCCTGTCAATACCTTCAAAATAAATGCAGAAACTTTGTAAAAGTATTCATGATTTTGTTTTAGTGTAAGTAGTGCCGTTATTACCTCCACCAAGGAGGTTATGTTTTTGCCAGCATTGGTTTGTTTGTTTGTTTGTTTGTCTGTGTTCAAAATAACTTGAGAAGTTATGGACGGATTTGGATGAAATTTTCAGGAAATGTGTGAAATGGGACAAGGAACAAATGATGAAATATTGGGAGTGATCCAGATCACTGTCTGGATCCAGGATTTTTTTTAAAAAAGATTCTTTAACATTGGGAGTGTTAGAAAGCCTTGCAGTGGTAGGAAGCCTTGTGGTAGGAAAGTGCACTGCACATAGATGGTGGGTGTTGGCCGCTTGTGCTTAACCACAGCAGTGCTACAGTGTGAGAGCGATTAGCGGACAATTAACTCTTTTTAAGGATACTTTGTCGTTGGGAGATTGTGTTGGGGGTGGACTGAAGCTGCTTGGTGGAGGTCTGCGCTCTCTGAGTGCTTTTCTAGTTGTTTAATCTGTTCCATTTCAGGCACCTGTTTGTTTGAGTATCAACTTGCTAAGACACTGTCTTTTAGAGGCTACTTACCTAGTTTTGCTGCTTGAGAGAAGGTCTTTGCCATTCATCTGCCACTCATAGTATCTAAAAGCTTTGCTAGTAAGAGGAAAAAGAACAAACCTGTCACAAACCTGTACACTGCAAATTACTTGGCACTTGCCAAGATTTAAAATCTTATTTTCAGACACGATAGATAACTTGGCTCGTTTTAAAAGTTAATTACTCATTTTTAGTCCTTGTTTTTACAGTACAATCTTAGATTTGAGTAAAAAAAACTTATTTCAAGATTTCTTACCAAGTAAAATTTACTTGCTGCATGGACAGATAATTTCACTGCTTTTACATAATTTCTTCTCAAATTCAGTGTTTTTATCTTATATTTAGGCAACTCTTTTTTGCAGTGTATTGTCATTTGAGCAGGCAACTAGAATTATTAAGACTGACTTAAGAAAAGGAGGACAGTTGAGTCTAAATTAGCTAAACACCAACACAATATGACCACGGCTGGAGACCTGCAAACCAAAAAGGAGTATTTGTATGGAAGGATTTAGTAGCAGTTAAAGAAGTTGAAGTTTCACAGTTGGATCTTACCAACAGTCCTCTAAATATCAAGACTGTAAAAAGACTGTCAAGCATCCAAACTGCACTGACGATACAAAGAGAACTAAACCTGCTCCTTGTGGAAGCAAACACGGAAAGGGTTGTTAAAACCATAATTTCCAACATGTCTATTCTTTACCAGGCAGAAGGAGGAAGATAGTAAATGGCTGATTTCAGCTCTTATTTTGTAGAAACAAAAGCACCACTGCTGGAGTTAAGCTGAAATGATGACAGCATTAGTGATTTACGATAACTACACAATAATATCAGAGTTAATCTTTAATGTAATCTCACCAAGATGCCTCATTACAACAAAAGTCAGTGATAGATTGCTCAGAAATGCTGCATAAAGTGTCTCCTTCAGGAAAACAAATATCAGCGAGCTCAGTTTTTGGAAGCAGATGTTCCATTTTTAACAGATATCTCCCATCCAGGGCTCATTGTCACATCTTCCACTCCGCTTCCACTGAGCTGGAAGACTCTGTGACTGCAGGAGCGACATTATGCGGCACTCGAACACATGTCGACTCCGGGAGAGAGTTTGAGAAACAGATGGCTGTGCAGTGCAGCAGGAAGGAGTTAATGCCCAAACTGTATGTGACAGAAGCGATTCTCCGTGTCGCCCAAGTGTGGGATCAGGCGTGCGGAGACGAACATACAAATTAATACATGTAGAAACAAGCAAGCACATATTTAAACAGATGCAGTGTGACAGCTGCAGCATCACCCTGGTTATTATCGTGTTTGGTCCCTCTGGAGCAGAGCTGATGGAGACGTGTTACTGAGAGATGCTCGGGTCAAATGAGTCAAGCAGCTACAGCGTTGGAAACACATAAAGATAATGTCGCCCCGGTTTGTGCCTTCTACATTTGAGCCTTTCTCGAGTGGCGACAGTGTTTAAGCTCCAGACAGAAGCCACTGGTTGAAAGAGTAGACTGAAGTCAGCAGGCTGTTTACTTCCCCACGTCACATTTTTCTAATTTTTAAATGTGTTTACTGTATACTTGACCATTATTCAATTACTGTTAATATTCAAAAAACGTTCACAGTATTGCTGCGTTGTAAGAGACAAGTAATAAGAAACAGTACTTTCCTCAGCTACATGATTCACTGCACCTTGTGAAATCATAATTCATTAAAGCTGCATTATTATTTTTACCAGTAGGGGGCAGACAAACAGCTACAAAAAGTAATAGTTTAGATTTTAGCCAAATATTAGCCTATGTACAATCCAGTAAAGACTGACCGACATGCCCATCTGGTGAATGTATGTGCAATATTTGCTCCTTTTTGTTTGATTTTTAGCTCTGGTTTGGTCTCCACCACAGCCTGTATATAGAAGATGGGCGTAGCCACCAGGTTATCGTTTTGAAGCCTTGAATTTGAAACTTTTCTGTCGCCATCTTGCTCTTTTGCAAGCAGGCGGATCTGACTGACAACTTGAGGACACCAGTAATCACAAGCTAACCCTGCTTTATTGTCGATTTTGCTCTAAATGGGACCATAATTTACTAAATTACCATCATGCTGTATTGAAGGAGACTTGAAACTAGCAACTGATACCAAAAACTCTTCAAGAAAATGTTCACTGAGGTAACAAATCAAGGGAGAAGTAGAGACATTTTCTCAAAGACTTCTATACAATCTAACACGTTTTTGTACCAGAGGAGTCGCCCCCTGCTGGCTATGTGAGAGACTACAGTTTAAAAGCACTTCTATTCTTTATTCAGGAGGTAAACATGTGCTCCAAAATGCTCTGAACCATTGGGCATGGACCAGAGGACCTCTCAGGGTGTCCTATGGGGTCTGGAACCAGGACGTTGGCACTGGATCCTTTGGGTACTCTGGCTTGTGCAGTGGGGCCTCTGTCAATCCAACTTGTTCCACTGCATCCTGTAGATGCTTGATCAGAATGGGGTGTAGGAAGTTTGGAGGTCAAATCAACATGTCGGACCATTGTCATGTTCGTCAACATGTTCCTGATTGGTTGATGTTGTTTCCATGTGGTGGGGTGCATTTTCCTGCAGTGACATTTGGGATTTCCATTTGCATGAGGGAGTGTGTTTGTTGTGGGACAATGTTTATTTGGGTGTCTAAGTCTGATCAACATGGATGTTAAAATCCAAGGTTTTCCATCAGAACACCACATAGTAGCAATATGATCAATGCTATTCACTTCACCTGTCAGTGGTCAGGATGTTGTGGCTGATCAGTGTACCGATTCACTTCCTTCACCGGCTAGTTGGTGGTTTGGTGCAAGGACATTGAGCATTTATCTGAACTTTTTTGCTTGAAACAGCTACCTACTTGTAAAAGACGATTTGGAAATGCTGTTCAGATTGTTGATATTGGTGCATGCATACACCAAATGCGCTCTAAAACCCAAATTATTAGTTTAAGAAGGTGGAACTTTGGGTTTGTCACTAGAAATAGCCTATTTTTTTCACATGGCTCCAATAAATCAGCTGTATCTGTTGTATTCAAATGGTAATGTACAGTTACACAATCTAATTGAAAAAGACAGTGGCTTATATCTTTGGCTCTCGTTGGCAGCTCTAGACTTATAAAGCACATGTATCAAATGTAAAAACACTGATTACATGACAGGCACAAACTGGGGCTGCTATAATCCCCTGTCAACAGTGTTTTCAACCCCATTTCCTACACCTACTTCCAGTCTCTCGAGACACAAACGCACACAGACCGACACACAGCGGCGGCAGCAACAGTGTTAGAAGGATGCTGAGGATTGTTCTTTGTCTAAACTCCCGAGAGACGAGAATAATTACTTTTCCATGAAATACACACATTGTGAATTTTGTTTTCCTCTATAATTTTTGTAGATAATTGAATGCAATGCCCCCGAGGTGTTATATCGCCTCAAAAAAAGAGAAAAAAAACCTCAGCCAACAGAGCAAACACACGCAGGGAGAAATCTGAAAATTTGTCTCAGTGTTCACTTATTATATCTGTGCCATTAGACGACTTATCTCAATGCAATCTGTGTCAGTCTGGATAATGCCGGATTGACTGACGCTGCCAAAAACCAAAATAATTGCCTTAAAAATAACTCAAGCAATCACGGCGGATCTGCGCAGCCACACATAGACAGGCTCGCGGATACACGAGCACGTATATATATAGACAAACAGACGCATTCAGACACATATACTCTTGCAGGCGAGGGACTACAAAGCACTTGGCAGTTCTGTATTTGCTTGTTGAGCTTTCATTAAGCGTGATGGAGGTGCGAAGGTTTTGTTTGATCACCGTCTCATCCACGTCCCAATTATTCCAGTTAGCTGCCAAACAGGAGTGGATGGGGAAGCTCAGCGCGCAGCCTTGAAGTCCACCTACCCTCCCCCCCACTTTACTCCCTCTTCAAATTAAAGGTTTCTTCACACTTTCTCTAATGGAGGTTTTAGCCCGACATACATTCGGCGTTTGGTTTGGCGAAGCAGGAGGGGGAATCGCCTCTTTACTGAGCTTCAGATGAGAGGAAAGTGGCATCTTTACTGGGCTTATCTTGTGTCAGATTTAATTTCGCTTCTGATGCAAACACGTGACGTTTTGTGTTTTGGTGTCACTGATGCTGAGATGAAATTCAAACCCAAGCAAGACCATTTCACTTCCTGGAGAAACAGGAAATACCAGTCACACCAGGCACAATCTTGACATAAAACCCTTCATTTCATGTTTTCACTGGAGGATTGTGGTTCTTTGTAGGCGGAGCAACACTTGTTTGACACCAAAACCTCAACTTAAACTCTTTCTCACTGCACTGTCATTCTGCTATGGCGGGAAAAAACACTGTTCTGGGTTGTTTGTATTTCTCTGAACCAGTCACAATCATCCTGGGTGATGCTGAGCCCAGGACGCAGCAACAGTGCCCCTCCAAAACAACGGAGGGAGAGCTTGTTTTGGTGGGAGATTTGCACGGTTTGTAATAAACAGCAAATATGACCAAAGAACCAAGCATGATGGAAATGACAAACTTATACCCTAAGTCTACATCCGGGGAGTCAGACTAGTGGATACGAAACCAACGAGATGTTATTTCCTTTATTCAACTGTCAGTTTAACTATTATTTACAGTGTGTCCCGCCTTTGGTAAAAACTTGCTGACAGACAACAAAATCCCAAATCGTGACTAGAACTATGTTGGTCCAAAGCACAAAGGCAGTAAAGCTGTCTACCTATTTTGGGCCTGTTCTTTTCTACTCTCCTGTCACCGTTTTTATTTTTCTGTATTTCCATCTGTATACTCCAAAATTCTAAATCGTGATGACGCACAACTCCAAAATGAGTTGGTCCACAGCTCAAAGTGTTTTAGATTCACATGAAAAAGCACTAAAATTGTAAGACGCCCATGCATTTTTGCTCTATTCGTTTCTATTCCCCTCTGTCCACGTGATGTGACGTCACTTTCAGTCACTGTTTGTTTTTTTGTTTATGTATTTTGTACTTGTTTACTACTAAATCCTAAATGGCGGTGATGTCTCAGACATAAACGTGTAAAGACTATGTTGGTCCAAAGCATAAAATGTTTTAATTTCACATTAAAAGGCTGTAAAATTGTAAGATATCCACATAGTTTAGGTCTTTTCGCTTCCATTTCTTATTGTCCATGTTATGTGACTCAAGTTTCACTTTCATTTTATGGATATAAAAGAGCGACAAAGTTTACTAAAGGAGGCTGAAGAACAGAGCCGGCTGGCACATCAGGCAATATAGGCAAATGCTAACTGGTAAATGGTCTGCACATATAATAGCGCCTTTTCCTACCTTAGTGGTCCTCAAATGACTTACATTGTGTTTCGCATTCACACACACATTTACACACCAATGGCGACAGAGCTTCCATGCAAGGCACTAATCTACCATTGGGAGCAACTTGGGGTTCAGTGTCTTGCCCAAGGACACTTCGGCATGCGGAGGGGATCGAACCACCAACCTTGCGATCAGTGGACAACCCGCTCTACCACCTGAGCCACAGCCGCCCTAAGGGTGCTTGCTAAGGGTGCCGTGGCCTCCAGGGGGCGCCACAAAATCAGTAAGGGTATGTAAATCACTGATGAAGATGGGCGCCATGTAAAATCTCTCCCAGGGTGGCACATTGGGTAGGGCCGGCTCAGCTGAGGAAGATATGAACCATAATGTGCAGGGTTTTAGGATGGAGGTCCTTTTCACTTCCTGTTTTCAGTCATTTTCAGTCACTGTTTGTTTTTGTTTATGCAGCGAAACTACTTTGTTAAGTTTAGGCATGAAAATTACTTGGTTAAGCTTCGGTAAAGATCATGGTTTGAGTTATGCAAACCCCCCCAAAACAAGATGCACATCTCAGTAATGTACAGCCTTTATTCTGACTATAAAATGGGTAGTCTGCATTTTCTTTTGTGGAGCCTTGCCGTAATGTGATGCCCCAGTGCTAATTTGTGATTGTTTTCAACCATTTAAACAGTTCTTGTAGAGTCTAGGTCCAGTTTTAGAACCACCCTCCAATTATTCTCTGTTTCAGGACACCTCAGTTCATTATTCTGCTATCCTGCTCATAAAAAAGAGACAAGAATTGAAGCTTCTGTGTTTCTAACAAGCATTTTTTCATTTGTTTGCATCAGTTTGTAGGACGTTTAACACGTAGTCCGATCCGTTTCTCCACTGAAAATTAACTGATAAGATGGCATGGTACAACATACATTTGCTGTTGCCATGGTAACCAGATGAAAATGTACACTTTTTTTTCCCCACACAAGCAGCATCGGCGACCGGCTCTGGAGGCAGACAGGTGTTTTGCTTTTTAATTAAACCGTTTCCGGTGACTTCGCGGTCGCGCAGCTGAAGTCGCGACGATTAAATCAAGCGGGAAAATGTAAGCATCCGGCCTTGCAGAAAACAGAAAAGAAAATCTATAACGCATGCCCCCGCTGCAGTGAGTGGTGTAATAACTAAAGTCAGTCATTTTACATTAGACAACGGCACAAGACACCATGATATTATGCAGGGCTCAGCTGCAGGGAGGTCAGGTGTGCACTGCTATTGACCTCATTCACTATTCTAATCACACACACACACACACACACACACACACTCTCTCAGGGCTGTGTGTGCTCAGTCTGAAGTCTCCAGCCCGAGGCCATGAGACAAGTGTTGGGATGTGAAGTGACACGAGGGCGAGCACTGGGAGGAACAGTCCTCTGCCTGTCTCCGACGCTTCGCAATTTCAAGTTAACAGCGCCTCGCCCGTGTATCTATACCATGATGCATTGCTGCAGGGCCCTCGTATACATCTGCCATCACCTTGTGCACCACTTTGCCGGAGCGCATGCTGCAGTGTGTATAATGTACAATGGCTGAATCACGACCAAGGCGTTATGAAAAACAGAGTTTTTCTAAAATAAAGGTTTTCGGGGGCATTTGGGTCCCAGTGTAAAGTAATTCACTGAATAATGATATAAAACCAATCAAACTGTGCCGCAAAGATTACACACCACTTATTTCTCACTGCAGGAAACAAGTTTGTCAGAACACTCTGTCCTCCTACCATTTATTTGACTCTTAAAAAATCCCATTTATGCGCCATCACATTTGTCCTGCATTTCTTTTGGACTTATCTCAACGGCCTTTGCGTCACACGTGAAGCATTTCAAATAGAAAGCTTGTATAATGTATGGGTAAACTCTGTCGGGTGGTGAAAAGTTTCCCTCTGCGTGTGTCGCAGGTTTTTCTCGAGGAGTAAATGTTTGAAGAGGCTCTCTGTGGTGGAATGAGTCAGCCTCCGCGGCTCGCACACGGCAGAAGAAAGGTTCAGAGAAACGTCCTTGATTATCTCTCCGCGCCATTCTGCACCGACGCGAAGAACAAAAAGGGGGGGAAAAAAAATCGTCTCTCGTCACGACAAAGTGAGCTCATAAGCAAAGACCGCTGTTTGGTTTCACAGAGGAGACATTTGAGGATCTGCAGTCTCGTGACGTGGCGTAAAATCAGTACAATCTGAGTCGTTTCATGGCTCGGCTGTGAAGTTTCTGTGTCTACAGAAGCATCACGGTGTCAGTTTCATCTTCGCTCATTATGCTGTGCAGAATCAATAAAAAAAAATCATGCAATTAAGCGTTCCCTGCCTTGGAACAAGCCTTTTGTTAGAGGACTCTTCCCCTCCGTCTGCAGCGCTGTGACACACTGCTACTGTATACATTCACTGCACCCATCATTAACTTGGCTGGAGAAGAAGATCTTCAGATGAAATGCTCTTAAACCAGATCTCCACAATAGTTTCTATGTGTGTTTGATCAACGCGCTGCAAAAAAAAACATGAAACAGACGATAACAGACGCTGAGCAGTCATTGGTTCTCAAAGTTTTTACATCTGCACCCTTGGAAGCGGAAAAAAACCCAACTACCAGCGCAAATAATACAACCAGCAACAACTACATGAATAAATAACGTTGTTAACAACTATTCAATACTGTTGTAGCAACTGTGTAATATGTAACAAGACTGCAAAGTACTGTACTAGTACCTGTAAAGGTCTAGGTGATTGAACAACACAGTAATAGCAATCTCGTAGGCTAGTAATCGTTTTGGCTCAAGGAGGGAGTGGACAGGAGACTGAATGCTTTTTGTTGGCACCATATATTGTATAGTAAATGGGTGATATACAACAGGGAGTGTAAATATATACAGTAAACAGAGAAAACATACAAAATATTCGATAACCAAGCGCTTAATTCAGTTCGGTAGAAGAATCACGACAGTAATGGTAAACTGTCTGCACTTACATAGTGCTTTATCCTACCTTAGTGGTATCCAAAGTGCTTTACAATGTGTTTCACATTCACCCATTCACACACCAGTGGTGACAGAGCTGCCATGCAAGGCACTATTCTGTCATTGGGAGCAACTTGGGGTTCAGTGTCTTGCCCAAGGACACTTCAGCATGTGGAGGGGCCGGGGATCGAACCACCAACCTTGCGATCAGTGGACAACCAGCTGTACCACCTGAGCAACAGCTGCTGTAATCATAGCCGCTGTAATAATCTGTAAGACACAACACTTTTTAAGTACAGAACCAGATGATGGTCCACGAATTGCTTCCCCAACCCCGATGTCCAGTTTCACTGAAAAGTCCCAACCCATCCACAGTTCATGAATGAACCCACGTCTGGGTTTGACAGAATTGTCCAGGGGAAAAGTGTGCAGAGGTTTATGGGGGATGATGAGAATGTGGGGTGGTGGCAACGGCTAGAGTGTTTGAGTGGGGAGCCGTTGTAGGCTACAAGGAGCCTCCTACCGGCCCGGCAGGAAAGGTCAATTCCCTTTGATTCGATCCTTCAGCGGTTTCTCAGTTGTCGGCTCTAGGCCTGCTCCATTAGCTCGCCATCAGATTAGAACCTGGCCGGTTTTGGGATCTGTCGCTACCCTTTTCCTCATGGGTTGGGCCGTGGTAGGAGGCTCCTGTAGCACGTCTCTCGTTTGGCTTCCCCGCTGCCTTTACACACACTGAGTCACGGCGCCATTTTAAAGACACGATTGGTCGCGGCGACTCATGTGACCGCATGACGTCACTGAAGACAGCGTGATGATTGGCTGACAGGATCACGTGACTAAAATCCTGCAGGAATATATTGACTACCGTGAGATTTAAACACATGGGGAAAAGCAGACAGGCTGGGCACAGGTTTTGTCACCTGGGTTACACTGTCATCCTTCCTGGGTGAGCTCATGATCCTATATCTTAATTAAAACTAATGTAGAACCTGCCTGAGTCAAAAATGCAACACGGCTGATTTTAATGTTTGGTTGGTTTAGACTCAAAGTTGGGGAAAGACCGTCACTGTGGTTTGCAGAAACAGCTGATTCTGTCATAAGTCTTGGCAGGAAGCTCTCTAAAGCTCATGTTTTCCTCAGTTTTAGCAGATCTCAGCAGTAAACCTCAGGAAAGTAGAGTTCCTGCCTTACAGTTGAACGTCTCCACCAACTAGTCAGGCTTTACTTCACGTCCACATTTGAATTTTGACCTTCCGAATGCAAAATTTCATCACTTCATCCTTTAATCCCATCAGACATATGTGGGAAATTCTTAGTTAGTGCATGAATTATTTTATTATTATTATTATTTTTGGGGGGAGAGAGTTTTTCTTTATTGGATAGCGATAGAGTGAAAGTGGGGAAGACAGGAGAGCGACACGCAGCAAAGGGTCTTGAGCCGGATTCGAACCCACGACCGCTGCTAAAGGGACTGAGCCCATGAGGTATCGCCTTAACTCGGCCCGTGCATGAATTCTTGACAGAAATTGTATCTTCACCATTAAATTTAGTTCTTCCCCGAGTTCAAGTGGACGTTTGTTTGTGCCAGCTGTTAATTAAATTCCTCCCAGGTGATCTCGATTTGTTGTTCTCACAAAACGGTCGCAGTGATCTTTATCCACCTTCATCTAATCGTTTTATTCTCGAGTCCAAGAGAAGCTTTGTGTATTCAGGACATATCGCCCTCATGAGATATGAAGGAATCCCCAAAACTAAATGCATTTGGAGCAGATGGATAAAAAAGACGTGTCGTTTCACTGGTAGAGGTGCAACAAATCTTCGAGTTCAAAGCATTGTCTTTTTCATATTATGTCAAGTTGCTGCATTATATACATTCAAAGCCGTATTCTGTGGCTGTGTTTCCATAACTTATTTGAGTTATGAAGTTTTATATTGCATAAAGTGAATGGAAGCTGCAAATTTGGGGGGAAAAATATGAATTTTCAAGTTTTCATGCTCACTTGAGAAAGTTTTTGACTGTTTCAAAGAGCAGGTAATGTGCTTCATGGGAGACGGAAACACCTGTTTTTAGAATAGTTTCCGATGCAGAGAACATTTAAGTTGCTTGATGATCAGCTGTTTAGTTCGTTGTCTTTGCCCTTCAGCTGACATGAAAGAATATTTACAACTTTCTCAACGTCTCCTGAAGACTTCTTTCTCTCAAAGATGATCAACGTTTTGTTTATATCTTCTCCGCATTTAGGGAGGTGACTGGTTTTGCTTTTGTCTTCTTCTACTCTGTTTAGTTACAGCCATGTATGCTATAGTGCCACCTTCTGGTGAACCTATGCAGGTTAGTTTATTTGCTGGAAACAATTTTAGTTCTTTTTTTATGCGACAATCCAAAAGTTTGCTTCAAACTTTCTTGACAGTTTTTATAAAAACACGACTTCTATCTGTAACATTCAATTTGACTGTTTCAAAGAGCAGGTAATGCACTTTATGGGAGATGGAAATACCATAACAAAAATACAAGTCACATGACTGATCAGCTGTTTAGTTCGTTGTCTTTGCCCTTCGGCTGACATGGAAGAACATTTAGAACTTTCTCTACATTTCCTGAAGACTTTTCTCCATTCTTTTCTTATGGATGGTCAAAGTTTTGTTTGTTTTCTCTTTAGCAGTTCGCAAACAACTGGTTTTGCTTCTGTCTTCTTCTACTCTGTTTAAATACAGCCATGCAGCCTATAGCGCCACCTTCTGGCGACACGTTGAAGCCTAGTTTTTTCTTTTGCGACATTTCAAAAGTTTGCTTCAAATTTGCCCACGATGATGTAAACGCGACTTCTATCCGTGATACTTCTCGCTCTCCTTCTCTGCATTGCTGTCGTTTCATTTTTTCATAATTAATCGTTTACTTCCACGGAGATGAAATGGATTCCTGCAGAGTGAGCAACCGCCTCGCCTCCCCCCACCCCCCCAACGCTTCCACTTCTTTGACTGTTCGCCGAGTGGCTCCTCGTGACAGAAGGACTTTTTGATGTCGGCAACAGTGACGGATCAAAGTCAAACACAAAAGCTCAGCGTGGGAGGTGGTGAGGGGGAGGAGGGGAGGGCAGAGCTGCAGAGGGGGGGAGACCAAAGTGAGGGCAACCCCCCACCCCGCCTCCCATCCTCCTTTAAGGCCTGACCTCCCCCTGTCTCCTCCCCCCCGCCCCCCAGGACTCCCCCATCAGTCTGACACACAAACACCCACAGCGTCTCCGCGGAGACGCAGCGATGAGATCATCCCTGATGAGATCATCACGTCGCTCTCCTCCCATCTCACCCTGTGTGTCTTTGTCTCTCTGCCTCCTTATCTTTTATAATATCATAAAAACAGTCTTTACATTTAATAAATAAACACTTTAGCGTATTCCTTTTCATATTTTCTGTCTTCTCCTTCACAAATATCGCATTCAACAAATATTACATCACAGTTATGCTCAGTTAAACTAAACAAACATGATTAAATAAAAACACAGATTAAATATAGATTAAATGGCTCATCAATGCTCACTGGTATCTGTTTCTCTGTCTTTTTCTTTGCGTTGCTGCACTTCCAATTGACATTTAAAGATTTACAAGAACAGTGCTACAGTACTCTGATGTCAGACACACGAGCAAAACTAACTAAAGACTCAATCTGAAGATGTTTTTTACATTTTAATTCTATTTTAAGTCGTTTTTTCCCCTTTTAGAGAGAATTCAAGTTGATTTTTCTCATCGGGCAAAAGGAAAAACACATTAAAGCTACTTTTATGTTTAAAATAAGCATTATTTAACACAAATATTACTGTTGTCAACACCAGAGGAGGACTTTAAATGAATAGAGCTGTTATTTAATGGTGTGTTTTCATTTTATAGCACTTTCCTGCCTTGTAGTTTGAATTTGGTTTAGTTTTTAGATATAAGTTACAGACTTTTTCTGCCTATTATCTCTGCTTTGCAAGTTTCTTCCCTGTCTTCTATCTCCTCATCCATTTAGCCACTCTATGGAAACGTCAGAGGCGCTACACAAACTCACGCAGTGTTAATTGCAATAGCTAATGTTGTGGTAACACAGTTTATGAGCCGTGGGGTTAGCTACTTTCAAGCTAATTCTAATGATAAAGCAGCGACAACACTGACAAAGTGGATGGTTAACTAAAAACTTTGGGCTCATTTGGGAGCTGATGTGGAGCCGTTCACTGCCTCTTTTGTTTTTTTTTTGTACACTATTAATTGATGCAGGCTCCATTAGATGTTTTCTCTCATGTGGTGCTGACAGGACGGTTCAGCACAACGAGCCGAGAGAAGTTTCCCAGCGTGAGCCTTCGACTGTCCTCAAAGATGGATGAAAAGTCACTTTGTGTGCCATCAGAAGGCATTTCTGTTTGCATTTGTTGTGTCTTTGAGCCACAACCGCTCTGTTATGACACAGATAATCGGGCAAATGATAGACTTGAAATGTGAAAAACACCTGTAGTGGCATGCAGTTTATGGGTTTTTCCATCTCAAACCATCAGGAACCTTCTGCTCGACCATCTCTGACATGCTTCTAACTTTTTTAAAATCCTGAACTGTGGAAATTTAAAATGGTATCTGAGAAATTTCAGACTGTTGACCCACTTTCAGCACGTTTTTAAGGCTATGGTTTTGGTTTTTCTTTCATTTTTGAGGGGGGAGTTTTTTCATTTCGGTGATTGCAGGAGAGAGACAGGCTGAAAGGCAGTATAGAGGAGAGAGAGACATGCAGCAAAGGGCCGTGAGACGGACTCGAACTCACGACGGCTGCTGGTGACCTGCACCCACGTGGTAACACAACGAGCTATATGGAGGACCAAGGCTTTGTTTAAATGACAGTATCTCAGGAACTATTAACGATAAAAGTTTGAAAGCTCCACTGTTATTTAACATTATATCATTGATTCAGAATCTGCAATACTGGCTTCAAGCTGAAATATGCTTTTTACTTTTTACTTTCACTTTGATACCACGTATTTTACATTATAAACTATTCTATATGTTTTTCTGTTAATGTGACATGAGACTACACGTGCTTCAGAAAATATCACCAGTTGACTTCTGCAGTATCAGTTTTTTGTTAATAAGTGCTGAAAATTTGGACATTTTTATTAATATTTCCACTCACCCATAATCAGAGAATACTTGACCTACTTGTCCAATATTGCAGATTCTGAATCAATGGCATGATGAGAAATAACAGTGAAGTTTTCAGGTCTTTGTCTTTAATAATTCCTGAGATATTGTGGTTCCTTAAAGAATAATGTGCGAAAAGAAATGCTGCAAGTGGGCTGATGTTCAGTTCTTAACTTTTGACATATCAGGCTAAAAGTTCACAAATATCTTTATAAATATTCTGATTTTAGGCTATAAAAAATGCAGGTCAATGATTCGAGACGTAATGACTCATGTCCACCGATCAGCCACAACATTCTGACCACTGACAGGTGAAGTGAATATCATTGGTCATATTGGTACTATGTGGTGTTCTGATGGAAAACCTTGGATGTTAACATCTGTGTTGATGACACTTAGACACCCAAATAAACATTGTCCCACAACAAACACACTCCCTCATGCAAATGGAAATCCCAAATGTCACTGCAGGAAAATGCACCCCACCACATGGAAACAACATCAACCAATCAGGAACATGTTGAGGAACATGACAATGGTCCAACATGTTGATTTGACCTCCAAACTTCCTACACCCCATTGTGATCAAGCATCAACAGGATGCAGTGGAACAAGTTGGATTGACAGAAGCCCTACTGCACAAGCCAGAGTACCCAAAGGATCCACTGGTTCCAGACCCCATAGGACACCCTGAGAGGTCCTCTTGTCCATGCCCAATGGTTCAGAGCATTTTGGACCAACACAGTATTAGATAGGTGGTCATGTTAGACCTGATCGGTGTATATAATGCTGTGATATCCCGTAACCCCAGAAGTAAAGCCAAAACACTGTAGATATGGGTTCCGCCATCTTGAACTAATGCTTTAATTGCCAACCAGAGTCTGCACTTCAGTGACTGCTGGAGGAAATGTGGCATCAACATCTAACTGTCTGGCTAAAGTAAGCAGATGGAACATGAACCAAATTCAAACTAAATCCAAGCACGAAACTCAAATAAAATCTCTCAAATGTAGTTTCTGTCATAATAAATAGTTTTTTGTTATCGTGTAGGTGTCTGTTCAAGTGTTGACATGTTTCTCAGAAGTTTTTGCTTTGATGAGTTTTCTGATGTTATAAAAAAGAGTTGATGTCATGATGATTGACAGCTGTGACTGACAGCTGCTCTGAACAAAACAGTCACCTGCAAACCTTCAGGTGCAAATGACATAACTGGTGCAAGCTGGTGGCACACGCTCCGACAGTAGTTTAGCTTCTCTGTTGGACAACGGAGAGAAGTTTTGTCGCATCGTCCTTCTCAACATGTCGTCTGTGGTTCGAGTTTTGAAGTTTCCATAAAGGCTGGGACGACTGTAAATACCATTTTGAAATGCCGATATCAAATTTACACTACAACCCTCATAAAATGATATTTTTCCTTTTTTTAAAACGGCACACAAACGTTTCAGGGTTCCTATATGAACTCTTTACTTGTGAAGTGACTACAAAAGGAGATTGTTGCAACCAAAAACGTAATAACGGCCAATAACGTAATACCGTTTTGCCAATAATGTAATAAGTTATTACATTAAAGGCCTAGCATTAAAACAAAACTTTGAAAATGTAATAACTGCACCTAGTAATACATAAACAGGACTGCATTTCTTGGAAATAAAAGATTTTTTGCAGTTTTTTGTGCAGTTCGCTCGTCAAAAATAGGTCTAGTGGATGTCATAGTCGCCATATTCACATTGGGCGGCTGTAGCTCAGGTGGTAGAGCGATGGGTCCTTGGGCAAGACACTGAACCCCAAGTTGCTCCCAATGGCAGGCTAATGCATGGCAGCTCTGTCACCATTGGAGTGTGAATGGGTTAATGCAAAACACACTGTAAAGCGCTTTGGATACTAAGGTAGAGAAATGCCCTATATAAGTGCAGACTATTTACCATTTACCATATTCATTTATCAAGGATACGTCCCTTGTAGCTCTCACTCTCCTTAATTATGGTTGTCAGAGCTAATTTGAGGATTATTCATCGTACAAAATCTTTATTTAGGATATTGTTTATGTGCTTAGATATGCAAATTCATCATTTCATGTCAGTCTCTCTGCTGGATGTTGCATTTTTTCCTTTCAAAATATTTCATTAAAACTTTGTTCAAACATTTCTCAACGAAAAACCATTCAGTCCTCAGTTCAGACTGTCCTGAAATAACTAGACTGGCTCTATAATGGCACTTAACTCCAATATAAAACGTAAAACATGAACAGTCATTTACACTGAAGAGTATTCTGTACGTTATTGGCTCAAAAACTTTATTACGTTTTTAGCTTTATTACATTTAAAATGGCCAAAATTATCACGCTATTGGCTGCTGCAGGGAGGTTTATCACCAAAATCAGCTCTTTTAGCTTAAACCTTTGCTTTTACGCCACATGAACTGCGTGGCTCACCCTCAGCAGCCTCCTCAGCCTCTTTTTCCAGCAGCTGTAGACAGATTATTACAGCGAACAAGCTGTGAAATCCATTGTACGCTACAGTACCTTCTCAGCGCCAGGCCACAGACAGGCAACTCTGGCAGCGAGACGGTTTAAAAAAATTGAAAAAAATAAAACATCTTGTGACTAAAGAGCAGATATTTTTTCTCGGTGTGACCAAACTAGACCCCAAAGAAGACGGAATGCTAAACTTACAGTCGTGTTTGCGGCTCTCTTCCTACAGCAGTACACAGTGAAGACTCGTCCCCCCTTCTACCGTCTTCCTCCTCCTAATTTGCTCTGCTGCATTGGCATCACCACTCATGAGAAACTACATTTCCAGAGCAGTGTGTGACAATGTTTTCCTCCTCCATCTGCCATTTCCGTCCTTAAAAAAAGCACCCAAGACCATCATGAATACGCTCAACCCACCAACACACACTCACACGGGGGGTACGGCTCCCCTGCTCCCGGGGCGACTCCGACTCAGCAACATGCCTCCGAGGCCGCGCAGCTTTCTTAATTAAAGGCATAAATTTCCTCTCCTGCTTTTTCTTTTTTTTTCTTTCTCCTACGACAGAACTACGGGGCATTTGTTTCGTTCGCCTCTGCGAAGACAACGGGGCGACGGAGAGAAGAAATAAATAAAACGGCAAACCCTCAGCGACTCAGCTGTGCTACTGTAGCGAGTCCTCAAGGAACCCTATCCTGAGAGCGCCGTCATTTCCATATTGCTTTGATGAGAGAATGCATTTGTTTGGTTTTTATTTGCATCAGTGGGAAAACGGGAGTCTTCATTCTGCTGCTTCCTACCAAAGAGCCGAACCGAGGGAGGAGTGGAGGGGGGAGACAAACCGAGGAGAACCAAAAGGAACATCTAAATATTTTCATTTTCAGGTCACGTTGAGACGCCGGGGTTAATTTAGAGGCGTGTTTGAGGATTTCTCCAGCTGACTGAAGGATTTTTCACTCCGTACAAGCGAGATTGAGATCATCCTATTTTTTATCAGAGCTCAGCGGCAATTTTAGGACAACCTCGGCTGAATTTGTCACTTCGTCGCTCTTTGTTTTCACTCTCGGTTATATTTCCGTCAGTGTGATCACACCGTGGTCTACAGGCTTCAAGCTGTCAGACGTAGCCGAGCTGAAAGAGTCAGCTTCGTATGGAGGGATGAAATGAGAGAATCACTCATTTGAAAGTTTTTTTTGTTCCCCGGTTTTTAAATAGATTTGGAAAACTTTCTCCTCGTGGTTTCTCCCAACAACAGAATATAGTCCGTAGTGAAAAATCTGATTATATCATGTAGAATATGTCGTTTCTTGGCCGCCGTTTGTAGAAGTTGTAAATCCGGTTCCTGCTTCATAGCCAGGGTATCTTATATTTCTTTGTCAGATTACTAAGTCAAAATATTCAGTTAAATTTATTTGTGTTTAGGCTGAAAGAACAAGACTTGGGCCTTTTATTTATTGCTACTATATGAACGTTTATTATATTATATCATTATGTACTTCAAGTCGCAAGTATAAAAGTGGAAGAATAAAATTTGAGATACAGCGACAGACAGGGTCCGTGTACGTCGCGGCCATTCGTTCTCTTATTTTGAGATTTCAAAAATAAAAATAAAAAATAAATCGTTTCCTGTTTTTTTCAGTGATAATACAAAATGAAAAATGGAAAACAGGCCCCAATTCATTATCCATTATCTGTTATCTGATTTAATTATATGTGTTTGTAAATGGAAATTAAAATTAAAATACACCCGTGGAAAACTTATTTCTCTATTTCCTGTTGGTTTTGGCTCCGTGACCCGTCTGACTTCTGAGGAGGAAGGATCTGGTATCTAAAGCTCCAGTGTTAGCTCACTGTTAGCAGACCTTGCTGTGTGCCGTGGCCTGATGAAGACCCACTGTGGGGTCCAAACGTTGCTCGGCACACATTGTTCACTATTTCACAGTGGACTTTTCACCAGCTAAAGTAACAGAAAACCTCCAAACCTCCCCAAAAACGTCCCAAAAAGCAGTTGAACGCTACCAATTTAGCACTAGCGGTGGAGCTAGCGGCACCACAAGGTCCCTCCAAAGGGACAAATAAACCCCACGCTGGAGAAAAGTCCACTGTGAAATAGTGAACAATGTGAGCCAAGCAACGTTTGGACCCCACAGTGGGTCTTCATCCACTCTGCACTTCATCCCTTGCACTTTTGTGCTCGGGCCCTAATAACCATGGCAGACGATAATGTGGAGTCCAGTCAGTGGAGGTTTCAGAGTCCATTAATATTTGGGGGGACAGGTCTAGTCAGGACAAACTCCAGGGGTCTTATCGGAACCGGGTGGTTTCTGAAAACATTTCCAAAGAAATGGCCGAGTGTTGGTATAAACGGTCCTGGCTCCAACGCCCAAGAAAAATAAAAAGCTTCCAAGCCAAATATAGGGAGGCTAAAGACTCAAACAAACAAAGCAGCCGTGGACGTGTTGCTGGTCCACTTTACGAAGAGCTGGACCACAGATAAGCCCAGTGTTCAGCCAATAGAACTGCTGGATAGCAGCTTTGCCGTGTGACGTCGTCGTGTCCTCTTCAGTTCATGCGGGACGCTTTTGGGTCGCATGAAGTTCACACAGGAGATCACATACAAGACGCATTTAACTGGAAACGTGAACGAACACGGAAAAAAATCGGATTTCACAAAAAAATCCTAATTGAGCATTAAGCCCTGCCGTCTGAACGTAGCCTTAATTATATGAATACGGCATGAAACAGTTTGCACTTTAAGGACGGCTGTAGAGCATAGTTAAAGGAAAAAAGACAAAGTATGTAATTTGGAATCCAACCGAATTGTCAGACTGAGCTTGACACGAGCACTCAGCTGCCATTTTTTCCAGTCACATTCTTCTACCCATCTGCAGAGCATACCTGAATAAGATTTACAGGTTGTGCATTGAGCTACTTGTTGTATGCTAATCATCTCCACAGCTGTCGTCGTTAAACTCAAGAAATCAGATTAATGCGCACTGGTTCTGAGCGACCGAGGTTTCCTGATTTTCTGTTCCACTCATTGTTATTTATTATCAAATCTCTTAAAGTCATTATTTTCTTTATTATTATTTAGCTCAGCCTGAACGCTCTCGTGCCCTGATTTTAATTAATGAAGCTCACAAGGGAACGGAACAATCTCCGTCTCCATCAGCCGCCTCTCGCATGCAGGCTTCTTTAAAGGAGTCCGCCTTTGTCCTTTTGCCTTTCAACTGTGTAAACAGAAATTGGTCATAAAGCGGCGTCTGTATACGGGAAGCTTTTGCCTTGAGACCAAAACTTTCATTGTCCCCTCTTTTACACAGCATTTCACCGACCTTCACCGGGAGGCAACTCTGTCACCGTTCAACATGGACTATAGCTGGCTCAGTAAATGGTCTGAATCACTTAGCCGGCTGCACAGTAACAACCTGGTCATTTGAAATTCAATAAAAACGAACGCCGTGTCCTCAGCGCTTTGTGCATAAAAGTTATTTTACTTCATTAAAATATCTGGTTTCACTCATTAGTCCTCTAAATATTGGAATTTTGAAGAAGGCAGTGAGAATCAAGGTTAATCACACAACTCTTCACAACTGTTTCTTGTCATAATCGAAGCCCTCCTTGTTGAAAAAATGTGAATTAGAGATCCCCTCGAGGCATGTTGGAAGATAATGTATTTAAATTGTCTATTTTGTACAGGAACTTCTATTTTTTTGTTATAAAAATGGTCAGTTACCTCACTCGAAAGTCTTAAAATGACACCTAGGCCTCCTCTGTTATCGAAAAAATCCAAAATGAACTTGCAAATATGATTAATTTCTCAATGTATGTGAAACGCACAGGTTTAAGTTGTCCTATGGGTCAGGACTGGCTCTGAACTCGAGCAAATAATGTAGATTTTAAGGTTTAGAGTTCAGAGAAAGGTTCCTCTTTCTAGCATCAAACTCTGAACATACATAAATCTGCATGCAGCTAACATCAAGCTTCTGAGAGACACAAGAAGAGACACAATGCATTTTTGAGTGGAGACGAAGCTTTAGCCAGCAGCTTACCCTTTCAGCTGGGACAAACCATTCATCTCGTGGCAGTGGAAGATGTCAAGCACCTCAAAAAGCCTGTTGATCAGGATGTGAGAAGGAAACAGGAGTCACCTTTGTGGAATCAGAAAGCTCTTGAGGTTTTTAGGCCATTAAACAGAATCATTTTGCAACATTTAATTTAGTTAATCTTATCAGGTTTGGACAGAAATGCAGAAAACAAAGAAACTACACATTGGTCCCTCCCTCTGTACAATGTCACTTGGTACAGTCCAGATTGTGCACACCTGGTGGCGAATGGGGCGTTGTTACGGCCAGCGCCTGCCCCTCCATGGACTTTGTGGTTTCAACTGTGTATATATGCAAAATAGCCTGTGTGGTTCTGAGTCCCTGTTTGGCCGACGGAAGGAGGTGTGGTCCGGCAGGCGGGGTTGGATTGGTGCAGCGGCATCCGGGGTCAACCAATCACCAGCCATCGACATGGCAGCTAAGGTGCAGCATGCCAGAAGACCTGTGTGGTTGTTGAGACATTTTAAAAACGGACTTTGGGGCTATGAAAGGACTACAAACTGATACTAGCTCACATATCTATAGATTGTCCTGTGTCCAGAAACACTAAGGGGTGCTGACCATGTGTATTTCTGTTTTTAGTCACCAAGTATTAGGAGAGGATTTTGTTTTGCTTTTGTTTTATATTCACACAGTTTTAGTGACAAGTTCTCCTTTTTACTTTCATGAGCGGATCAGCCACCCACCAGCCCTGCTCCGTTGTTTGCCTCACTTTGTAACTTTGCACCTTTTTTTTCCTCCAAACTTTCTTAATAAACAGTTTTATTTTATACCAATGTCAGCTGGTTTATGTTGCTTCCCTTCCCCTCAAGGGCGCACGTTTGTTAGAGCGTCACCTTAAACCTGAAGGTTGGACAAGCGCAAATAAAAGAAAGCAAAAATACGGAATAAAGCAAAAGATTGAGCTGCTCCAAAATTCAGAAGATACAGTCGTCCCTCGGCATATTGCGGTTCACTTCTTGCGGTCTCACTGTATCGCAGATGTTTAAATTGTATATAAAATACATAGTGTACAGCAGATGAGTAGACACACGTATGGAAAACTCAGCTACGGCCGCTTCCTCTTGAGCTAGTCGGTCTCTGATTGATCGGCGGTGATGGAAGCCAGCCAGAACCTTTGGTCCCACACGGTGAGAGTTTACTGGAAATGACCGTCAGAGAACCGGTGACAGTCTGTAGGATTACCGTAACACCATCATCAGTTTCCCGGTAGGTAGGCAGCCGGACGTCCTCGATGTCGGTGTGTTTAAAATAGTTTTTCACCAACAAGTGGGCGTTTCAAGTGGATCGCTGCGTCGCTAGTTCCATTATCGGACACGACTGTAGAAGCTCCTCTAGATGGAAGGTTTAAGAGTGTAGGAAGGGTTTATAAGAGTGTGGGAAAGGTTAATAACAGTGTAGGGAGGGTTTATAAAGCCTTAAAATATAAAAAAATAAATATAAGGTCACTACTTCTTGGATTTCGTCTATTGCAAGGGGGTTCTGGAACCAAACCCCTGTGATAGACGAGGGATCACTGTAATAATAAAAAAGACTTTAGGCTGTTTGTCAAACCAGTAATCTGTGGCCATTCGTATCGTTTAGATCTTTGTTTCCGTGCTTGTAGGTTTTTCATCATCGATCATTCCCTTATTTTTTAACTGATATGTGAGAAAGTGAAGAAGTGATGCACAAACTATCAAAGTATTGAAGCTGAATACCACTCAGTGTCACTTCACTTTTTTATGACTGCAGAAAAAGTGGCATACAGTACATCCGCCACTGCAGAGCCTAAAAACGGTATCGAAGTAGTTCACTGAAACAAAAAAAGAACTTCTCCGCCTGTCGCCTCCTGTCACACTTCCACTGAAGCAAACCCTGCTTCTACTTTCCTCACTACGTCTCTGCTGCAGCAGCCGAGGCTCGGCGGTATTTTTGTCTCGGCTCGTGCTGAACGAAGGAGGGGACCCCGCTCGGGTTTGAGTTGAAAGTTCAGTTGTGCAGCGGAGGAAGAGCTGCGCTGCAAATGAAGATATTCTCCACTGGAAGGGAACAAAACAAACAAAGCTCTGGCGTGAAATTAAAGGAGATGAACGATTAAAACAAGTCAGGAGTCGAGGTACTGATTAGCTTTGTTACTGAGCAATGCAAACAGACGAATCCAGGAAGCAGAGTCGCTTCAAAAGTGATATTTTACAGCCGTCTTTTGGCTTGAAGGCATCTTTTATTCCCTCTGCCAAGTTGGACAAAACCTCCCAACGCCACCCCATAATTTTCCTCGGGTAGATCTCCCCCTAATGAGTAAACATTTATTTGCATATTTGACACTAACGGCCGATCTGTTATTCCTTAATGGCCTCATATTTCTCTAATTGGATGAGTGTGCAAAGCTAATTAATTATCAATTACCTGCTAATGGTTGCATATTCATGAGCCCACAGCCTATTAGCTTCCAATAAATACTTATTAAGAGGCCCTGATTGCTAAGTAGCTTATCGTCAACATGCTCGTCATCTGATAATTGCAGCGTGTTCCCTTTCTCTCTCCAGTTTGCGTTGATAAGAATACCGACACTCCGAGGGGACTGTGGGATAATGGAAAAGATTTTCATCAACTCAAAGGGGGAGAAAAGACTTCGCAGTAGTTTTAGTGCCTTTTATTTACCACTGCAAACACAGACGTGAAGCTAAGTTAATAAAACACGGCTTTATGATCTAATAGTGTTGGATTACACGTGGCAAAATAATAACAATACACCTAATCCTGCTGCACGTTTCACTACAAAGCATTACTTCGACGCTGGCACGAGTGAGATCATTGAGATTTCGGTGCCTGCATCTCTTTTTAAACCCAGAGTAAAGCCATAATGAGCTGCTGTATTACATGACACCTCAGTCAAGTCGGTGTCAGCCATGTTTGCAGTAGATGACACCGGTTAAATTAATAAGAAGAGTCGACACGAAGCTTCCACAGAAATATGCGCTGACTAGAGAATCGCAATTAAAGTGAAATTTCAATTTTCCAGAAGAATAAAACGATTGTCAGCCTGTAAATTCCTGGAATTATGGAACATGGCAACGCTGTTAGAAAGAAAATGGAGAAAATAATGAAGTTAACAAACTTCAAAGTTGTGCGCACAGTTTTCCTCTGCAAAAAGAGATCAAAGTATGGTGCAGTCGCTTTTAGTTTTACCACCATATAAAATGATATACACCGATCGGGCCTAACATTATGCTCATGATACTGTGTGGATCCCCCTTAAATGCTCTGAACCATTGGACATGGACCAGAGGACCTCTCAGGGTGTCCTATGGGGTCTGGAACCAGGACGTTGGCACTGGATCCTTTGGGTACTCTGGCTTGTCCAGTGGGGCCTCTGTCAATCCAACTTGTTCCACTGCATCCTGTTGATGCTTGATCACAATGGGCTGTAGGAAGTTTGGAGGTCAGATCAACATGTTGGACCATTGTCATGTTCCTCAACATGTTCCTGATTGGTTGATGTTGTTTCCATGTGGTGGGGTGCATTTTAATCCAGTGACATTTGGGATTTCCATTAGCATGAGGGAGTGTGTTTGTTGTGGGACAATGTTTATTTGGGTGTCTAAGTCTGATCAACATGGATGTTAAAATCCAAGGTTTTCCATCAGAACAGCACATAGTACCAATATGATCAATGTTATTCATTCCACCTGTCAGTGGCCATGATGTTGGGGCTGATTGGTGTCTTGAGAAACATGACAATAGCCCAACATGTTGGTCTGACCTCCAAACTTCCTACACCCCATTGTGATCAAGCATCAACAGGATGCAGTGGAACAAGTTTGATTGACAGAGGCCCCACTGCACAAGCCAGAGCACCCAAAGGATCCAGTGCCAATGTCCTGGTTCCAGACCCCATAGGACACCCTGAGAGGTCCTCTTGTCCATGTCCAATGGTTCAGAGCATTTTGGACCACATAAGGGGACCAACACAATATTAGGCAGGTGGTCATAATGTTATGCCTAATAGGTGTAAACTACAAACAAACATAAACCAAATATGACTAAAAATGCAGATTAACTGTATAGGAAAGTAATTTTTATGAGACCAGGATGTAGAGACGCCTGCTGTTACATGAGCCACCACAAAGAGGGTTTAAAGTACTTTAAAGTGGCAGATTTATGTCTAGATGATTCTGGAAACATTCTCTCAGCACGATACCAACAGAGGAGGATGTAGTCACAAAACCTTACAGGTGTGTGGTACAGAATGCAAACTGAGTGCTCAAGATTCAACAATTTTTATGTCGCATGCTCATACAGGAGATGATGTAGTACAAAAAATAGAATGTGCAATTCCTGGAGAGATTGCAAGTGTGATTGCAGAACACTGCTGCAGTTTCCAGTTGCTCGAACGCGTGCAGGTCAACATTTGTACACGACAGACGGCCGTCACTGCTGTTGTCATATTTATAGTCTCCAGTTAGCAGATTGTAGCAACGGTCCCGTGAATCATAAACGCGATTCATGTTGCAATGAACCAGTTTACAAAAACAAGGAGGCAAAATTCAATGCATTGCAAACAACATACACACTGCACATTTTAAAAGCAAAAGTAAGACATGAATGGTCATAATGAAAGAACAAAATGTGCTAAAATCAGCACAGTGGGGCTTTTATTGATGATAATTTGGATCATCTTACTTATTTTTCTACACACTTCAAAGTTATTGCACAGACTGGACAGTAGCTGCACAGTGCTGCGTATGTTATATGCTCTATTACAAGATCAGTTCTTGTATTAACACTTGAAATATCTTAGAAAGTCACCATTTTGAGGCTTTAACACTTTACAGAAATGGCCTAATCTGAAAGATACGACACCAATGGCATCAAATAATCGAGCAGAACTGCACCTTTAACCGGAGAAGCTTGACTAAGCTGCACAAAGGTTGTCTTTTTCCTCCTCGGCTTTGCTTCATATTCATGCCGTTACACAGATTCTCACCTGGAGTCTTCTGCTGCCGAACAATGAGCATCTCCTCTCACGTCTTGCTGAAAGGCAGTTTGACAGCTTGCAAGGACAATGTCTGTCTTTCACTCGACTTAAGCAGAATTTTCTGAGCCTGTCTGATAATTGAACCTCCAAACTTCTGCTATGTATAAAAAAAAAAAAGTGCTTCTCACTGAAATGTAACGACTAAAGGCACAAAATCCGTTGGCGGAGGCGTGTGACCCTGGCAGTTTTTACACTTTTAACAAAACAGATTCCCTGCGCTTTAGAAATGTCGAATGATAACTTTTATGTACGTTTCTCCCAGTGTGAATTTAAAGTGTTTCGGAACGGAACTCTTCACCCATAAAAAAAATAAAACACGAGCGCCACAAGGACGCAGCCGCACCTGCGAACAGCCTGACACCGTTCTGATCAAAAGAGCCAACTTTTGAAAGTGCATAATCAAATAAAAGGAATTATTCATACAAAATGACACCCGGGCTCCAACATCTCCCCACTCTGGATGTCGCGTTTGAATTTCCAAATGAAGCGTTGTCATCTTCTGTGCAGCCGGTTCGTGCGCTCCGTTCGTCTTCTTCTTCTTCTTCTTTTTTTTTTAATCACCACATTGCTCTTCCTCTGCGTAAACACAACATACATCCTCACGCTCGGCAACCGGAGACGCCCGTGGCTTATGAGGTTGTGATGGCAACGGCGAGATGCACTCAGGCTTGCTTCCATGCAGCTGGGACCCGTGCTGCGCTGCAACCTCAGGGGGAATGCTGGGAAAGTGGAGTGGAGGGTCAGGGTTGTGGGGAGGGAGGGGGGAGACGTAAACTGGGGATTAATTATCTTGAATCAACTGTCAGGCCTCACTGGCCTTACGAGGACGCTTCTTTGACTCATGCCTTATTCGAGACGAGGGCTGCGTTCGGAGGGAGTTGAGCCGAATGGTGGAGAATCGCACGTGTGACGGATGAAAACTGAATTTCTGAGAGCACACAAAGGAAACTGAGCCAAGTCAAATTAAAGCGATGACAATTTAGGAAATGGAGTCAGAAAGCGCGCGGTTGTGAGCGTGTTTGTGTTCAAAGAAACATACAAAAAAATAAAAATAAAAAGATGCCGTGAGAGCGGATTTCTGTGCCGAGCTACTGAGGAAACGGCTTCTAAAACCTGTCAAGAAATGTTGAAGCAAAACTATTCCCTGGTATGTTCAGGGGAAGTAGTTTTTATTTATTTATTTTTTTATTTTTTTTCTCGTCAGTTTTATCACCAAACACGGCGCCATAAACTACACTTTCCACATCAGTGGCAGAAAAAATATTCCTCCTGCCTGGTGTTGTGAGGGAATATTCCCGTGCCCCAAATCACTTTTTATGCGAATATTCAAATCGTCGGTGCAAATCTTAAAACACATCCACGAGTTTCTTTCATCTAAATGTGAAGAGTGACAAATGGAACTGGCAGCACTTTAGAAAAGGCTGCACTTGCACGTCTGAACTGGGATTAAAACGGAACGCAAAAGGATTTAATTTCCACTCGGGGAACTCGCTAAAACTAATGCAGTCTAATTACACAGACCTGCTGTAAATCTTTACCTTTGTTTATGATCAGTTTTTGCACCACAATGACAGACTGTGGTACTGTTGAGCTATTTTGTGCTGCATTTTAAGGTGTTGTAGGAGACCGAATGGGGGTTTTGATCCCACAGGACCAAATGCAAATCTCACAGGAGCGGGAGGTTTTAAACTTTGCTGCAGGTGGAAGCACACGGTTAAAAGATAAACTGAGGATCCCAGGATTTGTTGAAGCCAGAAGGATGCAGCCGACAAATTAAGCAGAAAAGAAGATGGACAGAATTGAACTTTGCTGCGACAAATGTGACAAAGTAGAGATGTGCAACGAATGCAAATATAGCACCTCTGTTTGTAGGCGACACCTGTCCTGTTCCTCCTCCTCAAAGTCAGCTCTCCTTCAAAAATAAAGCACTTTATTCTGCTTGAGATACTATAAAATGCAAGAATATTGTACTTAATGCACTGGAATAACTGTCGTTCTCATGACTGGGACTTCATGCGTCTCTTTATTAATACTACACGGTAAAATAACAATCAAATAACATGTTTTCCCTGCAGGAGGGAAGAAGACGTAAAATCAGTGGACGTCTACGTTAGTTGGGCGTAACTGGTCAGAACTCTTGCAAGTGTGGAATCTAGAAACTGTCCATCCTGTAATGTGTTGTTTTTACACCTCACATCCTTTGCATTATCTTCCAGTTTGTGCCATTGGTAGTTGCCATAATTAATAAACAATATTTATCACATCATTCATCGAATACATAAGTAAAACAGTTGAGTCATAAGTACAAAAATGCATGGCTCAAAGTGTCATTGGGAAAAAAACACACACTGAATTAATATAATCAGTGCATTTCCATATTGTTGCTTGGACACTTGGCATGTAACATTATGGAGGAACAAGGCACAGCTTCGTCAATATAAGGAAGTATGCCAACGGTGTCTTCCACATGAATGAAGTATGCTAACGGCGTCTTCCACATGAATGAAGGTGGCTAGGTTAACAACACACACTCACCGGTTTTGGGATTTATCTCGATGCTCAAGCCCTTTTCCTTCCGGATTGGGCTGCGGTAGAAGGCTCCTAAAAGTTATAGATAAACCCGAGACTGGTAAGTTATTTTTAAATAGCAGGAATAACAAAAATTGGGAGTTTAGACCGACCTGCTGTGTGAGTTCTTGTTCAACTTCCCCGCTGCTCTACAAACGCTGACTCAGCGCCATCTTGAACACTTGGTTGGTCGCGGCAACCCACGTGACCGCACGATGATTGGCCATAAGCCCATGTGACTACAATCCCATGGAAATACATGGACTATCGCGGGATTTACCTGGCTTGCACATTCAACTGCAATTGAATCCTGCATGTGTTGCTGTACATACGGTGGTTTGCCATTTCTGAGCCAACAGAAAGTCAGCTAGCTCGGCCAACGAAAGACCTGGAAGGGCTCTAAAGGTGAAGCTGGAGAAGGACTTCTTGTGTTCTATGGACACAACAATTCAGAAATCAGTTGCCTTTCCCAGCGCATGCAAAATGAATGTGGTTCCATCTCTAAACGCGATGACTAAATCTCCTGAATACGTTCAAGGTGCTTTTACATCCACCTCCTCTTTGGTTTGCTCGTACTACTTCTTTTATGTCTTTGTAGTTCTTTCTAACGTTTCCAAATAACCCCTTTACCTACAGAACAAGAACACACAATGATAAAAATATGACAACGTCTAACACAAGAGATCACACTCACAGTTGATTTCTTTTAACCCAAATCTTTCCTAAACCTCAACAAACATGGTTTCCTATCTGATCCTAGTCCAGATGTAACCATCGTTCTTCTGCTCTCATGACGCATGTCGGTTCCAACAACAAGCAAATGTGAACCTGTAATTACATTATCGTGCAACAGGTGCCTTTAATCCGGGATGGATCAGTGTGGTGTAAAAACACATTAGTACGGTAGCAAGAAACTGGGATTCTGATGGCAGCAGTCTACAAAAAGTAAAACTAGTGAAACTGTTAGTCCAACGGGAATTAGCAAGACATTAGCATCAGAGCGCTAGCATGATAGATAGTGTTAGCTGACTGGTAGACTGGAAAATGAGGATCAGACAATGATTCAACAGGGAAATTTGGACAATCGACCTAAAAGCTGGACATGACAATGTCGGCTAAACTGCTTTCGAACTCTGCACTGTGCTAACTGCTACTAGCGACTGAGTGTTGGACTGAAACCCATTCAGAAATCATTTTGGCCTCCACAAAATGACGTTCCTGCACAACTAAACTGCATTTTCGGATACGTTTTGAATGGAATGTAATGTGTTGAAAAAAAAGTCGTTTGAGACATTATTTGGTGGGAAAGGTGGCCAGTTTGCAGCATTAACCAGCAGTCAGACTCTTCACCCAGAAGATCAGGGTTCAGATTAAAGTATGGTTTTCCCTTGTTTTCTAGTTAGATTCAGTCACAAAGACTGTGTGGGCAGTTGCACGGAAATGCAACAATTCGGTTAAGGTTAAATTACTCGATTAGGGCTAGGAAAATATCATTTATCCATCCGTTTTCTTTAGATTAACCAGGTTTGGGTAGCGGAGACAGCAGGTGAAGCAGGTCATTTCAGATGTTCCTACTTCCCATCCACACTTTCCAACTCCTTCTTGGGGATCTAAAGGTGTTCCCAGGCCAGATGCAATCCCTCCACCGAGTTCTATGTCTATCCTGGGGTCTCCTCCCAGCTGGATGTTGCCTAAGCCAACCTAACTGGCTTCTTTTCTTGCAAAGGAGCAGCAGCTCTACAACCTAAAATGTCACGGGTTTGGTTAAAATATGATTTTTCACCATATTTTTGAAGCGTCTCCTCCATTTTTTGGGCCATCAGGTTGCCGACAAATCTAAAATACGATTGGCTGGCTGAAAAGGAGCAACAGTGAAGCAGTAGAAAACAATGCAAAGATGATTTGAAACATGTTTTGAACATAATCCAGAAAAAAATATGTTTCCCTCAAAACAAAATTGCAGTTTAGTTGTGTGCAAACCTTATTCTGTGGAGCCTGGGTTGGCTTGTGACACTTTAGAATGGGGATCATTTAGAAGTCAGAGAGACCTAGCTCATCGCGTGGAAGTCCAAAAAGAAAAAAGCTCGAAATCTTCCCAGATGGCATCGATTCTAATTATGCTGCTTCTATTCCGATGCAGTGTGTAAATGTAATATTACCGCCCACACTGCCTGACTGACAGGTCACGTCTGAGATATGTAGCACCGGATCACCACAGCAAAGGATCAGCAGCATTAAGGCTGAGGAAAAGATTGATAACGCCGTTGAAAGATTGAAAAGTTCTAACTAAACCTGCCAGTAAGAGTAATATGAAAGATCGCAGTCTGAACCGGCACCTTAAAGGCAATAAAAACGGCCTAGAAAGGTCCACAATCAATAGTCACAGAAACAGACCGACTTTGGATCTAATTGCAGTGTCGAGTTGATCCTCACTGCTAAAACTACCTGACTTTCACCACAACACATGACTTATTAAAATGCATTTTCGAATGAGGAACAGAATGCTCACACATGCATGCATCTCCGGAGCTCAAAGGCCGATCGCAGCTATACAACACCGTGTGATACGTGAGACAAAAATAACAAATGCGGCACTACCGCGGTGTGAAGTGTCTCCTACTCTTAAAACTACAATATTCAACTTTTCGGCTTCAGATAAGGAGTGTATCGTTAGTCCCACACTTTCACACACTTGTCAGTCATCTTGATGAGCTGTCATCCTGCCCGAGGCTGAGGTAACCGGCGTCTGCAAAGCCTCCACAGGCGTCGAGGAAGCCGACTCTGAACTCAGACGATGAGCCATAACAAAAGGCAGCGCTGATGTTTACTGTTTTTGAACATTCGGCGTAGCTGGCCTTTCATCTCTCGCTTCCTCGGTACACAGTAGCTTACTGCAGGTCACGGGAAACGGCATATATCCAACCCTGCACTTCAAATATCACTGAGGAACCAGTCAGACGGATTTTAGGCATCAAAAGAGCGGCTCACGGATGCACAGGGAGCAGTGATTTATGGAATATTCTATTCATTTAATAGTCCTTTAATATGAAAAACTTTCATAATGCAGCTCGAGCTCCACAAAATCTATAATGTAATTTTGGAAAATGTCACCAACATGAAGCACCGCATCTGTAAACCGGTGCGGCCGCTTGTATCGATCCTAACAGGTAACTAAATCTACCTGTCAAAATAACGCCTTGAGCTCAGAGCTAATATATCTTAGCGAGCAGATATATAGCAACCGCTACGAGCTAGCAGGGCGGGTGTGTTGGGGGTAACAAGCCCGTTGTTTAGCCGACATGTCACATGAATCAGGCCAATTGTATGATGGCCTTTTCTGCCGCGGCGGCCTCGTAAACACCAAGGTCAGTCGCAACAGTGGATGGAGACGTAAATGGGTCATATATATTGTAACAAGGCCGCCGGGGTCAGCGCAAACACGACCTTGAGCGCAACCTCGCTTGCACTGCCCCCCCACAGGACTCATTCTCCCAGACTCCTTTATTGCTCGTTCCTATGGCAACGGTCTGCTCGGCGGATTGGCCTCTTAATAGTTAATAGCCAGCTTGCTCTTATGGAAACAGAAAAAAAAGAAAAAGGAGAAGCCAGGGTCTCGCTTCATGATGTTTTTATGGTGACTGGAGCGCTGATTTTCCTCTTTTTTTCCCCAGGGGCGTTTGATTCGCTATCTGCTCGCTCCCAACACCCCCCTCCTCGACGCGACATGTACACATCACCATATATACACTTCCACGCCTCACCCCGACCCGGCTCTCAGGTCTGGGTCGGCCCACCGGGGCCCCGGGGCGACGAAACAAAGATAGTAATTGACTGCAGTTTATCGTTGACTGCATTGAACGCATCACACACTTGATCTGCTCTTTGGTGGCGAGAAGCAACAGTCCAAAGAGGCTGATTCTCAACCTAAAAGCCGATGAGGTCATGCATGAAACATCCTCTAAAGACTCGGGGACGAGCAGCAGCCTCATTATGTGAGGAGGGGTGAAGCAGTGGTGCTCAGTGATTGCAGTGATCGTCTATACGCCCCCTGGTCCCAGAACTAGCAGTGTTTGTGAAGAGTACCGCAACCCAGGCGTCAGTTTTGAGCATCTCTTGATGCACAGGCGACCAAGGTTGTACAATCCAGCTTTGCTCAGTTGAGACAATCAACAGAAGTACAGTTATTCCTTTCTCCACTGTCATATATGCTTTTATCCTCCAGACTTGACTACCTTGACATACTTTACTCTGGTAAACATTCAAAGACCGCAACTCATCCAAAATGCCGTCGTCATACCAAGAGAAGTGACCCCATTACACCAGTCCTTCCTGCCCTTCACTGGCTACAGATGAGTTTTAGACGTGATTTTAAGATTAGACTGCTTGTTTTTAAAGCCTTGGATGGCTCCTGCCTACATCCAGGAACTGTCAACTCCTTGTGAGCCTAATTGCAGCCTGAGATCCATCGTCAGAGCCTTTCTGATGGTTCTTAAGTCCTGTTTCATCACTAAAGGTGACCAAACCTTCGCTGTTTGGGCCCCAAGCTTGCCTGGAACGCCAACTCAGTGTCCTCTTTTCAATCTGCTCTTTAATTGTATGGCCTTTTCTTAACTGCTGCTTGACTTTTCTTTTTGGCCATACCACCTTGTGGCTGCCCGATCCCGTCAGATCTCGGAAGCTAAGCGAGGTTGGGCCTGGTCAGTACCTGGATGGGAGACCGTGAGGGAACACCAGGAAGCCTAGGTGGATGCAGTGTGAGAGTGGGTGGTTGGTGGTGGTCGGCGGGGCTGATGGAGCAGACTGGCAGCCTGGCCTCCATCAGTCTACCCCAGGGCAGCTGTGGCTACATACGTAGCTTACAACCATCGAGTAATGAGAGAATGAATAATGCAATGTAAAGCATCTTTGAGTGTCCAGAAAAGCTCTATATTATATTATTATTATTATGATTTCACTGCGTTTTAATGGGCTCGCACTGATTTTTCATTGTTTTATCCGTTTTATATTTACTGTAAAGCATTTTTTGCATTATTCCGTGCCACTGTGGCTCAAGTCACCAGTGGATCCATGAAAAATGAGACACGAAAAACCAAAATGTCTTCAGGGTTTTGATTGCAACCGGCTGAGTGTGTTTTTGTGCAAAATCAAGCAAATCTTTCTGCGAAATCTGCCCAACTTGGACGAATGCTTTGCACCGACTGAGAACTCTCTTCTCCTAAAGCTTTGCCATCCCAGGTGGAGCTAACCTGGAGGTGTTGGCAACTGTGCTGGAGATGAAACCTCAACTTCGTGGCCAATTTACTGCTCGTGTGGAAAACACTAACGAAGTTCCTGAAGTCCTGAGAGTTTCGGATGTTCTTCCATCCCCCCCCCACCACCATCATTTACTCTCCTATTATAAACACATGCATAAACACATAGATCCCGTTTGCTCTTTTAAACATTCACAAGTGCTTCACAGCGGCTTTCACATCGCGCTGCCGTTCCATCGCGCTAATGGCTGCAGTAATCATAGACAACTGTGCAGGATCCTAATGGGACTGTGCAGTAATTAGAGCCTGTAAATGCTAAATAAAGAGGTTTATTTTTGTTGGTATCCTTTAAAATCAAAATACAGTTACTGGCATCGTGTCATTATATCCTTGTAGTTTTGTTTCGTGCACCAAAAAAAAAGCATCAAATCGCAATCATGCAGTCTAATATCGTTAAACCAAACTGGCTTTTATGATCAGCAGTTGTAAATTTAAGAGAATTTTGGCAGCACATGTTTAACTACTCATTAAAGATCATTTCCACTGATGCTGTTTTCTCTTTTTCGTGTGTGTGATTCAGTCTAAAGTGTACATCTTCCCAAACTGTTTGACAGTTTTACAGCCACATCAACAAAGTGGAAGAGAGAGACACGAGCAGGCGATGCCGGCCTAAAATACACCGGGGCCGAAGAATGCACACAGGAAATACGACGCCGCTCACCTATTGTGAAAATGAAAGCCTTATAATAGAAACAGAAATTTGCAGAGAGAAAGGGTTGGGAGGGTTAGGGCAGGAGGGAGGGAGGCGAGGGGTGAGGAGTTAGTGGATTTTTAATGCTTCCTTTCCCGGTTAAAAGCTGATATCATCTGGAGACGCAGTGTGAAGCCAGCTGTTTTCATGCCGCCTTGTTTTTCTTTATTCTTGTTTTGTTGTCGTCCTTTTTTACACCGCATTTAGGCAGAGACCCGGGATGAATGGACGCTGGCTGCGAGGTTGAGATAAATAGACAGGGGTGGGTTGACAAGGGAGAGGAAGGAAAATACAAGGGAGGGAGGGTTGAGAGTGGACAGGGAGGAGATAAAAGGGAAGACGGGCAGTGACAGAGTGGAAGAAGAAGAAGTGAGAGATGAGGATGGACAGACTCTTACTAGTCCAGTGAAGTCGGAGCTCCTGAGGCCTCAGATAGGCGCTTAATTTGTCTTATCCCGGCAGAAATGTGTCCACTTTTCAGGATATTTGGCGCCTGGCGGGGGAGAGATGGCTGCAAATCACCTGCAGTCATTTGGGTATCGGACACAGGGGTCAGGCGGACGCTGACCTTTTATTAAAAGTCAGATCTGGTCCGGTCTTTGCCGTCGACCCTGATTTGATGGATAAAACGCAGCGCAATTGATCGGACTGGTGATCTGTGGCAAGACCAGGACATGTAATGACAGATTTGCATCAGAAATAATCGACAAAGCAGCAACATGAGAGGAGAAAATGTCAACAAACACCCAGTTTAGCCACTTTACATGTTCACTAATGCAATTCTTTGTAATATTTATACAGTTCCTGAACCTTTAACTCACTCAAAACGCTGCCGATAATCCCTAAAACCTGAGTTCACGTTGAAACTATGAAGGGAGGCCAACAACGCACAGCCAACTTTGCATAAATATGTTTTATGCAAACTCAAATGTAGAGAATCTGACCTGTCTGCAGCTCAGGTCAGTTTATATTTCCATGAAGATGTCAGTATTTACTGTGGATGCTGCAAAGCCCAGAGGTTTTCGACTTGAACGCTACAAAAAGGTGTGGATGTCTAAACACAGGCATCCTCTTATGCTCTCCTGTATGTGCATGCATTGTGTTTTGTGTGCATATGCAAACAGTGACATTATTTATGTTCCAATACAACTCTTTTCTCACCTGTTCCAACTCTAATGCTGAAATTAAGTGGACTTTGTTGGTGAATACAGTTCGAAAGCTGCAACTAAAGATCTTTTTCAGTCCATAAAACGGTAGATTGCTGGTTTTGTTCAAACATAATGGTATGAAATTTGCACAAAACACAGACAAGCAGCACATTCTCTTCAGAAAGCTGCACCCGGTGAATAATTTTAAGCAGTGACCTTCAATTACTGTCACTAAATTTCAGTTAATTAACCAATTAACTCATATTTTCCCACTTTTACACGCTTACAGCGCTGCACAAGAGTTTGAGGCACGATGCTGTGAACACTTTTATTCATTAATTAATAAAATCTTATCTAATCACTGCACACATACCCCTTTTCCACTGAGCTGGTTCCAGTGCTAGTTCGGAGCCAGAGCCTGACTTAGCACCAGTTCTTTGTGTTTCCACCACCTAAGCACCGACTCCAGGTTCTAAAAATTGGAGCTTAGCAAGCACCAACTCTTTGCTGGGCCAGAGCTAAGCACCGAGTACGTCAGGGGCTGGGGGCGGGGTTATGGTGACCAACCATCAACGGTGGAAAAGGACACACAAGTGGTAATTTGTGTCCTGTGTCTTCACGCGCTGAAATCCGGTGCAGTTGTGTCCCACCAGTAGCGCGATATTGGATGTGTCCAGGCAACAGGAGGACCTCCGCCTCACAATCAGCATTAAGACCATCTATAAAGATAAACATAGATATTATCATCAACTTATTGCGTTTGTTTAACTGCTATGTAATGGATGCAAGCGTAGTCATTTTATAGTGACCCAATGGCTCCAACTTGACTCCTTGTCAATGGAAAAGCAAACAGGTTCTTAGGAGGAACCAGATTTGAACCAACTAAGCACCAGAACTAGCACCTGGTTCTTCTTGGTGGAAAAGGAGGCACAGTGTTGTTTCCTTCTTCAGTTTTTCAGGGTCTTAACCATAATGTTTAAATGAATCAGGTACCGTTTGTGTAATCTATGATATCCTGGCGTTTTGTTCTCAATATCTTCAAGTCTTCAGCTTTTGTGTTGGCCTCTGTTTGGTGTAAACTGCCTTGAAAGTGTGAAATTGTGCAGCTTCAGCCTTAATTAATCCCAGCGATCAACCTCGGCTTGATAAGTTTAACCATCTGAACCCCAAAACCTGTTTGTGGGTTCGTTGTCGCCATAATTACACAATTTATTAAAGTCAGAATCCGTAAAAGAGAAAAAACTGCCAGATTTTTCCAACTCTCCCACTGGTTCTTGAACTACTCATTTGCAATGGGCTGCTCTGTTGGGAAAATCATCCAAATCTGAGGTTCAAATGGTGAAATCTCATCAAAACTACCTCATTTTACGTGCCCAATTTAAAAAATAACCAAAAAAATAATCCATTTTCTTTAACCACAGTCTGTAAAAATGAAAAAATGAACCATGAAGCTGTTATTGACTCAACCAACAGTCTGGTAACAAATATACTGGGACTTTTTGGCTGAACTGCAGGCTGTGTTTAGAGTAAGTATGAAAACAACTTAGAAAGGTAAGAAGTTAAATTTAAATAGTATGTAGAGCAACCTTTATCCCAGTGTTGTAAATACCACTGCACATGTGGATTCCAGGTCCTTTTTTTTAATTTTTGCAAAACAAATGATTAATAAAACATACATTTTGACCTTCTCCCTCTCTCTTTTTTAAGATTTATAGCATTATATGTGTTTCATACTGTGAAAAAATGCATTTCTGAGTTCTCTCTCTCCTTCTATTTATCGTCTTGCTGTTTCCATGGAGGTGAAGGACTTTATATTAAAGTGAAAAATGAGCCCACAGTGAGGCAAAAAAAATGCAGCAGGAGCAAATAAAAGCTCAGAAAACTGCCCGGGCTTCTCAAAGTCTGGCAAATCTGTTTAATTTTAAACCTTATTTCTTACTTGAAAAGCACTCTGGGTCAACGTCTGTAGGTTTTAAATGTGCGACATACACACTGGTGGCTTCACTTTAACTTGACTTGTCAGGTTCTCTCTAACTCATCTGTGTCTTCATGTGATCCCAGACTTGGGATTAAGGACTCTGCTGGAGTCACATCATCTGTTGCAGGACTCCTTGTTGTTCTTGTGAAATGACTTATGACTCTAACTGGGGTTGTTTTCATGTGGCAGGACAAACTGGGATCAACAAGATGCTTCTCAGATGCTTCAAATCGACGGATAAGGACCTAAACCATCCAATGCACCTGAAACATTTGCCCGGTTGAGAATTTTTGGCGAATAAAATGTTCTCGAAGGGTCATTGCACAATAAAAATCCGCTTCACGGATAGTTGTAACACGGAAAAATGAGTGGCACAGATGGGGGCTATTAGCAGGCATGCACTGTACTTAGTGTTTGCAACATAAACATCCATCTCCGTGTCAAGCCGTCTCTATTTCTGTAATAAGATTCAATTATTTGCGCTCTGGCATGAGCACGCAGGAAAAACACACGTTCTGTTTCCCCCTCTGTGCTTTCGTTCATTCAAAAGGACACAAACAGAACATCTTTCCTTACAGTCAGCCGCTTCCAGCGTGTTTACAGCCGACAAATCTTTTGTTTCGGCCTCTTCCTGCGTGTGTGTGTGTGTGTGATGGGGGAGTCCCTTCAACCTTGACTGGGCGCCTCAGCGTAGCTTTTCAGTTATGAATAGATAAGAATGGATAACATTCTTCACGGGTACTGAGCGGCGGTGAGCGCAGCGTCAGAAACGTCGTGTGTGGTCTCGTCACGGACACACTCTCTGAATCAGCCGCACAGCGAAGCCCGTTTTCTGAGCATCCATTAGAAATCATGTAGTAGATTTAAAAAATAGCTAATAAATCAGAAATTATTGGAGTTTTTCTTTCTCCAGGAGGGGCTGTAGTGCAGAAATTGCAATTACAAAAGCTGCTTTGACTTTGCAGATGTCAGGCAGGTTGTTGGTTCGGTCCTTCTCTGGTTCAACACCGTCCCCAGAGCTTCATCCATCATCATCGGCCAGTCATCACACTCATTAGGGCCTATTGTGGCTGTTATTTTACGTTTCTTCTGCAAGTCCAAACACACAAAGATATGACTGTGTAGCACTTTACACCATAAATCCTTCAGAATACCAAAGCACAGAGTCTGAAACTTCACAAGTTGGACATTAACATTCCTTCATCAAATGGTCGTGTCACAATTATCCAGTTTAACTTTGCAGAACTTTCAGTAAAAATTCTGCAAAGTTCTAGCAATGTTTTAAATGCAAAGTTGTATTTTAGTTCCTAGATTGTTCTTCCGACAGGCAATGTTCTTCAAACATTTTCCAGATGTTGCATTGTGGACGTCCTTCTTTTGTCATCACGCAACAATCGGGGAACCTTTGAAAGAACTTTCTCAACAGCAACGTCTTCATAACATCCTCAGAACATTACAGGCCAAACGCTCCACCTTTGTAATATGTCACATTACGGGAACGTCTGATAAAAAGAAAACATTCATCGGAGATCTCGAGAACATCTCTAGAACCCTTTTTCAATGTTGGTTCTTCTTTAGTTGCTAGAGAATGTGTTTTTGTTAGAATGTTGTGGGAACGTTTTGTAGATGAAGATTCTTAACAGGAACATCCTCAAAACATCCTCCAAAGTGTTCCACGTTTGTTAAGATTTCAAATTACTGGAACTCTTTTATGAAAACACAGTCTGTCTTCTGACTCGTCTAACATCTTGAAAACACTTTATGAATGTTTGTTTCCTTTGTTGTCGTGGAACGTAGTCTGAGAACGTCCTCCAAACAGCCTCTGAATGTTAAAACGTTCCATCTTAGTACATGTAATGAAAAATATCCTCAAAACCTTCTTTGATTAGATTAAAATGTTATTAGAACTTGTAGGTAAGGTTAGCTAATGTCATGGGAACGCTCCCTTCTTGCTGGATTTCGTGTCCGAAGAAAATGGTAATGTCTTTTGCCATTTTTATCAAACCTGCTATAAGTTACACAGGTGAGATATGTTGTAACTCCCATTCTTAAATTCTTTGTTCTGCAGATGCTAAATATCAGGCTGGATCACAAGGAAGTGCATGCTTCCATTTGACACGTGTGTTGGTTTTGAAAATGACATTAAGTGTGATATAGCTCCGGTTAAACATGGAAACAAGCGGATGCAGAAGTAATCTTCAAGGCAGATTTATTGGAATTGTTGGGTTTCAAAAGATTAAACCGGCATTAATTAAGCAAGAGTCAAGATGAAGACGCATTTATCTCATGCGTTCTTCTCCATTGTCAGAACCTGCCGCCTACATTACCCATAATGCTCATCACTCACTAACACGTCAGGTTAAAGATCTTGGTGAGCTGTGCTGGTAGCATAAGTTGTTAAACATAATAACTATATGACTTTATAGTGATATTTTGCATAGATAACTTCAAAAAACCCAAACAAGTACGACCTGCACCAACACTAAGCTGTAAGTACATGATAGCTGTGTTTCAGTAGGTTGGTTTTGGATTTTACTGCCCACTGAGGTCTGTCCCACGAAGTGAGATGAGTGTGTTAGCAGGTGTGTCGAGCCTAAAGTCAGTTTTAACCTGCTGGGTCACCATGGCAACTGATGCCGTGGAGCTGACCTGGCTGTAACCAAATCGTTCCCTGTTGATTCTGTACAAGTGATACAGATTCTCAGCTGTGGGAATGTGTTAAATCTGCAAGCCTGTTGAGCTGTGCGTTACTAAAACCACTGAATGAAGCAATGCAGTTGCAGTATCGCACACTGTATGCATCGTGTTCCCATGGTAACCTGACATGTTTCAGCTGGTGATGCAGAAATCGTACGAATACCCTTTTAAGTTTGGTCCTGATTTGCTGCTCAGTCTGTTTATATGCTGGTGCTGCAGCTGATATTCTATTGGTATTTATTACATAGAGTATATCCAATCAATACCATTGATTTTTCTATGATTTGGCCCAAAATTAAAGTGATATCCCGCATTATGGGACAGTGTCAGACCTAAATGCACTTCAGCACAATATCATGTTTCAATATGCATGAAGTTTGAAGTTTACCAGCTCTAATGTGCAGCGGTTGGCGCTTCACCGTTATTACCTCAGCCAAGGAGGTTATGTGATGGCCGGCGCTGGTTTGTTTCTTTGTTTGTTTGTGTGCAAAATAACTCGAAAAGTAATGGATGGATTTGGATGAAGTTTTCAGGAAATGTGTGAAATGGGACAAGGAAGAAATGATGACATTTTGGGACTGATCCGGATCACCGTCTGGATCCAGGAAATGTTTTCAATGTAAGTGTAACCAGGTGGACAATTAAATGCGGTTTACTCTAAAAGCCACCAGAGGGCACTCTTGTTTTTGGGGTAACCCCCTGTGACCACATGATATTTTGGGTCTCCAAGTGACAGACAGCGACAATGATGGAGTTCTCTTTCCTTCCTGAGCGACATACGCACGGTTGGGCCGGCATTCTTATCTCTGGTTGTCTAAGAAGCTGGGAGGCTGTTAGGAGCTGCCGCGCTAGAGGCCGCGTCTGTTCATTAGGTTGGATGGGGTGAAGGCCACATTGTTGGTAGGAAATTTGAACTGTATGTAATTACATTTGTATCTTTAACATTCCATGCAAAATATGTGAATTGGGAGATTGTGTTGGGGCTGGACTGAAGCTGCTTGGCGGAGGTATGAGCTCTCTGAGGGCTTTTTTAGTTTTTATATTCCTTGTTTTTCTCTATTAAAACAAACCGTTGACGGAAGCAGGAGGGTGACGTGACGTATTAAACTCCCCCTTTTCATGTGAACGTGCACAGAGTTTGAAGCAGAAAGTCTGAGTTGACAAAGAAAGCTGACAACCACGGTCATGATACCCGTTATCTCTGCTTCAGCTTGCTTCGTACAGGTGACCCAAAAATTACTGAGCTTAGCTTTATTTGTATTGTGGCAGATGAAAGGATGGGGTTCAAAGTGAGATTAAGGTTGGGAGGAACTTCATGATCACATTAATGCCTATATGGACATAGCTGAAGGCTTTTTTAGGTGTGAAAATGGTTCGTTTCCGGGTTTCTGTACATATAAAACACTGAATGATGCTTCAGGCACCGAAGAATTCAGCATGTGTGTCTGCTTTAAGGGTTATGATCCGTAAAAAAACAACAAAATACACGGAGATTGTACTGCTATAACGTAACGACAGCTTATCTCATAAAACATCCAGTAACCCAGCAGTAAACAGGCACACACACACACACACACACACACTGCATAATCCCCACAGAGCTGATATGAACTACTGCTTCAATTTTTCTTCAATTTGGATCCATTTGTCCTTGTGGCTGCGCCGTGTGAGAGCAAGAAGGATGCGAGTCGGTCGGCTGGTGGAGGAGGGAGGGAGGGCGGTGGTGGTGGTGCTGCTCGACAAACACTCTGAAATCCTTGAGCGCTTCTCCCTGAAGCACCGACAGACTACACAGAGGAAGGACAGAGGACGCTCCTCGACAGGAAGCGCCACAGAAAAAAATAAGAATTGGCCTGTTTTCATTGTCTCTCTCCGTAATCTGGCACCGGCCCAAATTAAATATTTGATAAAGGGGGGAAGAACAATAACAACACCTTGCAAGGGTCTGGAGTCAAATCCCACAGGAGCCTCTGGGAAGGAGCACAAACAGCGGCCCAAAGCCTCCCTGTGCAGGCTTGTGCATTGGTGTGTTCGCTTTTTTTTGCAGCAGTGGCTCTTGTTGTGGCTAAATGTCAGGGTTTAGCAGTCAGAGGGGGATAAGCATGATTTGAATAATGTTGTCTGTCAGTCGCTGCCCCGCTTGTTAGCCGCACATATTCACACACACAACACAGCGCATTCCATCAGGTGTACGCATGTATGGAGCCGTACGGAGCGCTCAAATGCACAGTGACAGGCATGAACGGGAGCACAGACCAGAAGACAATCGGATGCAAATACACCCTGGCAGGCTGCGTATACATTCAGACGTATAGAAATGTATAGTGGTGCTCGAACAGCTGCTATTTACAATTAGATTTTCTGCAAAACGGCGTCGGGATGCTAAATTTTCACCTGCAGATTGTGAGGATCGGGTTGCGTTCAAGGTCTTCTGCTCGTCACCTTGAAAACATTACAAAGTAAAAGGAACATTTATTCTCCAGTTCACACCGGAATTGCTCTGAAGGGACAGAAAGTAGCAGAACTCTGTAGATTTTTCAGAGAAAAAGGCCGATCATCTGCTTTGTAAATTTCGTATTAAATGTACGAACAAACCTCTCGAGATGCATCGTCTTGCATTCTCAAAGGAGCTGTGCAGAACGCATGCATCTGCTGAAAAGGACAAAAACCCCAGCGATACATCCACGTATAGAAATATTCAGCTGTGCCGAGCGCGCAAATGCACGGACTTTGCTTCTGCACACAGGGACACTTATCTCAAGTGATAAAAGTGCTGCAATTTGCTGGCAAATCCCCCACCATTTTCTAAGAGTAAAATGGTCCAATTTTCTACTTTTCGCATCAAGGCTGTTACTGGAAACCATCCACAGGCCTTTGGCTTTGCTATACATCAATTCGCGTGTCTGTCTGGTAAATATACAAAAGGTGCGGCTGCATGCTCTTCCAGATCGCGCATTATAGCGACAGATTTGCATACGTTTTCGGGGTTGTTGATCTGTGGGCTTTGTGCTGGCGGCATTTTTTAACGTCTTCCAAGGTGGCGGCGAGAAATTTAAGCTTCAGTTTCAATATTGTGACGAGGAATCGCCGGTGTGGCATCTGAAGGGAAAAGCCGAGGAGAAAGATTAAATCGGCGGCCGAGGGGCGAAACGCTGCATCCCTGCATCCGCTGTGCAACAGGCAGCAGGGTGCACGAATCTGCACCTCTCTGCAAGCACCCACACCGAGCTCTGCAGGGCTGTGTGCTGACGAAGAAAGAGAGGAGTGTAACACTAAACTATGGCACAGAAAAGAAATGGAGCAGCAAAAAGCGAGCTTGCATCGCTGTTATATAATTAGTATGTCAAGCATTGGGCCCAGAGGCCGAAAATAGAGCCGCTGCCTCGCCTCGGGAGCCGTGGCAGGGCCGTCAAACGAGACGGGAGGAGGGGTTTAAGGCCCAATATAACGGTGGTCTAATAGCGCCAGTCAAGAATTTGTAGCGTCGGCCAGCCACACGCCGTGTGTAATCCCTGACACAGTTGGCGGCGCTTTGCTGACACGACATTCAGAAAGTCAGGACTGGAGAGGAAAGTGCTGATCTGTTCATCCAGCTCCCTCCTGATAGATTAAGTTTAAAGGCATTCTGATGGGACCTTCATTTGTCTCCTACTGTATATGTTGTTTTATATAATGATATGGGCGATAAAACCTTCCTTGGCACAAATTGTGGCTCGAGAAAAGCCAAAAAAATATCACAAGACATGTCAGAAATACTGAATAACCTCACTGTGTGGAGATTTTATGACCCACTTGGTCAAACCTAAAGGGTCGACATCATCTGAAGCGTCTGAAGATGAATGAAATGACAGTAAGTTATGGGAAAAGTCCCTTCCAAGTCCTTCATATATAATCAGAATGTCTCTTCTGTTACAGGAGCCTATATTTGGCCGCTCTAAACTCTCCTGGATTTGGTATCCAGTCTGGCAAAATGAAACAGCCACGGCTTCTTTGTGGAACACGGTATTGCTTCAAAATTGAACAGTCACCCAGAAATCCATTTGAAATCCTGAAATAAATCCATCTGAGATGCGGCAGGGAACAGACAGTTTTACACCATTCAGAAAATAGACCCGAATATGAAGACTTGCTCTGCTGCACCGACTTTCTCTTTTCTTCTCCGCGTAAAAACTCGCCTAAACCTTAATAAAGCCGACGACGCAAAATTGCACTGAGCATTCTAGATTGAAAATGTCTAACTGTTAAAGTGGATTCTTAAATTTGATTTCCGATTCCCTCTCCGTCCTCCCTGCCTCTGTTATTTTGCCCGTCTGTCCCGTCATTGACTGTGAACCTTTAACTTTCGCCACGTGGGTCTTTAAATTTCCACTAACTTGTGCTCATTCCAACAAGCCGCTCGCTCGCTGGCAGCTGTAAAAAAAAAAAGAGCCTAATCCCTGATATGCAAATGTAAAATGCCTTCAGTTGGGTTGATGGAGCCTGTGGGAGCTCTACCCAGGAGGAAACACTGTAAAATCAACTGTATCCACCGTGCGATTTATCTCCGGATCAGATCGTCGCTCCCCCCACTTCAGTCGGCGAGCAAACGGCATCGCAAATGAATGAGAAGACGTCAGGCGAGATCATTGTTTGGGTAATCATCTGTCGAGAACAGACATTGATAGAGTTGTCGTTCCCCTTGAATAGGCATGACCCATTTCTAACCCAACCCCCTCCCCTCCAGTGCATGCATACATTTATATGTAGAGTGCACGATTAGGGGTATTAACATGAGCATATCCAGCTCCATGAACCCCCAGAACAATCGGAATCGGGTTTATTGACAAGTCGGTTTCCACATGTGAGGAGCAGAGCAGCAAACAGCAAACACTGGCAAGTAGAATTAAAAAATAGACGCATAAAAGACTTAAAAATCAAGTTAAATAGGCAGCAAGTGCAGCAAATCCAAGATATAATGAAGATAATAAAAGTAAAAATGTGCAAAACATTACAAACACAACTGACAAGAAGTCAAGCAAACACACCAACACACACTTGTGAGCCTGTGAATCCGAATGCAGATGTGCGCTCTCAAACCCACCCACGCACACCCACAAAAGAAGAAGACGACGACACTGAAGGCACAGATAAGACACCGGTCGTCACGGCGACCCCATTCTCCCACTTTGTGATGCAATTTCCTGGTCCTCACGGAGTTGAAAAATGCCATCAATCAAACTGAAACATCCAAAGCGGCCGGGAGGAAATTCATTCGAACCGAGCTCGACCCCTCTCACAAGTCTCTCAAAGGCGCTTTACCGAGTCGCCGCCGTCACGCGGTGTTTGGACAGCGGCCGCCGATGGTCACGGTCGATCTTCCGCCGCGTTAGAGGCCCTCAGACGCGTGGGAGGAAGACCACTTTCCTCCAACATGAACTTGCACGAGCAGGAGGTTTCTTTAGAAGTGTCAGATTTACTTGATGAAAGCAGAAGTCGACATCTCAATGCCTTGAATGCAGCTTTCGTGGGAGAAAGCGGGAAGACAGGGGGATGTGAAAGAGCGACAGACAGGATGCAGCTTTTCCCCAAACACCTAAGAAGCAGCTGCCCAGGTGAGCTGTCTGGAGCCTGTTTAACGATGGCGTAACTGGGGTTAGTGGATGGCATCGAGGCTTCTTTAGTCAGTTTTAACAACTTTTAGAAGAGGACAGGCGTAAATGAAAGATGATGTAAAATCTTCTGTCAAGTTCACCTAACATCTACTTTCATCACTTCTTTTTGTGTTAATGACAAGATGATAAAGAAAGTGTGTCCTGATTCTCCGTTTTGAAACGACAGAAACACAAAGACACAGAAATCCTGGAGCGTAACCAGAAATAAATACATATAAACAAATAAAACATAAAACACTTTTGTCATCAGGCATGACTTAATGGCTTTTTGTTTTTTTTTTAATTTTCTAATTTATATCAATAATAATAATAATACATTTTTGACTTAATTTTATTTTATTATATATATTTTTACTTTATATACATATATTTTTTACTTAATTTTATTTTATTATGTATATTTGTATATTTGTACTTTATTTGTACATATATATTATTTTATTATATCTATTTTTACTTCACTATATTTTTATTATATATTTTTTTAACTTAATTTTATTTTCATTCCTAATAATTTTTTTTACTTCATTTTATTATGTATTTTTTTTTACTTCATTTTATTTTTATTATATAAATTTTGAACATTTAATTATATATGTATATCATTTTATTTTCATTATATATTTATTTTCACTTCATTATATTTTAATTATATATTTATATTTATTTTTACTTTAAAATTCATACATTATTTTATAAGGCATACTGAACACCCGACAGATGATTTTGCTACTGTGCATTGGTCCTGACAGTTAAAGGGTCAGGGTTAGCATCATTAGTTCAATAGTTATTCACCCGAATCTCTTTCTGGGTCATGGTGGTTTCTTCTGGATCCAGCTCCATAGCTGTTGATTCTACAACAGATCTGTTGGCATCCTCCTGATTCAGCAGAGTCTCAGCTACATGTTGGTGTTGGCTGCATGTCTGGATCTTCATCTGTTACCTTACAGTGATGACCATTCCACAGGCCCTCTAGGTTTTCCTGTTCTGGATCCTAGTATCTGGAATCTTGTCCGGATCCAGATCAAATTTTTTCCAAGCAGTCCGGACATTTATTGTGGACTTATATGTAGATATGCATGCACCTTGCTCCATCTTCCAGTGCTAAAGAATCCTGCAAAACATCCCTGGATCCAGATGGTGATCCGGATCACCACCAAAGTCTAATCATCTGTTCCTTGTCCCATTATCCACCTTTCCTGAAAACTTCATCAAAATCCGTTCAGAACTTTTCGAGTAAAGTTGCTAACAGACACACAAACAAACATAACCTCCTTGGTGGAGGTAATTATAGACCACAGCATGGCGTAATTGACAGAACAGTGGTGACTGTTCATGTAAATGGCTGAGAAAAGAGGCAGATTTAGTGTTTGCTTACTCTGAACTCAACAGGTTTTGTTATAAACTCGCTCCAACACCAAACTGTGACACTGAATCATTTTAAATTCACTGCTATGACATCCACATGAGTTTCCTGCAGGTAATATACAGTATAACTTGAAATAAAAGCTCTGATGCAGAAGCTAAAACAATATAGAAAGTTGTTCCTCCTCATCGTGGGAATCGAGGACAGGAGTTGAGATGTTATGATCCAATATGTGATCATGATGTGCCGAGCTCTTCAGAGATACACAAACCCCCCCGCAGAGGATTCAAAAGCATTTACAGTTAATTTTTTTCAGACATCTGTGTTAACCAAATGTCAAGCCGGGCTTCCACGTCCGTCGCCGCTGGTGGAGAAACGTTCCTCATCTGCTGTTATTGATGTTTCCCCCCCTCCACTGTACTGTAACGCTCCACCGACGCCCGAGGGAGAAGCCGGGCCAGAGGTCGCCTTTTGTGCTCGGCGGAGTTGCACCGGAGAACACCCGAGCAAGTAGAGCTGCTGGATGTTATCGAGGCCTGAACGAAGCCTCTGTGTTGGATTTTTAAAAAAAGATAGGTGCTGGTTAATGTGCCGAGTGAGCTTCATGACCCCTGAGTTTATGAAAGAAGATTAAAACCCTCTTCTGTCTCCAAGATACATGAGGGCTGGTGAAAAGATAAGAAGGCTTGAATAATTCCTGATTATTTTAAGGTGGGGGGGGGATGTACAGCCGAAGCCACATCTCCTCCTCGCTGCTGCAGATACATGTGTTCAAATGAGGAAGTCACGTTCAGTTTCTGGCTGCTTGTGATACGCTAGGACTTTTAATCCGCAGCGAAACAAAACCCCAATCTCTTCTTCTCTTTACTTCAAGGCTGGCTGTGTGTTACCACTTCTACTTCTGGGAGCATTAACAGGCCAGTAAAACAACAAAAAAAAGAGAAAGGTTTGGCTTAGGGACTGGCGATATATCATGTTTGACTGATGATTTACAAACTTCCCCTTGTTTGTATCGCAGAGTTGCAGACCAGGCAAGTTTACGCTGGAAGATATTAGAAGCTCAGAAATCCCATCAACTGCAGGCCGTCGGGGATTTGACTAAAAGGAAAACAGAAAGTGTACAATTGAAGGGGAAAGGAAAAAAAACCTGTATACAAACAATATGCAGCGCTTTACTGAGGGGTTGGTCTCCTGGTAGATGAACAATATTTGTTCATTTTTCATTTGTCGCATGGACGTCACTCCAAATAGGCCCGTACAATAGATAACAAATGGCTCTTACCACCTATGAGACACAAGTATGGACACCTTTTGTGCTTCTGTGTGGCAAACTGGAAAGAAGTTCAACACAAATATGCACTAAAACTAGCTTTCAGTGGGTATCATGTACAAATGTGGCAACATCTGATCCGAGAAAGAGACAAAAGCAGTTAGAAAATGCAAAATGGTTCCTGATACTAGATCAATAATGAGTTTTAATGCCACATGCTGCAATTATAATCATCTTTACTGGACTACAGAGAGTTACGTTTTGGTTTTTGCTCAACGTAAAACAGGAAAATCTTAACCCAGAAGGTGCAGGAATAAACTAACTGGCCACAGACGAAAAGCTGAATAACTGCCCCAAACGAGAGGAGGAAGACTTCAACACTGATCTACTGACACCTGTAACAACAAGGTGAAATACACACCGATCAGCCACACTGACCACCTGACCACTGACAGGTGAAGTGAATAACATTGATCATATTGGTACCATGTGGTGTTCTGATGGAAAACCTTGGATTTTAACATCCGTGTTGATGAGACTTAGACACCCAAATAAACATTGTCCCACAACAAACACACTCCCTCATGCTAATGGAAATCCTAAATGTCACTGCAGGAAAATTCACCCCACCACATGGAAACAACATCAACCAGTCAGGAACATGTTGAGGAACATGACAATGGACCAACATGTTGATTTGACCTCCAAACTTCCTACACCCCATTGTGATCAAGCATTAACAGGATGCAGTGGAACAAGTTTGATTGACAGAGGCCCCACTGCACAAGCCAGAGTACCCAAAGGATCCAGTGGCAACGTCCTGGTTCCAGACCCCATAGGACACCCTGAGAGGTCCTCTGGTCCATGTCCAATGGTTCAGAGCATTTTTGAGCACATGAGGGGGACCAACACAGTATTAGGCAGGAGGTCATGATGGTGTTTCTGATCGTGAGTATGTGTAAAGTGATCTTAGAGGCCATCAGTCTCCGTTTGTGGGATTCTTTGGATTCAGCACCCTGGACAGCGATTGTGTCGGATATCATCTAAATGTTGGCCGATCGGTCTAGTGTGCACCTTAAAGGACTGACTTAATTGCTGACTGGTTGTTTGCCGATTCATCTTTTGCTCCACGAACTCGGAAAAATAACTGACATGATGCTTGTATAGTCAGCTGTAGAGAAAGTAGTACTAATGAAGTAAAAATGCTACTAAAAGTCCTGCACTGAGGAACTAAATAACTTAAAACAGGCTTCTTCCTTGTGTTTTTAGAAACGAGCACTGCCTCTCTTTAAGAATCTGTGTGCAGACTAAAACATTTTTATCATTGCTGGACAATTTAGATTTAAATTACATGCACGTTCCTGCCCATATCCTCAAGCCACTTTGGTGAATCTAAGCGGATAATAAGGTTCTTATCCTCAAACTTCTGTCCTTTTTAAGCTTTAAAACACTTAAATATATAAATCAAACTACCTGAGAAGGTCAGAGGGGAAGATCAGAAGTTGGTGGTGCTGCAGAAAAGCTTATAGGCATCTAAAACCTGACATGGGACCCCGATCAGACGCTTTTTTCTAAGGGATCACAAGACCAAAAGGTTGTGATTCGCTGGTTTAAAGTGGCTGTCAAATACAGCACCATCATGCCGTTTCTATTTTGAAGATCCCCTTGAACTCACCGCTGGAATCAACAAGAAGATCCGTGTTTCTGACCAAATGTTCTCCACAAAGCCAAGTCAGACCTGAAGCCCCGAATTCACAAACTTTTTGGCGTCATCGAAAAAAATATTTATGGTCCAGTCGCTTTCTAACTTATGACTTTGTTTTTCCTGATTACGTTTTATTTAAATGAGCTTTTATTGATCTGAGGAGAGTGCCAGAAGGCTCTCCACCGCCGTCATCGCAGCAGTGCTGTGAGCTCGACACTTTATTTTGGAGCTGTTGTCCAAATAGTGCCATTATATGAGCCGAGTGGGGCGTTTGCGAGCTCCGTCCTGTGGCGTAACAGCCTCGCATTCTGACTCCCGTCTGCCCCGCCGCCGCACGATGGAGTGTTGAAAGACTCGTCTAAATGATGAATGATAGTTGTGAGCAAACTCCGCGCGAGGAAAGCTCGGGTGTGTTCCTGCAGCCTTTACTCTCAATGAGTGATGCTGGCCGGCTGCCAACGCTTACATTCAGACTATCAGCGCAGGATACAGGGGATCCGTCTAATACTGCTGCAGCCAGAAGTGCTGCAACAGTAATGGATGATGTTGGAAAGTGACACGAGTCAGATTGCTGCTGGCAGCCGTGCAATACAAAGAAATAAACCAGAGTGATGGTTGTATTTGATGCTGTAGAGGCTCGAAGCTTTCAATTGGACCAAACTCTGCAGCAGTGACTGATTCTAGCGGCTCCAGTCGATCATTTTCTCCAGTTGAAACTTTGCAGATTAGAGGAATCCGCTTCTGTAACACTGATTAAATGGAAACATCCGATGATGCATGTTCAGTCATTACAAACTCGTACTATGGAGCCAAACAGTCTTTAAAGTGGAGACGCGGATATTGAGAAGCATCTTGGGTCTTGTGTTTGCATATTTCACTCAGCATAAAAACAACTAACCTTCTTTTCCTTTATCCAACGAGAACCGCAGCTGAAATAAACCGGCATGTCGAGTCTGCATGATTGCCTTCTTCTGTTTACATTTATTAAATAAATCTTTCTGTCCAAGTCGAGCAGTTTTCTCTTACCTCTATTTACACAGTGCCGTTTCACTGAGACGCTCCTCCCCAGTGAAGCCACTTCATACATGCAGAAAATGTGTTGTTTTGCTTTTTTTTAACCCCCATTTTGACTTGGAATATGTTGGAAAAAGCTGCACAAACTACTGAAATATAAAGCAAATTCACATTTCGAGATAAGCCCTTACTTTTATTCGAGTGTATTAACCGATGAAAAGCCCAACGACCCGTTCAGTAGCGCTGCACTTGTACAATCACACATCCCCCGGCCAACACATCACACTTTGTGCACTCATACTGAAGTATATATATATATTCTTCCACAGGTCAACACAAAGGTTGATGCAGCAGAATAAGGCCGTCTTCAAAGTGTTGCCATTTTTTTTGATCCACTCCCTCCTAATCCCCCCCGAGTGCAGACTGGCTGTAACATGGACCATTAGCTAAAGAATGTTGAACATAACCATACCAGTTGTGCCCAGCCAGCCAAATCAAATAACTCCTTTTTTTTTACAAGCGCCGCTTCACAACACGGTCCCGCTTCCAGGCCCACCGCCAGGCTCCGTGTTGATTCTGCAGGAGCTTTGAGAAACAGGGGTGGGGGCGCGTTAGCCTTGATTTACGCCGTCTTATTGGAATTCCTTTACGAGCGACTGGCGCGTATGAAGGGGAGAAAAAAAAAAGAGGATGGATTCCTCAAGAGGGGGGTTCTTGACTGATAAGGGCCCATTTGCGATAGGGATCAGGGAGGGCCTGGCGATGAATCACGGCGGTGCGAGGGAGTGCAACTGGAGGAAGGGAGTCGGAGTGGCGCGTTATGCAAGAACTCGAGAGGCGCTATCTGCCAGAGAGAGTTTACCCAGGGGGGGCGTGGAGCCGCGAGAAGAGCAAGACAAAGCAGGAGGAATGTCGAACAGCCTGATACCTGTGAAGAAGTGGAGGCTGACATGCAGGGTTCTCACTTTCCTCATGCTATTATGTAACATGTTTGGTTAGGCGTGACTGTAATTGCACCGTTACTGAAAGCACATTTGTTTTCTTTGTGTTTGTTTTTAAAAGAGTCTGTACCATTTGTCTCCGATACGGCAATAATTTACTGAGCAGACACTGCAGACGTACCTGAAGCACAAAGTTATTCCCGTAGCTTAGCAGGTCGTGATAAATGTTTAACAGGTGCACGCCCAGCAAGCAGGGAACCTCCCCACAACATTGGCCAACACCAACTGCAAGTTGTCATAGTTGTTTCAAGAACATTTGTAGAATGTCTTTGCAGAACATTCTTGGAGCTAAAGGAGAACATTAACAGAACTTTGCAGAACTTTCTCAGAACATTTTTAAAACAAAACATCTAGCTAAGCAGCCTCTGTTACAGAAGATTAGAGTTACTGGTCACCGTTAAAGCTGCACTTACTGGCCTACATAAACAATTAGTCAAAGAACTGTGGTTGTTTGTTAAAGGTTATTTATAATAACAAACCCAACAAGATGTCAAAGACTATAGAGCTATTTATTCAGCAGCAAAAGTGATATTTTCCTCAGGAGTTGGTGGAGACCAAGTCTGAGGTAAAATGAGTGAATATTGAACTTAAACTAACCAGGAAGGACAAAAGCAAGACTGAAAATTAATGCTAATGTCACTGTGTGTGCTGCATGCCAGTGCGTATTTCAATAAATAGGCTGGTATATACCATCTTCGACAAATGAAATGTTGCATTTGTGCTTAAAACTTGACTAAAAGTAATCACTGCACATCTAAACCTTAGCAATGTGTTTAGTTCTGGGGAAATTTCAATTTTTCTTTGAGAAACACATGGAAACTATTGACATTTCTGTTGTCAGCTTTGCTAAAGGTGATGTCATTTTTGTTACTGATTCACTGCGCATCAAAAATAGCACAATTAGTTGTTAATGTGGCAGTAATACTTCTAATTAGCACGACAAAAACATGTTTAGGTGTTCCCAGCCAACCTTATCGAGTCCATTCTGCAACACTGCTGCACAATCACAGTGGATTGTTTCTTTTACTGTTGTGTCACTTCTTTCATTCATATTATATCAATGATATAAGATTATAACCCCAACAGAGCTCCGGTATTTGGATTAAGTGTCACAGTAACACAGAGAACCCAAATGCAGACAATGAACCATGAGGAGACCCAACATCAGTGAACATTTACAACAAGGGTATTTACAAGGAACAATATATACAGTGGATAGAGAATATGAGACAGAAACAGCTAATCAGAAAGGGAAGGAAGCTATTAACAGACTTAAACACAATAGGCTAGGCTAGCAGGCCCATGCTGAGCTAGCAGAGGGCTAATGAGCTAATGGTACAAGATGGTAGCAATTCCCACTGAGGGTGAAGAGCTAGCTGAAAACTCAACATACTCAGAGCTACCAGCTAACACTAGAAGCAGGCAAAGCTAGCAAAAAAGGCCAGACAAGAGGCTAGGCTAAAACTAGCAGTGTGGGGCAGGAAGTGCTGCTGGAGCTAAATGCTACAGAGCTAACAACAGGAAAGGGCAAAGCTAACAAAAAGGCCAGACAAGAGGCTAGGCTAAAGCTAGCAGTGTGGGGCAGGAAGTGCTGCTGGACTGGGCTAACAACAGGAAAGGGCTAAGCTAACAGAAAGGAACAGACTGGCAGAGGACTAAGCTAAAGGCTAACTAAGAAGGACAAGCACAACAACAACAAGGCTGACCGAACAATGGGAAAAAAGGAAACAAAGCTAGTGGCAACAATAAAACGTACTCACAGTTGGGAATCAAGTGGTCCAGGTGGCATTTCCAAGAAACAGAGTCCAGCAAAGTCAAAGCAGAAGAGGAGGTGATTCCAAACTGGGACAATCTGGAATCAAGCTAAGCCTGGCTGAATGGTTTACTGGTGTCTAGATCAACAGTCTGGTGCAGAATGAAGGTCTGAGTTGGGGTTTTTATAAAGCAGGGAGCTGATTGGACACAGGTGAGTCAACCTCCTGCACAGGTGTGTTCACTCCTGTTGATTGGACAGCCACCTACACACCTGATCAAAGAGTGGTCGATGCAGGTGATCTGACATGAAGAATGCAAAACAAGGTTTATGTAATTTAGTAGCCTCCAATGGGCTAAAACAGTGGTTCTCAACTGGTGGGTCGGGACCCAAAAGTGGCTCGCAAAGCCATTTTTAGAGGGTCGCAGAAGCATGCCCTCCTCCTCCCCCAAAAAAGGAGTTGTATAAAGTATTCTATTTTAAAGGACGTCTTTCTCATGACACCGTTTGCTTTCAGTGGCAGGACATTTAACGGTGGTGACACCAGTAGTTGCCCACTATTAACCTCTAGATTTGGCTCTGCATGCTTATTGGAGAAATTTATGCTAAAACGTACCAAAATGTGCTCATAATCTGTCAAAATGGGCCAAAATATGCCCCAAACTTGGCAAAAGTGTCCAAATAAACTAAAATGTGCCAAAAAGAAAGCCAAAATTTTCCCAAGCTATATCAAAATGCGTTGAGACTTCACCCAAATAAACCCTAATTCATTAACAGGAACAGCAAACTTCAAAAATATGGGTCGCGACTGTTATTATTAGAGACATAGTGGGTCCCGAGACTGGACCAGTTGAGAACCACTGGGCTAAATAAGTCATGTATTTAATCATACTAGAAGAAACCTTCATTGTCACATTTTTACAGTATGGTGAAATGTTGTTTTTCGCGTATCCCGGTTGGGGTTAGAGCGCAGGGTCGACCATGGTACGGCACCTGGAGCAGGAAGGGTTAAGGGCCCCACAATGGCCACATCGGGGTTCGATCCTCCGACCTTCTGATCAGTAGCTCAGGGACTTAACTGTTAGGCCACCACTGCTCCATAGGAATACTGTGTGTTAGGTTGAGACACAGACTTGATTTGTTGTAAAGTGATTACATGTTAAAGCACACCAACGTAAACAAGATGATTAGCAAAAACTTATATATATATGTTATGATACTAATAAATCCTCCACATATGAAAATACTTCTTTAACTTTTACTTCCAAGTCAGTGGTTGCTGTTTACTGAAAAAAAAGATTGAAGACCAACTCTCCGCAACTCCTCCGCTGAAGTTTTGCCAAACCAATTAATTCCACAAATCCTTTATTTTGTCCTTTAACTGTCTGTCCAGTTTTCTATAAAGCCCTTGTATTTACTGGCCTCGTGCCAGAAACAATCATCGCTCCGACAGAAGAGCTGCCTTCCATCATTCCCGCGGACGTCTGCGCTCATCACAAAGCCGCCGTGGGTATACGCAGAAAGTTCTTCTTCCTCTTATCATAATAAGTTCTGTGCTTCCTTTAATGTGCGAATCCCTGCGAACCTGCTGAAGCTCTAATGTGTGGTTCTGAGAATCCATAAGACAAGAAGTGAGTGCCATATGCATAAACTCAGTTCCCCTCCATAGTGGAAAACATGTTATTCTGTTAAAAAACACACACGAGATTTCAGTTGCGTCTCTTCTTGTGGCCGTAAATGGCAAATATCACAAGACTTAAACTCCCCCACAGATGCTGCTCTGTAGATTTTGCCCCGCTGTCACATGTCAAAACAAATATCTGAGCGAAACTCACCTGTAGCCACAAGGTGTTTGTTCAGCTGCGAGACCGTCTGTGAGAGCGGGTGACATAACAGCGCCGTCGCTTTCACATGACAGTCTCGGGTTTTGTTTTTCTGCACAATTCCAGTCTTTCTCCACCGTGCACCATCTGATAAAGACAAAACACCATTGAATAAGAGCGGCAGAGCAACCTTCCGAAGCAAAAATGATGTGCAAATCGCAAGCTCACACTTTGCTAACTGTCTTTTAATCAGTGCTAATTCGTTTTTGGGGTTCCAAATATACACCATCTACCAAGTCTGACTTCTCTGCTCCTTAGCATTTGTTCATATTAAGCCTGGCAAAGTCCCAAAAGTACAAATCTCACCACCGGCGGTCTGTTGGTGAGTTCCCCTCCCAGGCTTCCCTCAGGAGCGAGTCCTCCCTGATCCAGGTGTGCTGCTTCTTGCTAAAAGTCTCATTTTATACGGTGTTTTTACGAGGAGCATTTAAAGGAACCGGTTGGGGGATTGTCTGTGCAGAGAAGCGTGAAGAAGTTCTCACTCTCATCCGACAGAGCAGCCTCACATTATGCCAAAGGGATTATGTACAGTAGGTCACCTGGCAAACCGACATCTCATGTGTTCCTGCAGGTGCTAAACACAGGTGTTGCCCTTCACAGCCATATAAAGTAGTTCTCAGGCTTCACCTATGATAAAATATCGTAACAAGATTTGAGCATTTGATAGCTTCTCATGTTAATTTTTAGTGTTTCCTTGGCATGCATGTTTCCCTGCTATGATCCTGAGACACCTGTAGTCTCAGTGGCTATGGCTGCATTTGCTCACAGCAGGGTTATGACTTGGCAGCCTTTGAGGAAACATGAGATTTGATTTTTGTTTGGACGCAGCCCAAGTCCCGCATGAAAAACTACACGCTACGCAATGCAGCCGACACCGGCGCTCACACACGCGCTCCCTGTGAGGCTGCTTTTTTTTTTAGCTCGAGCACCATCTTATTCTGAAAAAGAGAAAGCTTTTGTTGAGAAATCTGGGTTTGCACGCGCATTTCTGCAAACTCACTTGCAGGGATGGCGCTCGAGTGTCGCGTCGCAGGTCTCAAAGCGCACTTGGAAGCAATTCAAACACACCTGAGCTCAAATGGTGCTTTCTGTATTTGTTGTGGAGGATAATGATGCTGTTATTGGCTCGCTCACACTGTGCTACGGTCTACTTTCATTTACTTTGCTGTGCCTAACTTTGCTTTTGACCTGGAGGGAAGCACTTCAAAAAGAAATGTGCCAGTCATAATTTCTGTTTCTTTGAAAATTAGTTATGTTGGTGAGATCCATCGCCATAGCTCCTAATGCTAGTGCTTTAGCTTATAACCTGGCTTCATCAGCTACCGTATATCCATTGAGAAATAGAAATTTAACAAGCTACAGGGAAGCAAAACATTACAAACACTGCAGTTGTCCTTTTTTTGACTAACGTAAAGGAACGTCTGCCCTGACTACTCATTGTAGAATGGCCTCATAGCATAGAAATTACAAATGATCTGATCCTGAGCTAATTGAGGACATTCTTAACTGATTGGTATCAGAAGAAACCCAAGCCTGATGCTTTGTTTTTCATTGTTTACATCCATTGTCTCACTTAGTTTAAATATATTTCCTAATGCATGATATTTAAACAAATAATTTACAACAAAAAATGAGCACAGAAGTTGAGTTTTGAACTTATGTGCACATGATATGGGCCATAAAAGCAGCTTTTACATGTCCCACTGAGGTATAGATAAGTATCACAGTTAATTCCAGCTTTAATTAGAAGATATGGACTGATCGGAGGTCATTAAGCATCACAAAAGACTATGTCATGGTGCCTCTTTACTAGCTAAACCCCCACAATGGTCTCCGTTTCCCAACACTAAACAGCCCATCCCGTCTAGTTGCAACAGTATTAAACAGTAAGAGGTGCTACAGCTAATCAACAATACTTGCAGTATGTATTATCTAATAAAATGGTATTGGGAATTGGCAGAAGCTAAATATTTAATGACTCGGATTGTATCAGGAGCAAAAAACCTGATCAGGACATACCTAAGTTCCAAAGCCCTGACACTGACACTGGCCCCAGAAGGCTAAAGTTTAGTATCAAGAGTTCATTGTTCATGATCCTTTGAATAAGTTTTAATGAAGTACTTTCACAATTAAAGTAAGAATTGCTAAAGCAGAAGAATACTGATGTTTCTGATGGTGCCCTTGAGGTTAAAAGTCAACCTCGTGTCACAAAAATCATTCCTGTTTCATTCCAGTGCAACTAAACTGCATTCTCAGTTACGTTTTGAGAGAAATATACTTTCTGCTGGGTTGCGTTTGTTTGTGGAATATCACAAATGTGTTTCTAATCAACGTGTTTTTACCATTTGTTTTACTGCTTTGCTGTTGCGTCTTTTCAGCCAACCAATCACATGCCAGACGCGATGGAACTTGACACCCCGGTAAACCAAAAAATACATGGGAAGCTTTAAACACATTGTAAAAGAGCCGTGTTTCAACCAACAGAATGCTATTTTCATCAACCAAACTACATGGCTTTGGTGCCTAAACTTTAAAAAAAAGCTTCTCGGAAGTAGTTATTGTTGTGGAAGTGTCAACTGAGGGGTGTTATTTTCCCAACCCTGACCACACCGGCTTGTTGTTTGCTTGTATTTGTTGTTTTTAAACCTACCGAAACAGGGAGTGAAAACCAAAAGCAAACAAGTGAGAATGAAGTTTAAGGAAACTGGTCCCATATGTGAGATAAATCTCAGGGTTGTGGGCTGATCCAGTTGCCTAAACGTGCCTCCATCCTCCCCTCCGACCTCTGAAAACACATTTGTTTCTGAATTAAGTTCCCATCAAACTGAATGTTTGTGCAGTTTAGCTGTACAGGAGTGCAATTTTGCGGCGGTAAAGTTGAACAGATGAAACCATCCGCTACTTTTTAGATAAGACTTCTGTGTTCTTTGTTACCCCTTTAAACTTCTTCTGACCTCTGCAAGCTGTTACACAGTCTGGGACCACTTTGAAACAGGAGCTCTAAACTAGCATTTAACTAAACAGCCATTTCTCCTCATAGGTCAGTACAAGGCTTGGAATAAAACAGGCATTGGACGCTGTGTGCAAGGACGCACACAAGCTCTTGAATGTTGGATCTGAAAAAGCATTTTGTGCTTTAAACTTATTTGTAATGTCAACGGTGTCACCTTGAAGCATTTATTTCCTCACAAAAGATTATAATGCCTTCGAATCCGAACATGCAGAACTAGTTTGTAGCAAAGAGCCACTTGTGGTCAAAGTGTTGGTCACTGAATTTACATTTACTTCGATGGTTATTTTGTTTCTCATAATAATCCACACATTCCATGCGTTAAAAAAAGCTCTTTAATGACACTCAATGACCTCGTTTTATCAATGGAGGCGTTCAGCAACCTTTAATAGCAGAGAGAACTAAAGCAGATTTGATACGGGCTCCAGTTTCTAAGTGCAGAGTCATAGAAGAATTAGAGGCCACAGGACGGCATCAAATATATATATATATATAAAACAGCCTGGAGGGCAGGATTATTTTCATGCCATCTGAGTGAAAACCTGCACGCTACAGGTCCAGGATTTGCCCACTTAGCTTGAGTCCATATTTTTGGAATATCAATGGAGGCAATAAAGGCTTGCCGGACCATAATAAAGGCTGCGATGACAGGACAGAAGTAAGCTGCTACCTCAAGTGCAAAATTATTCCACTCGGTTCAGCTGCAGGCGCCGAGCGACCACAAGGGAAGATTCACTGGCACGGGTCAGCTGGCGATGTGTGAACTCTGAAAAAACACCACTTTTCCTTTGAGTGTGCGCCGTCCTCTCAAGGATTTTCTCTTTGTTGGAGGACAGTTTCGCACATGACTCGGTGCACGCAGGAGACGTGCTGAATTAAAAATGTCACCGAGAGCAACTGTCAACAATGAGATTCTAAATTCCGCCGGCGTGCGGGCGTTTACAGCACGAGACCTTTCAGAAACCTATGACAGCAATTCACCGCCACACAGCAGCTCCCCTCGAACAAATAATCTTGTGAAAACACATTGTCAAAAGCACTCCAGAAGTGTCTCAGAAGTCATCAGCAGTTTTTCACCAGCAGCCCTGTATGTCTTTTCTGGAAATTGAAAGAGCTGCATCATCAGACGTCCTGTGCTTTGTTGGCTCTCCTCCTGGCTGCCTGCCTCCGTCTCCAGCGCTGCTTTATTGCTCCTCCTTTGCTGGCCCAGAGGCTGCAGGATATATGTCTTGGTCTAATTGATGGCTTACTGCCAATTACGTCCATAAGGAGGAACCTCCTGCCACCGTCTCCCCCCTCTCTCTCTCTCTCTCTCTCTCTCTCCTCACAACAGCGAGTCTGCTTTTCTAATCAGGTCTTTTGGAGGATGTTCAGGGGCAGAGGTTTGCAGGACAGCGACGGTGGAACAGGGGCTGGACTATAAACTGCAGGATGTAGCCTGCATTTAAGGACGTGTGCATTTGGTTTTGCCTTTACGGGGTTGTTTCGGTCCATTACTCTTGGCATTGTATGAAGAGAAACTTATCTAATCACTGAAATGATTGCGAATGTGCTTGAATCGTGTCCAGAAGTAGCAACGGAGAGGTCAAAAAGAGGCGTAGCTTCACAGTCTGACCATCCATAAACAAGTGTCATGATATTAGTCAGTCAATCTTTCCTCATTGATAGTATAAGAGAAGATACAAATGATTTTGCCAGATGTTGCTCAGGAAAAACACGAACTGATATAAGAAATGCAGAGCCTAGTAGATGAGCAATAAGATATGGGTTTGATGCAGGCATCAGGGCGGCTGTGGCTCAGGTGGTAGAGCAGGTTGTCCTCTGATCGCAAGGTTGACGGTTCGATCCCCGGAACCTCCACATGTGTCCTTGGGCAAGATATTGAAGCTGAAGTTGCTCCCAATGGCAGGCAGGCACCTTGCATGGAAGCTCTGTCACCAATGGTGTGTGAATGGGTGAATGCGAAACACATTGTAAAGCACCCTGAGCACCACGCCAAGGTAGAAAGGCGCCATGTAAGTACAGACTATTTACATCACTAACGATAAAATAAGTAAAGTAAAATAAAACAGGCTGCAACATTTTGTTTTCTCAAGAAAATGAGATCATTTTGTCGTCATTACGAGAGAACGGATTTTGTTTTCTTGTTACGACAAAATCATGTTGTTATAACGAGAAAACAGAGCGAAAAAATTAGGTTGGACCATGGCCGTTTAGGGCTTCCTCCCCTATGACAGCAAACTGAAGATCTTTGCACTGCATTAGAGTGCATTTGAGCTGCAGTTGGAGTGAAGTCCTGTTTCGATTCAATGTCTTTCATCATGTCCCTTTAAAACTCCAGTTTTGGGGAAAGCGAGAAAATTAGATTTCCTACTCCTTTCAGCGACGTGACGTCTACGTTTCATCAACTTCGAGTAGAATTACAGAGTAAAGAAAAGGAAAGTTAAACAAGTCCAGTGGCAAAATCAGGTTTTGCATTTTACCTCCTGGTTCAGCAAAAACTTAAGTTGGGAAAAAAGGAAACGTCCGTAAAATTTCCATAAAATCAAGCTGCAGCGATGCAGGCTGATCCGAGTTTATGGAGCTTAAAGTGGTGGCATTAATAAACCTAACTCAATTACATGATAACAGTTAAAGCAATTCAATCAAGCTGGTCTGATAATTCTCTTTTTTCGAGTTGGATAAGGACAAAACACAACATTTGAGGACACGGAACAACATTTTCTGACATTTTATAAACCAAACAACTCATCGATTCATCAAAACAGCAGTCACCACATGAATTAGTCGTGACAATCAGCCCTAACTGCATTCATGCCATTTCCTCCGTCTTTAAGCTGCGACCTGCTGTGTTTAGCTGTGCGCTGTGGACGGCAGCAGGATGATGTAAACGCTGGTGGGTTTCGGAGGTAGCTGGCGGACTCGGTGCCGGCGCTGCGCCCCGCTGTCGCCACTTCAAAACAGAGAATGCCAACGTTGGCGGGCGGGAGCCACAGTGGCAGCTGCTCACTGCCTTAAAGCACCTTTGGTCTGCTTTTCCACTCTAATCAGGGTCCTCCTCTCATCTCACAGGGAGGCTGGCGGAGCGAAGCGTGAATTTCCTCCCGTGTCAGAAACGGTTTGAAGCATATTTTCATTGCGTCATCGATCGGCGACACCACAGGGCACCTCTGATCAAAAGCAGCCTCACCTGGTGGAATGTGAAGTTTTGCACAGTCATACTTACAACAGAGGAAACGGTCTCTTTTTTCTCAGGGGAATTTGAATAATAGTCGCATTATTGCCGAACAAAGAAGTGGAACATCGTACGTCGGGCTGCAGGGACACGGCTACAAAAAAAAAATCTGTCACTCCTCAGCCGAGTTTCACGGTAACCATGGCACCGGGACAACAGGATTTCACCGCTGTGGAGACGCGTCTCTCAACACATGCATCCAGCGAGATTTAGAAACCATCACCTGCGATCACATGCTTGTGTTGCTGGCTTACGCTCAATACAATACAATAATTACCGACAGACATAAAACAGGGGAGAAGACAAATCCTCTCCCCTGAAAGACATTCCGATCTGTGTATTCCAAAACAGAACACACACACTTTTTTTCTGTTTTTTTCCAGACTAGAATTCACATCCTTCAGTGTTTCGCCTTGATACATAATGGAATGACACTGACATTTCCCCCCAGCTATTTCGCGCACACGTATCAACAAAACAATGCAAACAAAAGCAGCGTATCCTTGAAGCGCTAGCTTGAGGCCGAGCCGACATTATGCTTTTCTTTTTTTTTCCTTTTCTTTCTCTATAAACACCGTTTGAATGCTGATTCCAGAGCTCTCTGAAAACCTCGCGGTTCCTCGTTTCGGCCGCGCGTCCTCAAGATAAATGCGGGCAGGGCCGGCTTTGTTGTTGCCTCGTGTTTTTATCTCGGGCAAATTCCTGAAAATGTTGAGAGCTGTTTATTAAAGTGACAATGATCAATAATGACTGATGTTGTAATTACAGGCCAATAGCGGCGCCGTTTGACGCGGAATTTAAAGTAGGCCGAAGGAGGGGGGGAAAAACAAAAAAACACACACAGCAAAAGCCATCAGGAGCGCGTTCATCTCCTACAGCATTTCGTTATCTAATTCATCTTCATTTCGAGGATGGATCCGTCTCGCTAATGCACTTTTATCATTGCTCAGTGTTGTACAGTGAGAAGCAGTCAGTCAGACGCTGCACCTGAGTCTGTTTGTTCTGTGCAGGAGTGTGGAAAAGTGAATAATGTATGTTGTTCTGTTCTAATTCCTCAGCCCCTCATTCATCTGTTTTCTTTCTCCTGTAGCTGTTCCTTCATTGTGAAGCGTATCGACGGCTCCTGTGTTTGCCCGGTACATCTGCTGCCGCCGTCAAGGACGAGCCTTTCCGATGCCTGATCTCAGCGGGACTTGCCCTGGTAAATACCGCAAATGGATGTAAAAGAGGCACAGTTTGGAGAAGTTTCTTATAAACAGTGCCAGGGGAAGAGGAAAAAAAAAGAAGGCCAGACATCACATAGCCTTCGCCAAGGCCGGGCGCTGATCTATATTTGTTATTTTAGAAGGCAAATGTTTAGTAAAGCTTTCATCTGCTGCTGGATCCAGATCTGCATCTCACCCTGGGCTACAGACGCATACATACATACATGAGTCAGGTTTCATGCATTTAAATGTTTATAAGAACATTGCCGAAAATAATCCAATGGCATCACCTCACAGTGTTTCTACATCCATCCATTCATCCATTATCTATACATCGCTTATTCTTCTGCAGGGTTGTAGGGGGGCTGGAGTCTATCCCAGCAGACTCGAGCGAAGGCAGGGGACACCCTGGACAGGTCACCAGCCTATCACAGGGCTACATATAGAGACAAACAACCAAGCACACTCACATTCACACTGACGGACTATTTAGAATAATCAATTAACCTCAGCATGTCTTTGGACTGTGGGAGGAAGCCGGAGTACCTGGTGAAAACCCACGCTGCACAGGGAGAACATGCAAACTCCACACAGAAAGATCCCAGTCGTCCTAACCGGGACGTGAACCGGGGATCTTCTAGCTGTGAGGCGACGCTGCTAACCACCGAGCCACTGTGCATCCAAAATGCTTGAACATCTACATCCGTACCCCACACTTAGACTAACAATCTTATTGGTAACAATCCTAGAAGTCTTCTTACTTGATTTTTGTTGGTTTTAGTGAACAGTAACTAAATACAGTGATCCTTCATCTGTCGCGGAGGGGTTAGGATCCAGAACCCGCGACAGAAGTAGCGACCTTATATTTATTTTATTACTCATATATATTTTAAGGCTTTATAAACCCTTCCCATGATGTTATTAACCTTTCCCACACTCTTATAAACCCTTCCTATGCTCCTAAACACTTTCTACACTCTTAAACCTGCGGCATTTTAACAACATATAAAACTCTACATGGGTACAGCCGCGTAGTTTCTCCCTTCCTTTAGCATGTCGAGGAGTTCCACCTTTTCTGCCACGGTAAGCGTCTTCCTCTGGCGCTTGGGTTCGGTGCCAGAACGTTTAATCGACATCGTAGGGCTTGAGATATATTGAATTTTTTAACGAAAATTTCACAAAACTCCTCACTGTAGATTATTAATCGTCTCCTGAACATGTTGAGGCCACGCTCGTCTCTGGTCCATGGCGAGGTCAGTGGAAAACGGACGGATTATTTGTTCTCAAACACGGCGTCCATGTCCGTCTGCTTTTGCGGCGACAAAACAACACCGGCTCCTCTCAGGAAATCCAAATATTATTTCCAAACTGTGGCTGTTTGATCAGACCTGCTGCCTCTTTCACTTTGACTTGTTCCCGCACAACACGAACAAATCCGATCTCTTACAAAAGCGGTTAGATCTGGACTTTTTGTGGTGTGATCAATACTTAAAATGCTCAAACACGGGTCACTCGGTGTCAATTCAAGATTAACACAATATCAATGATGCTTTAAATGATGCTGCAGAACATAAATTTAACACTTAATGTTTTTGCCAATGAGCCAATATTGACCTAAATGAAATAAATGACCATCAGTGCCATTAAAGACGTCAACTTCTCAGGTTGTCCTCAGTAACTTCACAGCCTTAAAACACCTTTCTTTACTTTACATCACAAACACTAGTGTTTATCCGTCTCTCCGGCTGATGGTGCGTTTCCCCCCTTTTTGTTTTTGCATCATCCGTAAAGCGTTTGACGCGGCATTTGATTGCTGAGGCAACATTTAAAAAAATATAAGGTGAGAACAGACGACGGCTCGAGATCTAAAAGGTAAAGCGAAGACGCAGGCAGAGGGAAGCCCTGGTTTATTAATGGAAGCGTTACATCATGTCTCAACATCAGAGAAATAATAGCAGAAACATGACAGAACCCAGAGTTCTACACTCACAGCACATTTAAAAACTCTCCTCCGCTGTCTGTCTGTCTAAAATAAGTTCTTGGAAGAATCCTCTCCGCAGGTGGAGCTGCCAAAACCCGCCTCGCCGAGTCTGATAATCGCCCTCGGTTTAGTGTGAATCTCGCTCCCGTTTTTAGTTTCTCATCATGACTAATGACATCTGTTTGTTGTTTTTCCATCTGCAGATTGTGACTCAGCCGAGAAGATACTGAAGCCTGCAAACAAGAGGCTAATGTGAGAGGCTCTCTCCCCGGAGAGTGGCTCGTATTTACAGTAAATCCCAACACCGGTGATGAGTTTCTCCTCTTCGGCTGGGAGGGTAATTATTACTGGAACGGCTACTTCACAGCAGCACATAGATGAGTTACACTTATGATGGGAACGTCATTAGTTTGGTCGTAATCTGATGCTTTTAAACTATTTTGACCAAATGATAGTGCAAGAGAAGACCACTTTTATTGCGGCGTGTCCAGTAGTTATTGAGATATTTTCGTCCACGAATTTGCATGTCTTTGGAGGATCTCCATTTGCTCCATTTGTGGATGTCCGTACGAAGTTTCATGCCAATCCACCCAGTAGCAGCAGAGGTATCTCAGCCTGCATGCAAACTTCACTAAGGTGACCGGCAACGTCAGTGATGAGGCTGGAAAACCTCAGAGGAGCTGCACTTTTAACCCCCTATAACATTCACCCCGTTTCTACAAAGAAGACTGAAAGCTTGCAAGTAGTTTCTTCCCTGGAGCAGCACGTGGAGGATAGGGATTCATCAAGTATGTGCTCCTATAGACGGCAGAAAAGGAAAGAAACTCATGTTTTAGCTGCACTTCCACGCTATTGCTGCTGTGGTTTTGGCATCGTACACAAGTTTGAATCACGTGGCCCCTCACTTTGGCATGGGAGATCAGCGGTTCAAATCCCGATCAGGGCGCTGGTGTCCAGTGAGGACCCTTAGGTAAGGTCCTTAATGCTGCCCTGCCTACCAACCTACGTACGTCCTTTTGGGTAAAAGCTAAATGAAACTGTAGAATTGTAGACTCAAGTTTTGTGTGGTTTTTCGAATTTTAACAATCATAATGTCAAGTAACGAGTTTGTTCGGTTTTGTTTTGCTCAAAATTAAGTAAAAAATAAACATTTGGATGCCCAGTTAGGAGATAAGGATCAACATACTACAGGTTGTGATCCTTTTGGTCAGAATATCTTGGACTGAAATCCATCCAGTTGTAGCCCTTTTGCACCGACAGGAGCGCCCACGATCGTATACGTATTGTATTTCAATGCCAGTAGAACTACAACCAAGTAAGATAGAGCAGTAATTCCTTTTGCATATAAAACCCAAGGAGTTACACTTTCATATCACCCATTCAACGTGTCCCAGAGCGCCGTTTCCTTCCACTAATGTGTTTGCAGAAATCCAGTATAAATCGCACATAACAAAAAGCATTATGATCTACACCACGGATGTTCACAGCGCTAAGTTCCTACGTCGGAATACGCTTCATGACATTGTGAGCATGAACTATCGCGTGGTTCCAGATGCTCACCACACACTGCCTACAATCTCCCACACACATATTTACGAAACTGCAAAAAACCCGTGCCTCTGTGCGTTATTGTGGACGGGAGTCATCATCAGCTTCACTGGTGCTACTGAAGTGTGATGTTCAACTTAGAACTTTGATTGCACCATTGATGTATATATAGTGTGTGTATTTATATATATTACAGTCGTCCCTCGCCATTTTTAAATTGTATATAAAATACGTAGCGTACAGCAGATTAGTAGACACACTCCGCTACAGCCGCTTCCTCTTGAGCTAGTCGGTCTCTGATTGATCGGCGGTGATGGAAGCCAGCCAGAACCTTTGGTCCCACACGGTGAGTGTTTACTGGAAACGACCGTCAGAGAACCGGTGACAGTCTGTAGGATTACCGGACCATCATCATCAGTTTCCCGGTAGGTAGGCAGCCGGACGTCCTCGGTGTCGGTGTGTTTAAAATACGGCAGAGTTTTTCCCAAGTGGATCGCTGCGTCACTAGTTCCATTATCGGACATGGCTGTAGAAGCTTCTCTAGATGGAAGGTTTAAGAGTGTAGAAAGGGTATATAAGAGTGTGTAGGAAAGGCTAGTATCACTGTTTGGGAGGAGGGGGGGGGGGGTTATAAAACCTTAAAATATATATAAATAATTAAATAAATATAAGGTCGCTACTTCACGGATTTCGTCTATTGCAGGGGGTCCTGGAACCTGACTCCCATCATAGACGAGGGATCCCTGTATATATATATATAGTTTACTTTGATGTACATACTGTCTTTCTGCAGAGTGGTTCTTTCTTTATATAGTTATTTCTGATTGTATAAGTAGTTTGATTTTAAAAAACGGCACTACAGCATGTAAAAATGTAAAGACATGCTCTGGCTACTTGTTCTGTGGTCGGTCACTGGGGGTTAAAAAGATTCCTTTGTGTTTCAGTCGGTGAAGCTTTTAGTTTAGTTTTGAAGATGCTGTTGAGGTAACAGGTTGCAGAAAGTTCTTTTTATGAAAGATCTGCACAACTTTACATGATAACAAAGGAAGGACATGCTCAACGTAACGTTTGGAAAATTCAGGTAAAAAGCATTTGGATGTCCACAGATAAAAACGTCAGTGGTTCAGTTCCATTTTATGGAGTGTGTGATGCTTTTGTTCACATTATCTCGGATTTAATCCACCAGTTACTGAGAGATTCCTTCATGTTTCAGTCGGCAAAGCTTTCAGTTTATCCACAAAGTAGCATCAACAAGCTCACAATCTTCTCCCCGTTGGTTTCCGTTGCTACGAAATGGGATAAAGGACTCCAAGACTCTGATTTTCTTCTGGACAAAATGTTCTTTCAACCTGCAGCTGCTATGCTTTGGATCATTATGCTGCTGGAAGATCCACTTGTGTTGATTTCTTTAAGTTTGCATCCAAAATACTCATGATCCCACTGTAAATACAGATTCACCTACGCTGCTGTAAAAGAGGCAGCCCTCCATGCTTTCACCACCTTTAGTGGAGACTGCCTGGGATTGTCGCTCCGGTTTCCTCCACACAAACCTTCCACCATCATCCTTCCATGTAGGCTGAAGCCGGATTCATCTGAGAATAACACGCACGTCCAACAGCTGCTGCCTTTCTGTGCGTGTTCTGTTGCAAATTTAATCCCAGCAGTCTTTTTCTTTCGCGGGAAGAAAACCAAATTCGTGGCTCGTTGTCCGCGCCCACACTTCGCTCATTCAAAACGTCTGTGAACCCGGTTGTATCTGGTGACTGTCGCTGATCTCTGCAGCAGTTCCTGCTCCCGCTTTTCCTGTTCTGACCTGAAACGGTGCAGCCCAGTCTGCTGTCGCTCCGTCTGCTGGTGCAGCTTCTCTTCTCGGTTACAGCCCCTCCATTTAGTTTAAAACTTAAACACTACACTCGGTTGTGTGGGATGGAAGGCTGAGTTTCTGCTGCTCTGACATTGCAGATAAATGAATAAATGACGCCTGACTTTTTACTCTGAGCTCCGTTTTTGTAGCTGCTTTCGACTCACCGGTTTAAAAGTTTATAGTGGAGGTATAACCTGAACTCCACACAGGTGACCCTAAAAGAACAACCACAGGTGTAGATCATCACTGAACAACTTTAAGTGGTACGATTTATTTATTGTAGTGGTTTTTAAATTTGGGCTCGATATCTTCTTCTCTGGATCAGCTTCAAGTTTATCCATCATTTAATCAAAACAAAAACCTAACAAACCTCAATTTTTTGTATTCTGTTTTGTTTTATTCTTTGTTTTTTGGGGGGATTTCTGGTTTCCCTTCCCTAAACTTTCAAATAAAGCTTCAAAGAAAAAGTTTTAATCTAATGTTCATAGAACGTTTTAGGGATGTTCATAAGTTCAAATAATGTTCCCATAAGGTTAAATGTTAACAAATGAAGACGGGGTGACTGGGACAAGCGGTCGCTCTCACTCTCCCACCTCAACCTCTTGCCAGTCCGGGGGCTCGAACCGGCGACCCACCGGTTACAAGTTCGCTTCACAAAACCACTAGAAGAACATTCTCACTGTAACTTTCAAAAAATGTTTTGAGGACGTTGCCGAGGTCCGAGATCATTCTTTCGAAACGCTCCTGCAACGTAACGCGTCGTCGCATTTCGGCTGCAGCATCAAGAGGATGTTTTGGGGATGTTGTCGAGGTAACAGAGTGTAGAAGGTTCTTTTATGAAGCATTCGCGCAATTTTACACGACGACAAACGAAAGACGTTCCCTACGCAACTTTCGGACAATGCTTTAAGGATGTTAGATAAAAATGTTCTCACAATATTACCAGTAAAGATTTTAAGAAAGTTATAACCAAATGTTTATAAGTAAGATGAATATTCTGGGAGCAAAAAGAAACCTTTTAGCGAAAACACTGTGGGAACGTTAGAGCATAGTGTTCTAACAGTGTTCTGGAAAAAACAGGGTCCTACTCTGTAATAAAAACATTATTGGAAACAAAAAAACCCTCAAAAAAACCTTCTGCTGGGAACGTTTTGATGATGTTAAGATGTTATCTACATTTAAGCAGAACAATTTGGGAATAAAACAAAGAACTGTCACTGAAAGCAACCACCGGACGTGGAGCAGTAACTGGGGGAGCAGTGTGATCTATTGACACTGCCTTTCATAGGAGGAGCAGATTCAGCTTCTGCAACGTTCGAGGTGTAAAAAAGCGTAAAAATCCATTTCCAGCTGCTCCCTCAGACGGAAGGAGCCGCACCAATTTCTCTCGCGCCTCTTCCACACGCCTCATTGTGCCTCGCGCTGCTCTCGCCGCCCGCCTTCCCCACTCCTCGTCATTTTTTTTTTGCTTTAAGATAAGAAAAATGTCCTCCATAAATCACATTTTTTTTTCCCAGAAACTTATCATTGATCCAGCAGGAGGGCTCTCTGATGATCTTCAGTTGTTCGTGATCAATGCCAGCAGCGACCTCTGACCTCCGGTGCTTCATCAAAACTCCCGCGATCCGCCCCCCCAGAGATCGAAGCGTATCGATCCACGGCCTCGTCCCCGCCGTGTTGCTTGCGGACGCTTACAAGTTTTCCCCCGCAGTAGAACTTTTACATTAGCATCCGTGATCTCCGGCCGTCGCAGTTCCTCCTCTTCCGCGGCAGCAGATGAACTCCCTGCCGCCACGTTATAATGAAGCCACAGATTCTTTATAGGGCACCTCTGGTTTGTCTGCTGTTGTTTGGCAGCTACGAAAATGTTCTCTCCCTAATTAGGCTCGGCAGCAAAAGACATTTTTTCCCCCCCATATCTTGCCAATTATCTCACATTCAGAACAAAACGTGGACTTGTGTGTGCGTTTGCTTTACGAGAGCATTTGCGGTCCTGTGCGTCGCCGCGGAATTCCATATCGCTCATTATAAATAAAAAAACACTGATTGAATGGAAATTTCGTTTCAGTCATTACTTGACTGTATTAAGACCTTTTGGCTCCGTTAACTAATCAGCGAATTGCTCATTTGAATTGCAGATGACGGCGTCTCTCCGCGCGCTTTTACAGTGAGTGAGCAGACCTGAGGCTGAGTGAGGTCTCATTATATTTGACTTTATACAGACACACAGCTCAGGTGCTCACACATGCACACACACACACACACACTAAAGCCTGACATGCACAGCTTCTTTCATTAGCCTAATACGCTGCACGGTGTTGCTCTGTTTGTTGGCGCTCCGTGTCAAGGCCGTGACTTCCCTGTACTTTCATTTCTAAAAGCCGCCCTTCACCCGAGCTCTCGACCTCATTGAAGTCTGTCGTAAAGTTCGGTGAAAAGAAGCGTCACAAAGCGCCGATGCACAGTTGACAGTTTCGACGCGGAGTCTAGAAGCTGCTGCGCGAGGAGCTCCGCCGCCGCTGGAAGCAAGAATACGATCCGTTCTGAAGCAGGTCGGACGTCACGGGCGAATTCTGTGGACCGGCTCTTCCTCTTTTGGGGTTGCTACAGTAACGACACGCACCGACAGCGAACCGCGATCCCGAAATGCCTTCCGTCTGCCACTTTGTTAACACTTTCCCACTAAAGCATCCAGTAAACACGGACTCAAGATGGCGTTTGTTCCCTTTGACCCATGTAATCACTAAGCCCCGCTTGATGGCACGTTGTGGTGATAATGTGAAGCTTTATATTAGAAATACTTGAGGTGATTGTTGTATTTATATGTAACATTACCATATAAATGTTTGTTTTTAGTTGTGCATGCATTTCATGTGGAGAAAAATTGGTTTTTAAGTCCTGTACTGTCTGAAATTTTGCATGCATACGTCAGTTTTTTGCATCATCCGTCACTCTGCTTTGCACATCTGTGATTTCTGATGTAGCCGGACAACACTTCCACATTTCCAGTAGCACGCAGCCCCTCAGATGAGCCAAAAACAAAAAAAAAAATCTACATCACTCTTCCTGCAGTGCTTCTACCACATTGCCCTATAGTTGCATTTCTCTGGATTTGCATCATGCTTCCTAAAATATGCACATCTCTCTGGTCAAGTCTGACTGTACCACACACAGTAGCATGAACACACAGAGACACACACACACAAAGCCCCTAATACATGCATACAGAGTCAACATGACAGGATTGCTGGTGTTTGTCTTGTTAGGGAGGAGAAATGAGCGGAGATAAGGAGCTGTGATCCTCCTGTTTGTTTACGTCTCTATCGCAGCAGCCTGACAGCAGTCATACTCGACAAACAAAGACAGATGGCTGCCGGGAAAGTCAGGAAAACTCCGTCACCCTCTCCTTCCTGTATCCCTCCATCTATCTGCAGAGACATCTCCTCCTACCTTTGAGTGCCTTCTCCGCAGATTGAACACTTTTAGAGGGAAGCTAAGCTGCTGGATCAGTTTACAGCACAAAACTGGAGGGAGGAAATTGCTTTTAAGATCAGACTCTAAATAATAATAATAATAAAAATCAGGGTTGACTTCATTATCTGGTGACTTCAGGTGATAGAAGAAGAAAAATGCTATTGATGTGCCTCAGGGACGGAGTGAGGATGAAATGTGGTGCTTTTTAAATCTTTCATCTAATGAAAAATAACTGTGTCGTCATATGGCTCTTGTGGCTATTCCAAAAGATCGCTCCTGTGTGCATGCATTACCAGATCTGCCACAAATACAGCTAAGATCTGCTTTAGTTTAGACAGCTGCAATTCCTTCAAATGATTAAAGGAAACCAACAATAGATTTTGGCTGCAGACAGTTTGTAAAACATGACTTCTGGTATCAACTGCAAGAAATATTAGCCCCAGTCAGAGTCGGTCCTAAAGGTCAGTCAAAGCAAAACGTAGCACAACAAAATCATAACTGTTGGACTTTCTGGTGAAGAACTGTAAGTAACCAGTGTCATTTTCTGCTCGGATGGGTTTAGGCACAAGAAGAACTTGATAGGGTTTAAGGAAATATCGAGGTTAAGGTTAAAAAAAGAGGAACGCAAGAGGTAACACAAAAGTTCACTTAAATAAACCTCAGTAAAAATGGCATCAACTGATAAAATGGGCCGATGAGTCACTTACATGCGACAATGAAAGACACCTGTTTAAAGAACCCGACTAGCATCTCGGAAAATGGATGCAAATAAGGCATCGGGGTCTCCAAGGACAGAAAAAATAAAATAAACAGAAGCCCACGCAAACACGGGAACGCAAAAAAGAAATCGGTCGGAGGCCCTTGAAAACCCACAAAACAGAAGATGAAGAGGGAAAAATAAATGAAAGAGGACCCTTCCCTAAGGTTACCAAGGCTGGCTGGAGAGAAAAAAAAACACTTCTAAGAACTGGCCAGCAAAGACAAGGCTGAGCTGAATCAAGACTATCAAACACAGCAGCAGCAACTCAACCAACGGCTCAGTGTCTGAGTGGAGAGGGGTGGACATCCAGGTGCAGTGAAGATGAAATGAGGTTCAGGTGGAGGTTTTCAGAGGAGCGTAGCAGACCTGGAACAGAGCCAGGGAGACGGCGATCCTCCAAAGAGAGGCAATGACCTTTATTATCATTCAAATAACAAAAATGCAGGAAATGAACGATGAAAATGAGGTCTCAAGTGTTAAAATGGCCGTACCGCCTTGTGGATACCCGATCCCGTCAGATTTCAGAAGCTAAGCGCAGTTAAGCCTGGTCAGAACCTGGATGGGAGACCATGAGGGAACACCAGGAAGCCTGGGTGGATGCAGTGTGAGAGTGGGTGGTTGGTGGTGGTCGGAGGGGCCGATGGTGCAGACTGGCCTCCGTCAGTCTACCCCAGGACAGCTGTGGCTACATACGTAGCTTAGCACCATGGAGTATGGAGTGAATGAATAATGCAACGTAAAGCGTCTCTGAGTGTCTAGAAAAGCGCTATATAAAACCAATGCATTATTATTATTGTTATTGTTATTATTGAAGTCCAATGTTTTGTTGACCCGTCCATCGGCCCCTAGGGCTTGTCCGAATAGCATTTTCTGTGCTCCGGATATTCGGTTCCAGTTAATGATGAATATTCAAATATTTGGCTCGTGCAGTGGGGCGGCGGCGTGGGGTGAATATCGTAGAATAAAATTATTTGTTTCTTTATTTATTAACACAGTAAATGACTGAGATATACCAGTGCTTCATGACAGTAGTGTAGAGCAGAGGTGGCGGTGGTGGCGGTGGCGGCTGGGGGAGTTCGCACGAGTACTCGGATCTCAAAATTATTATCCAGATACCTCCACAATGACTGAATATTCGGGTATGCGGATCCAGCCCTATCAACCCCAAGCACACTAAGCTAATGTTATGGATCTAAAACTATGTCATGTTATTTCTTTAGTCACTCGAGGCCACAAGTACAGCTGGGTCATGTCCATGTGGTAACCATCTTGGGCTGGGAAATAAAGTTAATGCAGTTCCTTAAATGGCCACTTGAGGCTGATTCCAAAAACATCACCACTTTACAGCAGGAATAAAAAAAAAATCAGCAACAGTTTTGGTCTTTGTAGCTCATTTCTCTATTCATGACAACCACAAAGGAAGTAAATACAATTTAAACTTACCCGTTTAAATTGTATTAAGGCTTAAAGTTGTCTCTACAAAATCACGCTCCTATACAACTATACTGCATTCCCAGTTACAGTTTGGGGTAAGCATATATTCTGCCGGATTACGTTTGCTTGTCACAGATCTTTGCCATGCATTTCACTGCTTCATTGTTGCTTCTTTGCCGCCCACCAATCATACATTAGATGGGGCGGGACTTATCACCATGGTAACTCAAAAAATGGAGGTGGTGCTTCAAACATGTAGTCAAAGGGTCGTATTTTAACCCCAAAACTAATCTTTCCGATCTCTAAGCATGTGATTTTGATGCCTAACCTCAAACAAAACTTGTAACTCAACCAAGGTTGATCTTTTCCTCAACCTTAACCAGAAAGCGAGCGAGAACCAAAAGTAAACAATGACCGAAAATGAAACTCAATTCTGAAACTGAAGGTCTCTTGCCCATCATTGGACGCAAACTCTTGCCTTGTAGGAGAAAGCGCTGACACAGAATGCAGTTTAGTTGCATAGGGACGTCATCTTGTGGAGACTGGGTGGTTTTGGATTCACCAGAGGTTGGGAGTCTACAGGGTTCGTCCATCTTTACACATTCAGTGGTCATAATAAGCTGCAGAGGCGACCGATGAGGTTTGCTTTTTATAGAGAGACAGTCTCTTGCAAACTGTTTGCAAAGTGTTGCTGTAGTCATGGAGATGTTTATAATAAAGACAATAAGAATTAAAGGTAGATTATACTAAATTAAGCTAAGCTATGTTAGCAGCCTTTGTTTGGATCTCTTTGAGGTCCCCAAGACCGTTTATTATTGATTTGCGGGCCAAAGAACATCACATTTAAGTGTTGTTTTACTGCTTATGGCCGATTATGATCAATCAACAGTTAGTTTTCCAGATTTTCATCATCCGTTCTATTCCTCTTTCCTTTTTTTCTTCAGATTTCAGATTAAAGGTTGAAACTTTTCAACTGTGTCTCGACTACTGTTGAAAACTTACTTCTAGGACACTTGATGGGTTGTGTGGGATGTCTGTTTTCCTCAGATTAAAGCAAAGCTTTGTGGTGAATTAATTTTTACATCTGCAGCCACTCCGAGTCTTTCCACCGCCTGTTGAATACGCTACTGAAGCATCCACTTCTCTTTGTTTCATGCGAGTCTGTGGATTGAAAACTTGTCTGGTGTGAATCTGTTCCTTGTTCTCGCGCATTTACTGAAGTCTGTGGAAGTCGGCAGCAATATGAGGCTTTTTCCTCCGTCTAAAAATGCATTTTGAATGCTTAATAAGTGCTGCACTACTTCCAGAAATGGTTCAATATTCTGTCAGTCAAGAGGAGCAGCCACTTCCTCCACAGCGTGAACGATCCCAGTCTGGAAACCTGTCACCGGTAAGTTCACTCGCACACTTTTCTGTTTGGAGTCAACAGGGGACGCTGAATTCCGGAGAGACCGGGTAACGGTGTTTGGGTGAATACAGACAAGACGCCGGCTCCCTTGTCTCTCCGAGAGGCAGTGGAGCGTCCACTTCTATCTCACACACTGGCAAGCTTCCACCCAGCTATCTCATTCCTTTCATTTTAGGGTTTATGAACTCTCATGCATGCAAGAGCGAACACATGCACGTGGGAAATGGAAAAGTGAAAACGCACATCGCCATTGGTGTGGCAACTGTTTTCAATTTAGAAGATTTTCATGCTTTTAGAGGTGCAAAATAGCCGGATAAACCTGCTCAAAAACTGCACTTAAGTACAGTTTTGAGGTTCGTTGTATTATGTATTCCACTGCTCTTGCACAATATTTAAATAAGAAAACCTTATTTCTAACTACTACGTCTATCTGGCGGCTGAAGTTACTTTGCAGGTTGGATTTCACAGTCAGAAATGTCATAAAGCTTGAGGCTTTTTCAAAAACTCGTGTTCAGTCGGACCGCTTCATCTGAATGACACATGACTGAAGCATTTTAAGTGTAATTCTTCAACTGAAATCCTGAAATTATCATGATTAGATGCAGAAATTTCCATAATGGATGTACAGCAGACACTGATATGGATCACTATGAGAAAAATGATCACTTATATACAGCTTTGTCTACATTTAAAGGGTATTTTGGTTTATTTCATTTACATATTCTTGCAATTTTGACCTTATTTTTGTGACGCTGGCCAACAATTTTCGCAATTAAGAGTTAAAATTAGTGGACATCACAACATAAAGGTAAAAAAATAAAATAAAATGGAACCAGGATGTCAAATTGTAAACTGCAGGTGACGTATTAGGAGAACTGTGTATATTTAAAGCCCCCATGGGCAAGTTTTACCACTAGGCAGCCATCTTGGTAATGCCCTGGCGCAGTTATTCCAGGCTAACAATGCAAGGCTCCTATCTAAATGAATGGAGAGAGAACTATAAGTGGATTGTAATAGAAACTGCATGTAGAAGAAGCATCAGTCCTTAAAGTTATTGGTGATTTTGCCCAAAAATGTACATCAGTGTGACAACAGCTTGGTGTTTTCCTTGTTGCAAAAGCAGATGACTGGGGGAAAGGTTGGTGTAAGAGTCATACAACCAGCATCTTTGTCATTACAGAATTCTCCAACAGATTTCTATTTAGGATTCTTTAGGGGAGGAATCACTCCCTGATACCGTCTCTTGTATAATTCAAGTCCTGCTGTCAGTTTGTGCCATTGGCCGACTGTTGCATTCAAAAAATATAATAAAATAAACATCTGCAATACTCACAGGACACCATTAACGCAAAACAAGCTCCCATTTGTACTGCGGATTTATAAATAATAGACACGCAATATTTGCAACCAAACCAAGACATGCATAACAACACAGAAGCACGCAAGAAAGAAAACTGTATCCGTGTTAGATAAGCAACTTGAACTGGAAGCAAGGTGTTCATTTTCAAGTCCTAATGCAGTTTTATAGTGGATGTTCAACTCAGGAAAAGGCAGCTTCAGTTGTGTTGCACATTTTACATACGGGACGATTCAAAGTGCGTTACAACACAATAAAAACATTGAAGAATTCACAATCGTGCACAGCTCAAACAATTATCTGGAATTGAAATTAAATGTTTTTAGTTTTAGGGTTTATCCCAACTCTGACCTCTAAACATAGTATACATTAATCAGTTATAACACCATGACCACCTGCCTAATGTTGTGTTGGCCCCTCTTATGTGCTCCAAAATGCTCTGAACCATTGGACATGGACAAGAGGACCTCTCAGGGTGTCCTATGGGGTCTGGAACCAGGACGTTGGCACTGGATCCTTTGGGTACTCTGGCTTGTTCAGTGGGGCCTCTGTCAATCAAACTTGTTCCACTGCATCCTGTTGATGCTTGATCAGAATGGGGTGAAGGAAGTTTGGAGGTCAAATTAACATGTTGGACCATTGTCATGTTCCTCAACATGTTCCTGATGCTTGATGTTGTTGCCATGTGGTGGGGTGCATTTTCCTGCCAGTGACATTTGGGATTTCCATTTGCATGAGGGAGTGTGTTTGTTGTGGGACAATGTTTATTTGGGTGTCTAAGTCTCATCAACATGGATGTTAATATCGAAGGTCTTCCATCAGAACACCACATAGTACCAACATGATCAGTGTTATTCACTTCACCTGTCAGTGGTCATGATGTTGGGGCTGATTGGTGTATTACCAGTAATGATAGGAAGGAGAACCAAAGCTGCTCAACAAAATGACACACAAGTTGTCAGAAACCACAATTACTCAAGTTAAAGTGTGACGATAAGGCTTTAACTCGTAGTAGATTGTTTCCTCGTTACTCCTCCTTTTACTCAACTTGAGGATTTATCACTTCTTCCGCCACTTCAGGATGAAAACGACTCCCAGCTCAGGCCCGAGCTGATGAAACCCTTTCAAAACCAATCAGATAAACTCCAAACACACGCTGTTTAAGATCAAGGTTGTTTTCCTCTGCTTCCTGAAAAGATGTAATTTATGAGCTTTTCACCTGTCAGCGATATGTTTTATGTGCCGCGCGCACACACGTCCGAGAAAACACAACGCATGTGCCGAAAAATACCGGCGCAGACGTGCAGTTCACCCACAGACGAGCGCACACGAACCACATTTCAAAATCCAATTAAGCCGGTGCTGTGGGATCTCAGGCCTACATGCCAAATGGCTCTGAGTGTCTGCACGTCATCCACAGCGCGAGACAGCTGACAACAAGATTATGGCCATGAGCGCTGCATTTGCGCTTCAGCCCGATGATAGCATATTATTAGCACGGTGGAAGAGAGCAAATGTGTCCTCCGCCATGTGACGGCTCGTGTCATATGATCCGAGGAAGGAACAATGTGGAAAAGCTTTTTTCCTCACCGAGTGATTTATGTGTTGGTGGATAAATTACTGCACCTGAGCATGTGTGTGTGAGAGATATAACCTATGTCTTGCTTTATGCTGCAGGAAATAAGATGAAAAAATACATGAAAACCAGATATAATAATAGCAGCATCAACCAGAGAGCAGCCTTGGTTTTCCATTTTACCTACTACACAGAACGATGCCTCTTGTTGCCTTGACTTGATTCTCTTTCAAAACATTGCATGAATGCCAAACCAGCTCTGACATACCAGATGCTGGGTACACAGCCAGGCAGTGTGTCAGTGGCAGCTACAAAATGATCGCTATTGATGATCAATGCAGCATATGGTTCATCTACCAAATCAAGTCCACTAAATAGCAGCCAGGGTTTTATGTTTCCCCCCACTGTGGACTCGTTTTTTTTAATCTGTTGAATGCTACCACACCTGTGATAGGAACCATCTTGGAGTCTAATATCCACTTCTTAAAATAGATACAGTTCCCCAAAGTATGCAGTTTCATTAGAAGTCTCTCTGGGGAGTCAGATTTCACTTCTCTGCCAAATCCGAACCTTTCTATCTCTACACTTTTAGTAAGAAAAGAAATAGTGGTTCAAATGGTTCCAACCAGACAGTGGTGTCTCCCAGAAATGACATTCCTATTCAGCTAAACTAAATTCTCAATTATGATTTGGGGAAATGGTTTCTTTTCTGCAGGATCATGTTTATTGTTGATCTCAGAAATACATTCAACATGCGCCAATCAGCCACAACATCATGACCACTGACAGGTGAAGTGAATAACAGTGATCATATTGGTACTATGTGGTGTTCTGATGGAAAACCTTGGATTTTAACATCCATGTTGATAATAATAATGCATTGGTTTTATACAGCGCTTTTCTAGGCTGCCAGTCTCCTCCATCGGCCCCTCCGACCACCACCAACCACTCACTCTCACACTGCATTCACTCAGGCTTCCTGGTGTTCCCTCACGGTCTCCCATCCTGGTACTGACCAGGCCCAGTCTGGTCAGCATTGGTTCTAAACCGGTTCGATATCATTCACAGGGCACAGTCTAGATTCAGTAGTAATTCAAATGTATGAAACGGTTCAATGAATGAATGGGCAAACCGCCACCAACAAAAGATTCAGTGGTCCAGCTCTTCAGTCCTTGGTCAAATAAATGATTGAATAAATGAACTGAGCGTTAATAAGTTATGGATCTGAGAGGTAATGATTGGGTAGCGCACATAGTCCAGCGAAGTTTGGAGGTGGTGGGAATGCTCAGTTCGAGGAGGTGGGAGAGTTAACAGGCTGCAGAGCCTCCTACCAGACCATCTGCAGATAAGCTGACTGTGTCCAGGCGTCCTCAGGCTCCTGGCCTTGATTTGTAGCTCGCCATCCGGGAAGTCATCTCAGGCAGGGCACCTGGCCTGCATGGACCAAAGAATCCACTTAAAGAAAAACTTCATCAAGCTAACGCTAAGTTAACATTAGCAGGTCAAAAAAATACATTAAAAAGATCTCAAACACCATTGAAATGCACTTTAGAATCATTGTAACATATGTTATCATGTTAGCAGTAGCATGCTAATCATTAGCATATTAACATACTGAATTAACATCAAAGATCAACCCTATAGGCATCAACAAGTTTGTAGGGCCTCATGTTAGCATTAGCCTCCATGTTAGCAGCATGGCTAATGCTAACAGGCCAGCATCAGTTATCAGTTGTTCACCATTCAAACTCACCAGTTCTGTAGACTCACAAGGCACACAAGATAACAGCACAAACAATGGTCTGGTTCTGAAGTTACAAAACAGCATTTTTAGAATCAGGTAACAGCGAAATGTTTCAACCAAAGTCAGTGTTTGGAGCCACTAACTTGCAGCTGCTGTCCCTTGGTTTCTCTCCCACACAACTGAGGAGAAGGAAGTCAAGGCAGCCGATATAGTGCCTTGGAAGCATATGATTGGAGAAGTTAAGTCACGCGACCATGCCATGTGACATGGTGCATTCAAGGGCAACTGAGAGTGGGAAAAACCTCAACTGGGCCAAATTGAGGATTTAAACACTGGTCACATTAGCACCACTTCTTTGTGTTTCCACCACCTAAACACCGACTCCAGGTTTTAAAAACTGGAGCTTAGCAAGCACCAACTCTTTGCTGGTCCAGAGCTAAGAACCGAGTACGTCAGGGGCTGGGGGCGGGGTTATGGTGACCAACCATCAATGGTGGAAAGGGACACACAAGCGCTAATTAGTGTCCTTTTTCTCCATGACGTCCCTGGTCCGATCGCAGATTTATTGGAATGACTCCTGGGAAACACGGAAGTTTTGCACAAACTGCTGCGCTGAAATCCAGTCCAATTATGACCCACCGGTAACGCGATCACAGATGTGCCCAGACAACAGGCAACCTCCACCTTGCAATCAGACCATCTATAGAGATAAACATAGATATTATCATCAGCTTATTGCGTTTGCTTAACTGCTATGTAATGGATGAAAGCGGAGTCGTTTTATGGTGACACAGTGGCTCCAACTTGACTCCTTGCCAATGGAAAAGCAAACAGGTTCTTAGGAGGAACCAGATTTGAACCAACTAAGCCCCAGCACCGAACTAGCACCTGGTTCTTCTTGGCGGAAAAGGGGTACCTGAGAACTAACACAGAAGTTCCTGCTGAAAACATTACTAGAAGTTTGCGAACTTTCTCAGAAAGTTTTAAGAACAAAATAAAATCCTGCTGGGGCGTGACTTGCTAACTTACATCTCCATCTCTACGTCCTCATACAGACTTTGTGGCTCATATGAAATGCTACTCTTTCCTTCTACATCATATTCTTACCCTTGGTGAGAAAATAGGTTCGTCTCAAAGCAAAATTAAGTTGCCAAATGTTAAAGCAGAGCCCTGTGATAGACTGGCCACCTGTCCAGGGTGTCTCCTGCCTTCGCCCTGAGTCGGCTGGGATAGACTCCAGCCCTCCCGCGACCCTACAGAGGATTAAGTGGTGTATAGATAATGGATGGATGGATGTTAAAGCAGTTTAACTGTATAGGAATGTAATTTCTGTGAAACTAGGTTGCATGAAAAGGTGGACACATTTCACCTTATTGTGCATCATCATTAGAAAGGATCCCTGCCTCCAGATCTACACGCTAACTTTGACCACTTAGCATGTTATTTTAATGACACGTGAAGAGTTTCCAATGATATTAAACTTCAGATTTCGCTCTCGGTTACATTAACATTACCATGGCGACTGTATTAAAACACAGAAATGATGGTACAACCAATTAAATGTGTTAAAAGAGAACTGCTGAGAGCACTGCAGGGCAGATCCAGGCCTGTTTATTTTATCTAATGCTAAAGTCGCTGGTGTCTCTGTGATAGAAAGGTTACATTCTCCCATTATGTTGGTTTAGCAGCTTCCAAGAGGACCACTGAAAGGAGCCAGTTCATTTTAAACTTGAAATAGGCCATACTGCACCGTGTGTCCTCTGCGACTTATAGTTTACTCGAGTGCGTCTGCTGTAAACTTCATCTCTCACATCTCTTTATGTGCTGCAGAATCACGTCTGGGTTCTTGCTGTCAACTACAGACCGCCGTCGCTCGCAAGTTAACTTCTTCAGACGGAGACTTACCGTAGCACACAGCCCGAGTCCTTATCTATCTGTGTAAGCAAAGGAAAAGAAACAAAAAAAAATGAAAAATTGAACAATGAAAGCATAAAAGTATTCGACTAGGGATTGTTCTGCAACAGGAGAATGCCCTTAAAACCCTTCCGTGGATGTGCGTGTGTGCTTACTGTGTAGCTTTCTACATTTCCCTCGTGGAGTCACTTTGTAGTTTTTTTTTTCATTCTTCCATAGTGCACTCCTCTTGCCAATTAGCTGACAGTTGTTTTATTATTCCTTTTCAAACCCTCAATCCTAAAAAGTGAAAGAGGGAGGGGGGGGAACAAAAAAAAAGCACTCAGCTTATCATTACACCAGAGCATCGCCTCTGCACCTTGTACCCCCAGCTGCAAAACCTCCGGAGGTTCACTCAGAATAGCTCGATGATCAAAAGGCATGAAAATGACATGTTGTTTACACTGCTCTGGCATGGAGTTTTGCAGGAGAGGGGTGGGGGGTGGGTGGGTGGGTGGCCAAATATCTGAAGCGTCGGGGTGGGAAACACGTCAAAATGTGGCAGGGTTTCACGCGCAATTAATTTTTTTCCTCGATGCATTTTTGTCAGCCGAGCATACGCGTTGTGTTCGGAGCAGGCGAGGGTTAATAATTTGCAGGGGGGGAACAATCGTGTCACAACCTTTGACCCCAGAGGAATAATAACCTGCAGCTCCGAAGAGGAAAAACACACAACTGCAGCTTCAGAGGTACTGAAAAATGAAATGAAGCAGCTTTATTCGAAACAAACAGGGAACTTACAGTGTTTTGCTTCTGTAGAAGAGGAGGAAAGTCATGCTAGACTCTGAAGAAACACATGAGCGAAGCAACATGGAAGAAGTTGTCAGTGCGATAGAGGTACATAAAAATGAGGTTTTGTATTGCTGACAACCAGGTTTGCTGGTTCATCCAGGTTGCGGTATGTCTAAGTGCTAAAATGAAGCCAACTGGACTTGCTTGAAGAGAAACTGAAGAAGCCTTTTGGATGAAAGGAGCAACATCTTCAAGAAACTCTTTTATGCCCCCCTTAATATTTAAGTTAATGTGCTTTTGTCCCTCCCGATAAAAACATGGAAATCCACTTTGACACTACCAACAGACCCAACAAGCCTCAGACATGTCTGTTTTCTTCATCACTGCGTCTGTTTTTACCTAAAAATGATGAATTATGACCTCATACAGTCACTGAATCTACCATGGAAATCATAATTGCATCCATATATATCGCAGAATATTTACCTCCGCCAAGGACGTTATGTGATGGCCGGAGTTGGTTTGTTTGTTTGTTGTTTGTGTTCAGAATAACTCGAAAAGTAATGGATGGATTTGGATGAAATTTTCAGGAAATGTGTGAAATGGGACAAGGAACAAATGATGACATTTTGGGACTGATCCGGATCACCGTCTGGATCCACAATTTTTTTTAATGTAAGTCTAACCGGGTGGACAATTAAATGCAGTTTACTCTAAAAGCCACCAGAGGGAACTCTTGTTTTTGGGGTAACCCCCTCTGACCACATGACATTTTGGGTCTCCACGTGACAAACAGCGACAATGACGGAGTTCTCTTTCCTCCCTGAGCGACATACGCACGGTTGGGCTGGCATTCTTATCTGCGGTTGTCTAAGAAGCTGGGAGGCTGTTAGGAGCTGCCGCGCTAGAGGCCGCACCTGTTCATTAGCTCGGATGGGGTGAAGGCCGCATTGTCGGTAGGACATTTGAACTGTATGTAATTACATTTGTATTTGTAACGTTCCATACAAAATATGTGAATTGGGAGATTGTGTTGGGGGTGGACTGAAGCTCCTTGGCGGAGGTATGAGCTCTCTGAGTGCTTTTCTAGTTAATTATGACCCAGGTATTTGTAGACATAACACGGCAGAAAAAATATGCACATACAAAAATAGACGTTGGCCTGAGAATTAAAACCCAGAGCCTGCTGGCTTCCTGCTTACATGCTTGAATAAAGTTTATTTCACAATTGCCTTATTATTGATTGGTTCATGTTGTAAAATTTACATATTTACCACCGCCAAAGAGCTTCCATTACCATTCGTTGACTTATTTTTTTCTGCTACTTGGCAATATCTAGATTTTCTTTGTTAAAACTAAAAGTAAGGAACCCATTAAAAGTTGGTGTGAAACTGGACTGGGGTGCAAACTTGCTCATCATGTGGACTGTTGGCTTGCACTCTCTAAGAGCCCTTCCAGTTCATGCATTTGTTGCCCCGAAACCTGCAGCTTATCATTTCAGTCTGAGGTTCTGATGAATGTACCTGTTCCATCCCACCAAATGTCTCCTGTACATCTCCTGCTGGAGTCAGGTGTCGGCCTGACCGAGTCATAGCGTACAAGTGACCGGAGTAGGAGATGCCATTGGCCAACTCCTGCGCTGACATCGTCACCAGCACTTACGAAATTCGAAGGAAAGTTCTCTTGAAGTTTCCGATTTTACCAAGTAAGGCATCGGCTTTTTCACAAATTATACTGTAAAACATGAACACATCATTAAACGTTCAGTTTTTGACCTTTTCTTTGACTCGACTGCTGAGTTGCACCAGAAAAATCTGAAGACGTGTGTCCACTAAAGGAGCCATAAATCCAATTTTTTGCACTTTTCCCAAAACTGGAATACCGTTTTATAAAGTGGCAAAATAGAATTTCAAGTTGATAGAATCCACAAAAGTAAAGTGCCACCACCAAAGCGGAAAGATAAATTAGATTTACTTCAACTGCAGCTCAAATACATGTTTTACAGTGTAGTGGCCGTATAATATGTGTTGAAAACCCAAAATTGTCAGCACTTCAGTGGTATTGGTCCCAAAAGGCTTGTGTCCGCATTCGCTATGTTTAGAAGTGGCTGTAATCTCCTGAGGGGCGTTTCTCATCTTACTAGATTCGACGATGGCCAACTTTTTTAAGCTTTGCCCAGCAAAATGACCTCACGTCACTACATCTCTCGCTGCACTCCGCCCCGGCTCGTCTGTCGGCGTTGGTATCTGCTTAAAGCGCTCGACGTGGAGGCGACACGGCGATGACCTGAAAGAGTTGTGGGATAAACACGAGTTAAGCCGGGCCGGTGTTTACATGTGGCGCTGCGGTTTGCTGCAACGTGAGTCCCCTGGGAGTCCTGAGAACAGCCGAGCCGGGCCGTAAACAACAAGTGAGAAGATCTTGGGAAAATAAGCCGATAAACTGAGGTCACATCCTTCCTGCTTCTGTCTGTCAGAGCGAGGGGGAAGCTTTTTAGGGCGAAATCTGCTGATGAAGTATGCGCACTTGAGCTGCAAGAATTAACAGCACCCTGCCATGCACATACAGTATAATAAATACGCAGAGAGAAGCGTCATTAAGGAGAACTGGGACGGAAAATAGTGACGGTGCAATGTTCTGACCCCATCATAACTCAAAATAGAGGCGTCATGTGCTCCACTGTTTGCAAATGATGCAAACTTCAAATGAGATTTTCAGAAACTTTTCCCATTATCTTCTTTTTCATGCAGAAAGTTTTCTTGCACTTTAAAGAACACAGTTTAACGGACAGTAATGTCTTCATTTAAATTGCCTTGAGCGTGTTGAATCTGTCTGGTATTAGACGACGAAGGTTTCGATATCAGTACTTTAGATGCTTTCTGCTGGCTCTGAATACATCGATACACATTACAGCACATGTGGGTTACGTATTAAATCTGCAATAAGTCTCAATATTCCTGTTGATGAAACCTGGGTTTTCCACAGAGAGGGCAGCTCATGTTTCAGAACAGTTTGCTGGCGTGTGAACAGGATGCATTAAGCTGCGAATCGGGACGCTATCGGTAACGTTTCTGCAGAAGCTAATGCAGCCCTGCAAGGTGAAAGCCTGCAGTCGGGTTAAGCAAATGTATGCATCAATAATGCATTGGGTGCACTGGAGGTGACACACTTCATCACTTTCACTTTCCATCACCGCCAGCCTCTTATGCAACGTACAGTAAATGTGCTCCTGGTGAAAACAGAACTTCTTTAACAAAAGCATTTCAAAATAAAGCGCATTACATTTTTCATCAATAAATAAAAATGAAGGGAGACTATTAAAGACAGACGAGCGCATAAATGAACTAAATACTGCTTTATTGCTTCAATCAATAACAACTGCAGTCTGTCATCTTACGTCGGTGGCTCTTGGAAAAGATACGATCATGAATACAACTCATCATCATCATCATCATCCGACTGCAGCTGGAATTTAATAAGAGGCAGAGACAAAACAACCGGGAAAAACTGCAAGCAAACGGGCAGCAACATTTATTAAACGGGAAGCTAATGTAACGTTCATAAATTCATGTGCTACAGTGAATTAGTTTTGGTCGGCTATTTTTCTGTGTTGTTATCAGGGTGAATTAGTGAAGTCGCAGGATTAATTGTGGCGCTCTAAATATTAACAAAAGAAACGTCACTGTTATTCATGTTAATCCAGACGGCAAACAGGATGTTACTGATCAAATGAGTGAATCCTCTTCTGAATTAATTGCTGCTCCAGACTGAACAGGTAGTTGTGGTTTATTATCGCAGAGAAGAAGAGCGCTGCTGCTTCATTTGTTGACCTTGAAATAGGCAAAAATGGCACACGTAACCATGGCAACCGTACACCAAGATGACGACAGCTGTAGCTTCGACACGCTCGGAAGAAGGTTTTTACGTAAAGTGCAACAACCCCGCTGTGTTTGGTTTTTGTTGACCAAAACTAGGAGGTATAAAGCTTTGTACCAGCCAATCAGATGTTCCTCTTTTCCTGATGCGTTTGAGAAAAAAAACTCATACCTTACATGTTTTTAATAGCGTTTGGAGGCTCTTCATGGGGTTAATATCTCATATTTATTTCATGCATGTTTATTACAAATTGATCGAGCAAGCCGCCATCCTGTTTTGCTTGTTTTAGCATTTTATTCTGTTTTAAATTTTTGGTTGTACTAGTTTTGTCCTGGGCTGCACGGTGGATTGGTGGTTAGCAGTGTCGCCTCACAGCTAGAAGATCACCGGTTCACGTCCCGGTTAGGACGCCTGGGATCTTTCTGTGTGGAGTTTGCATGTTCTCCCTGTGCAGTGTGGGTTTTCACTCTGGCTTCCTCCCACAGTCCAAAAACATGCTGAGGTTAATTGATGATTCTAAATTGTCTGTAGGTGTGAATGAGAGTGTGCTTGGTTGTCTGTCTCTATATGTAGCCTTGCGGTAGGCTGGCAACCTGTCCAGGGTGTCCCCTGCCTTCGTCTGAGTCGGCTGGGATAGACTCCAGCCCCCCCTGCAACCCTACAGAGAATTAAGCGGTGTATAGATGATGGATGGATGGATAGTTTTATCCCGACTATCTTTTGCACGTGATTTTGCTGCTGGTGCAACTCAAATTGTTTTAAATGTGCTGTATGAATACATTTGATTTTATTGATTTGATTGGAAAACTAAATTAAATCTAACAAATATCTAATTACCAGAATTTAACTCAAGCTAAACCACCCTCGGGTGCCGAAAATTGACACGACTGATAACTCTGCATTGCTTGGTTTAGTGAAAATCATCCATGTTTGCCATATGCACACTCCCCGTCTCACTAAATGACATCAGTAAATCCACATATACAGATGCAAAATGCTGCTTTCTGTAGAGCCGACACTGGGAAAAGCACAGCGATGTGTCCAAATAAGTTAATGTACGTCAGCTCATCAGAATACACTGTATGTGTGGAGCCTTACATAAGAACCAGTGCAGGTATTTTGACATGCCACCAGTATGTTCTGTCCTTCAGGACCGAATGAATGACATTTTGCAACTCCGTGTCATTAAAAAAATACCCTCTCAAAAACAGATTCCAACCACCTTTTACACCCCGACGATAAAGAACTCCAAGGTGTCCCTATAAAAAGTAATATAATCAGCGAGAGGAAAGTTGTTTGTCTCCATCACCTGTTATATCAGGACACAATGTCATGGATCTCTGCTCATTTCTGTATCTCCTCTTCCTGTTTATCTGCTGTTTGCCAACTTCCAGGACGAATCATATTGATTTGAGCTGCTATTATTTTGCAATTATTAACTTTAAAAAAAAAAAACGAGTCCAACTTTAAAGACTGGAGGTCGGCTTGTAATTGGATTTCGAGAGTGATGCTCTCGTGTGTGATTGTGTGCGTTGCTGAATTAGGAATTGTGACAGTTCGCATCTGTCTCTCTGCCTCTATCTCTTTCTCACAAACACACACACACACACACACACTCCCTCTGTATCTGTATGTGTCCATGAGCACAGCAGTCTGTCTACACTCGTGCAAAGTTAGTGTGTGTGTGTGTGTGTGTGTGTGTGTGTGTACAGAGGCAAGAGATTTTTTTTAGTGTATATCCAGGGCACATTGTCTGGACAGGGAAAATGAGAATGGATGGGATTGTAATTACTGAATGGAGATATCCACACAGTGTGAAATTAGAAAAGGCTGGGCGAAAACCTCCCACGGGCACAGCCAGTAAAGAGAGAGTAGTTGTCATGGTGATAGGTGAATTCAAACAGGGCTTTGCAAACCTTCGGGGAAAGAGGTGCGAGTGTGTGTGAGTGAGTTTTTCCTCTGTGTGTGTGTGTGTGTGTGTGTTGGGTGGTGGTGGTGGTGGTGGTGACTCGGGGTGTGTTTATAGATTCTTTTTGTGAACGAGGAGAGAAAAGTTGCCGTGACCTTGATGAAGACTCACAGAATGTGCTGTTTTCAATTTTTCTGCATTCAGCTGCACAGTGAGCTTCACCTGAGCTAAGAGTGGAGGTGTGAGGCACAAGGACAGTGTTTAAAACGGGGATGGGCTGCACAATATTCACCTTACTTCTCAAAAAAACACAATATTTTTATGCTTTTAAAGTCTAACTGGCACATTCAGACCTAAGTTAGTGAAAATGTGGATTTGCTTGTTGCAGTTGTTACTGCTGCCTCATGTTACCGGATGGTTTGTTCACTTTTTAGCCTTTGTTTCTGGTTCTGAGATGTTTGTGCAGCCCGAAAGGAAGTTCTGCAGACACTGCTTGTGTCTGATAAGACTTGAGTGTGTTTTTAGATCAAAATAACCCCCAATTTTACATTTATAATTACATTACACTCATATTCTATTTTGGTCCAATTCATCCCTTTTGCATCACCCCTATGGAGCAGCCCAAAATGTGTGACCATGTCGACTGTCTACACTGCAAATCCACCAGGAAAACAAATGATGTTGAAAACTAATGCCTGTTTACAGATTATACAAGGAGATTCCCTTCATTCACACGTTTATAATAATATTCTATTTGAAGTAATCACTGGCGGACATTGTGGGTGCTCTGATTGGTACATGCTTTCCATCAACAGCGCCCAGTCACAGTAGGAAGTTCTAAATTCTCCAGATATGCTGTGCTATGACTGCCTGCTGCACAAGGAGATTTTTCGTCATTCACATATTTATAATTGTGTTTTATTTGAAGCATACGCTGCTGGACATTGGAGGTGCTCTGACTGGTATGTGCTTTCTATCCACAGTGCTCAAACATAATAAAAAGTTCTAAATTCTCCAGATATCCTGTGCTATGACTGCCCACTGCACAAGGAGATTCTCTTCATTCACAAGTTTAGAAATGTGCTCTATTTGAAGTCACTGCTGCTGGAGTTTGAAGATGCACTGACTTGTATATGCTTTCCATCCACAGTGCCCAAACATAACAGGAAGTTCTAAGTCCTCCAGATATCCTGTGCTATGTCTGGATCTACAAGGCAATTTTCTGTTATTTGCATGTTTCTAATTGTGGTAACTGAAGGTAGTTGCTGCTGGACTTTGGAGGTGCTCTAATTTGTACATGCTTTCCATCTACATTGCTCAAACACAGTAGAAATATCTAAATTCTCCAGATATCTTGTGGTATGTCTGCCCATTCTACAAGGAGATTTTTCTGTTATTCACATGTTTGTAACTGTGGTAACTGAAGGTAGTTGCTGCAGGGTTTGGAGGTGCTCTGATTTGTACATGCTTTCCATGAATGAAGCCCAAACATATTATGAAGTTCTTAATTCTCCAGATATCCTCTACTATGTCTGCCCACTGCACAAGGAGGTTCTCTTTCATTTCATATGTTTCAAACTGTGTTGTAGCTGAAGGTAGTTACTGGTGGACTTTGGAGGTGCTCTGATTGGTACGTGCTTTCTACTCATATTGCCCAAACACAGTAGGAAGTTCTTAATTCTCCAGATATCCTATGCTATGTTGACCCACTGTGCTGAACATTCTTCAGGAATGATGCAGAGTTGTGGCCTTATCTGCACCTAACTCCTTTATCCTATCAAAAGTGCAAAGCCATATGCTTTCAGTAACATCCACAGGAGTCCTGTCTGTTTTTATGACAGGCCTAAGCATATCATGTCCGCTGTCCACTTTCAAACTTCACATCAGTCGTGCAGAAACCATACTTGCCGAATGTACTCAGCCTGTGAAAATGAATGAATCATGTCCTTTGTGCCTTTAAAGAGACGAAAAACATCGTCCTGACGGTGTTTTTTAAATGCATTTTCACCATTAGAACACATCAGTTCTTGTGTTGAAAAAAGAAAACAAGTGTTTTCTTTGGCTTCATTGAAGAACGGTGTGTTTCCCCGATTTCGGAGACCTAAACTAAATCTAATAATAAACAAATAATACCTATTCATCACTCAGAAAGTTGTAATTGAAGTAGTCACTGCCGGTGCTCTGATATGTGCATGCAGTGCCCAAAACACAATAGGAAGTTCCAAAATCTCCAGATATCCTGTGATGTGTCTGCCCACTCAGCTCGGCACATCTCAGGAGTAATCACTGACGCAGGGCAACAGCTCACTCTATAATTAACTGCTGTATCCTGTGCAAAGTGCAAAGTCACAGGCTTTCAGAGACACCCACAAGGAGCCCCGAGGGGCAGACGTATGCATATCTTTTGTAGTATGAATAGAACTGCGTGTACATCCGCTGCTGCCCACTTTCAAAGTCCACTTCAGTCAAGCAGTAACCATGAATTAGCCTTTACTCACCACTTTTACTCAGCGTGTGGAAACGGGTGTATAATGTCGTTTGTGGCTTTCTAAAGACTGAAAACATCCCCCTGATGGTGCTTATTGATGCTTTTTCAACCATTAAGTCTCAGTTCAATATAAACCAAGCACAATATTAAAAGGGAATTTGAACAAAACATAGAAATTAACACTTCTGTTCTTGTGTTGGATAAAGAAAGAATAGTGTTTTCATTGGCTCGATTGAAGAGCTCCCGACTGCATTGTGTTCCTCTGATTCAGAGACCAAAACCAAGAGTTGTTTCCTTGGTATGTAAAAAGCGCCGAAAACATCCGGCATGAGCGGCTGTTAGGATGAATAAACACATACATACTTAGCAAATTTATTCATTGTCTCGCTCAAAGACGCTCGCTGGTACTTTAAGGACACAACAGCACCCTGCTGCCAAATAGGAGCCCAAGCAACTGCTCTGGCTTCAGGGAGTCACTCTGTTGCCAAAATACTGTGTACTCTGTTTAGAAGGAAAACGGTATTTTCAGTTCATCGGCCCTCTTCTGAAACATTTACATGTTCGCATCCTCAGGCGTGTTCGTATTCTGTAGGCAGAGCTGCATAAGACCAGCTGTTTTTCTTGCGCCAAATAAAATACTAGAAAACATTTCTAGAAGTATTTTACAGCATTTCGGTTAAAGAGGCAAATATCTCAAATCATTTACACCCCCATGGAAAATATGTTTTATTCTCAGTGCACGGCAAAAATGAAAACTGAGGAGACATTTTTTAAAAGCTGAAAACCCAAACTTCTCAAAATATTTCCACTAAAGCTGCTTAATGTGTTAATTTATTAGGTTGCCATAATATCAAATGGGAAACGTCAAACCTGGTTTGCAGTTTTAATGGCAATATTATATATATATCTTTTTTAAAAGGTAAAAATGCCATATGATCTCCTGCCTTTGACTTGTGACGATTCATTGTGTTTGTTGTCAAGCATGTCACATGTTGCTGGTTGACATTAAACATGAATGAACACTGTTGGTGTCAACGAGGTCAGTTTGTTGCTGAAGCGTCTTATTCACTGTAATCAGTTAATGGCAACCTGTGAAATGACAAATTAGCAAGACAGCCTCGGCAGTTTGTTTCAGAAATATCTTTGTCAATGTGTAAACCTGTTACTCTCCCTCTGGGCCTTTTCCTTCTTTGTTATCATTCAGACGCCGTGGCTCATTAGCACAGGTCATCCCAGTTCTAGACTGACTGAAAAGATGAAGATCTTGTACCTCTGAGACTGTCTGGATTAATAATTGCTGTGTTTTCCAAAAATTACTGCTTCCAAAAAAATTTGCTGACAAAGGATGGTTACTTTTATCGCATTAAACAGCTAAAAAGTGCTATTTAGAACACGCTAGATAGCTAATTCAGCCAAGATTCCACATTTAAGCAGATGGGTTTGTCAAATTAGAACATGAAATGAAGAAATAACTCAGCTGGTGCCTGAAAATCCAATAAAAACTGGTCTAGTTTTTTAAAAATTTCAAGTGGCACCTGAAATAAACAATAGCCAGAGCTGTTGTGCCCTTGAATAAATAAATACAGCAAAGTAAATAACTTCAAGGGGGAAAATAAAACAGACTACGCATACTTTGTTTTAAACTTACATATTGAGTCATTCTGATGATTCTCCTGCTTTCATACTATAAGCTTTTGATAATACAACTTCACATTTCCAAGGGCTTCACAATAAATTCAATAAGGCTTGATTAATTTTTAGTGTTCGCCAGCAAAGTGGCTAATGCAAATATCAAAAAAAACAAACAAAAAAAAGGTTCTTCTGGTTCTTCCACGTGTGGATTGTACAAATTCCTGTGGATGTGGAAAATAACAATACTGATGGTATCTGTCATGAGTAGAAATACTGACGGAGAAGTACTGATATAGGGGGGGCTGTGGCTCAGGTGGTAGAGCAGGTTGTCCACTGATTGCGAGGTTGGCGGTTCGATCCTCGGCCCCTCCGCACCTGAAAACCCCAGGTTGCTCCCAATGGCACCCTGCATGGAATCTCTGTCGCCATTGGTGAATGCGAAACACATTGCAAAGCGCTTTGTGTACCACTAAGGTAGGAAGGTGCTATATAAGTGCAGACCATTTAATGTTGTGAGTAGTTTAAGTGTAAGTTTTTTTAACATAACATGGAGCAGATCAGTAAACTCTAAAAGTTTGTGCCATATTAACACGATGAAATACACTTAAAAGCCTGGCTCTGATCGAACGCCAGACGTCACCTCCGCTGACCGAAGCAGCGCGGCAGGATGGAAATAGAGATAGGCTTGGTTCACTGACGAGCTAGCATCCTGTGCATGTGGCCATGACAGGATCTTGGAGCAGATTCCAGCGTGGGATGCACCGAAAACATTGGCAGCGAGCCACCCAGTTCGCCCCGCCACGGCTGCATTACGTAACCGGGAGCAGGAGACGAGGAGGAGCGGACTCCTCTGTCAGAGTTCAGAGTGCGCTGTGAGAAGATAATGGCCTCCTTTTATCAGTGCGCCATAGTAATGAGCTTGTTCATCACCTGGGGGAGGAGAGAAGAGGGGGAAGGAGACGCCGGCCGGCTGGGCGGCTGCGTTGGTGGGTTGGTTGGGGGGGATCAGAGGGGGTGGAAGGCTGAGGAATGCCCATCCATCAGGCGCCATGCTCAGGGTTTGGCCAGAGCCCCAGCCCCCTCAAACGTCCAGACCTCTTCATCACTGTCTGTGCATGTACGCGATGGAAAAAATGTCCTTTCCTCAGTGCTACAAAAGCAGGAACAGTATTGCTGTTGTGAGATTCCATTCAACCAATACGTGTTTCTTGTTTTAAATGAACATATTTAACATATTCTGCCTTGAACAACATAAAATGGGGCTAGAGAGACCAAAAGAATCTACAACAGATGGCTGGGTCAACATTATTTACCATATCTTCAAGATTGAAATTAAAGGCAAGTTTTAAAAATAAACATTAAAGTTGAACCTCTATAATTTGTTATATAGGAATTTGTTGTTCATCCAACAGGCTGATATAAGCATTCAGAAAACACAACCCAATCTTCAGGTTCTATATTATAGTAATAACAAATTTCTCTTTTATTTGTATTCTCATGAATTTTGATGGTCCTTACACACATCTGTGCTGATTTAAAGCTTTTATTGTTGCTTTTTGTTGTCCATTTAAGTTCTTGTCTTGTCAAAAATCTTAAAATAAAAACTAAATCTAAAAAAACCCAACATAAAACGTTAACTGATTTGACCGCGAGCTACACTATATTTCCAAAAGTATCGGGACATCCCTCCAAATAATTGAATCCAAGTGTTCCCATCACTTCCATGGCCACAGGTGGGTAAAATCAAGCCCCTAGGCTTGCAGACTGCTTCTACAAACATTTGTGAAAGAATGGGTCACTCTCAGGAGCTCAGTGGATTCAAACGTGGTACCATGAAAGGTTGCCACTTGTGCAACAGGTCCAGTGAAAGGAACTCTGAATGCTTCAGCAGACCAAGACATTTTGGACAATTTGATGCTCCCAACTTTGTGGGAACAGTTTGGGGATCACCCCTTCCTGTTCCAACATGACCAGTGCACAACGCAAGGTTAGTAAAGACATGGATGAGCCAGTTTGGTTGGACAAACTTGACTGGTTCTGCACAAAATCCTGACCTCAACCTGATAGAACACTTTTGGGATGAATTAGAGTGGAGACTGAGAGCCAGGCCTTCTGGTCCAACATCAGTACCTGACATCACAAATGCTCTTCTGGAAGATGGTCAAAGATTCCCATCAACACACTCCTAAACCTTGTGGAAAGCCTTCCCAAAAAATTGAGGCTGTTACAGGGGCAAAGGGTGGAACAACTCCATATTAAACCCTTAATATTAAGAATGGGATGTCATCAAAGTTTGTGTGCATGTAAATACTTTTGGCAACATAGTGTACATAAAACACACTAAAATGCATAAAATGTCATATAAATGCATTAAATATATTATCCTGTGCACATTAGAGTGAATTCCTGAGCCAGCCATCACCATTTAACCCCAACATGACGGTGACCAACTCATTTTAGTGGACTTAAATCCATGCAGACTTTAGCAGACCCTAAACACGAAGGTATCAGATCAGAAAACAGACATGAGTCATGAAAACAAGGCCCAACCTGCTTTATCAGATATGGAACTAGTACTGCTATGATATGGTGCACCAAAGTTTCCAGTCTGCAACTCAAAAATAATAAAAAAAAAGAGATAAAGCTGCATTTTTTTTCTGAGATCAGTCGAGAAAAGTTTCATGTCTGAGGCTGGATCTTGCAGAACTTCCTCTTCAGTCAGATAACTTTGCTGGGCAGCTTCAGTTTCAGTGCAGAATACCTGTTGGCCCGGTTTTTAGAGACTTCTGTAGGATGGAAGCTGCCACTGGATGGACAGTCCTGACCGCATTCTGTTTAGATCTAGTCAACCTCCATCCTGATGTGATCTCTTTAAGATAAGATACACCTGTAAACAAGCCCCAAGGGGCACTTGACACACAGCTACAGTTGAAGGGAGATATATAAAAATAAAAATAGAGTGTAAATATAATATGGTAAACAAAAATGTACAAGCATTGTGTAGATTGCGATGTAAACTGTGCAGATGGATTGTCATGGATGTTGCAAAGTAAGCAGAGAAACTCATTAGTGGATCAAAAAAGGTGAAAAGGTCTTCTCATGTTTTCATATTTTCTACTTATTTTTCTTTGGTTCTTTAAGTTCTCGTCTTTTTCCTCCTCACTTGTTATTGTTTTTCTGCTGAATGCACGACGTGTCCTTTACAAAGAGTGCACTTATGTTTATTTTCTCCTAATGAAACGCCCAAAAGGTCAGAATTAGTTCATCCATTAGTCCCACGATCTAAAAGTAACCAAGACTCTCTCATTAGCGTCGGGATTTTAATCCTCATTTTCGTTTCTCTCCAGACAACACGCGCAGTATTTAGATCAGCGTGTTTAAAAGAACGGATTCTAAAAATATCACGTTGATTACTGTAATTCTGATCAAAACATCAGCTAATTGCACTCATGTAAATGGAGGCATTATAAACCACCGGAGACCAGTGGGGTTGGTGAAATCAGCAGGGCTCTGACTCGGCTTTTTTGTGGCAGAAAATGAATGAAAACCTGCCGGAAGGTTTCCGGGTGACGAGGACATGACGGACGACCATCCCCATGTGGGGTCGCTGACCTCCACTTTCTTTCTGGTTTAACAAGCATCGCCTCCACCCCCCCGTCAGCCACCGAGGAGGCGGTGGGGGGAGGAGTGAGTGCATGTATGTATATGTGCATGTGGTGAAACCTTGCTCTGGGGAAGATCTTGCTCTCCTGGTCGACCTTGAGCGCTCTCATTCATTTCACTGATAGCTCCGACTATGAAGGCGCTGTGTGAGTAGACTCTGCTGAAGCTGCAGCCGGGGCAGATGTTCAAATAAGTAGAGCGAAGCGTTAACCGTGCTAAAGCTGCCGGGCTGAAATCCCACCGGGGCTGCCCCATGTAAACTGTAGCACTTAGAATGCAGGTGCTGTAGGACGCCATAGAAAATGTGTCTGTTAAATAAAAACAGTATCACTGAGGCTCATCAGATGCATTAAAAAGCCCAGCAGGAACCAAGAGCGGAGTGCGGAAATTAATATCTCCTAACCTAAAATGAATAAATTCAGCCTTAAATCACCAAATAATTCCCTCATATTAGTCAAACAGGGCTTCTGCAGTTTGGTTTTGCAGCAGCAGAAACTGGAATAACAGGTTGTTGCCGCTAATCTGGTCATTCAGGGCCGAGGGATCCCGAGGTCATGTCCTGTTTTTGAGAGGGGGAGAGTTTAAATGACCTTGGAAACTGAAAAAAAAGACAAAAAAATCCCTTAAAATGAACAGGATTTGGTGTTTCTTTACCAGAATGAAGCTATTAAATAACATTCAAAGACCATAAATAATTAGACAGATTTACACATCCAACATTTCTTTGGCTGCACTGAGGGGAATTATTAAAACCCTGTCTACAGTCCAGCTGCTGCTTCATTCCCTCATTAATAATAACATATATAAGTGTTTATGCCTGGGGTAAGTTTCAATAGCACTTCACTGAGTCGTGCTGCTTTGTAATGCAAGACAGTTAAAAATCTCGAGTCATGGAGAATCTCCTTACCTGACCAGATCGAACGATTGCCCGGGCCCATTCCAGTCTTTCTCTCCAGACAGCTCGGTCCTCCATTGCTCCTCGAAGCTGATCTTTGTGCAAATCAACATCTCGGGGGAGTTGATCGATGTAGGTCAAACAAGGGTGTCCAACACTGTAGTGGCCATGGGCCGGCTTCCATAGCAAGAGTTCACTGATTAACTCATTTTTGCTCCAGAATACCCAGTGCACCTCTCTCTTACAAGAGGATGATACCGGCGAGATCTTCCCATAGAACTGTTCATTCGTGGGGTGCTGTTTCCAGGATTGGTTAAGCACCGTCTTAAGTATCCTTGTATGGGTCCCATCAAGCATCTTTTCCAGTTTCTTGGTCATTGTCCAAACTGCTGAGCCATACAGCACAGATTCAATCACAGCTCTGAACAAATTCCTCTTCAGACTACCTGGTAGAGATGACTTCCAAATGATCTTTAGTCTGTCCAGAGCCCTCCAAGCTTTGGCTATGCGGATTTTCACTTCCGAGGTATGTGAAGTTTTTTTTTGAGAATCTCCAAGGAGTTTAATACGGTTCGTTTACATTTGAGACTTAGTGGTGGATCTACCTCAGGTTTTAAACACCTATTTTGTGTTATCTTTGATTGATTTAAACTGTGGGACAACATAGTCCTGTCAGTTCCTCCCGCTAGCAGTGATGTTTTATTCCCTCCTAATCTCACCGTCTCATCACTTTCCCTTTCAAATACCGTCATTCACAATTTTTTTAAGTCATCTTATGCCAACGATCTTTCTGCCCACTCGCCAGGAAACAATCAGTTGTTGAGTATTGCTCTCACCACACCCTCATCATCACCCAGATCTTCGGATTCATCTGGGAAACCCGCTTCATCTTTCACCCGCTGGCTTTTCTTCACCACCAGCATCTAAATTCCAGGAAATCTTGTCCCATATCTTTATTTAGTTGGATTTCTACTCCGTATCCAGCTATATGTCAACCACAAATGTTAGTCTGATGGTTCTAAAAATAAAAACGAAATAAAAAAATGTATTCACAAGTATTCTAATAGCCATTTAAGGATAGGGTGAAATGATGCCCCTCATATCACAATGTCTATTTTCTTTTAAAATACATATTGAATCCAGAAGAATCATGCTTAAGGTACCAGATTCAGAACATAATTATTCATACAGAACTGCGACATAAACGTTTAGATTCCACATTTAGCAGTCATTTTTGAGTTTTTTAATTTATTTTTTAACTCAGTTTGATTATTATTTATTAATTTAGAGCTAATGAGTCTAGGACAAAAGCTATCACTTTACTGTAAAAGTTTTTTTTTATCAAATCACCAGAGATGCCTAGCTAATACTAGCTAAGAATTCAAGCTAGCTAGCTATAGTACAGCAAGCTAATATAGCATAATGCTATTAGCTTAACATACAGTCAACTAGTTAGCCTTTTAGACTGATACACTTTTTTGCTACAGGTTAGTTTTTACACGGCTAGAGTATTGAAAATTACTGATGTCCATGGGAGCGTCTTCCCTTTTAAAGTCTACTGTTACACTTTTACATGCTAGTTAGCCTTTTAGACGACTACTTCTACTGCAGGTTAACTTTTATGCTACTGTATGGTGAACAATCTTGGCTACAGCACTGAAGTTCTTTTGTAACTGTATTTATATTAATAAACATTTAAAGATATTGTAAACTGGGTAAAGCTGCCTCCTTTGTGGACAATGTCTATTTAATCATGCAGTGAATAATAAGGAGCATGCTAAAGTGGACACATTTAGAAGACAGTTACTTAAATAGATTAGAATTTTGTTATTAGAAAACTAAATGTAAAATCTTATAATGTGCATCTTTCCCTGCGACCAGGGGAATTATTTCACAAGTCATTTTGATCGATAAATGCAAAAAATTTAACTGTATTTTCAAATATTGAAAATATGGTATGTTGCTCTGACTTTAGCGTCAACATGTTAGATATCATTACTAATCATTTTTGAGTTTTTTTTATATGGTTCAAGTAGTGCCAGTAAAATTAGGAACCAATGAAAACAGTTAAATTACTTTATTGTAACATTATTATCAGAGATATCTAAATTCTGACATAAAATCATCGGATACTAAGCTAATACTACCTAAGCATTCAAGCTAGCTAGCTGTGCTACAGCAACCTAACAGCCTAGCATAATGCTATTAGTTATGAGTCAGCTAGTTAGCCTTTTAGACAGATAATAACATACCTTTTTTGCTACAGGTTAGATTTTACACGGCTAGAGTATTGAAAATTACCGATGCTCATGGGAGCGTCTTTCCTTTTAAAGTCCAACTGTTACACTTTTACATGTTACTAAAAAAGTATGTGTTATTCTTCTTGCAAACTAATGTACAACTTTCAACATGCCTCCCATGTCAACAGTAAAGAAAAGTTTGTATTCATATAAAAAGACACAATAACACACAAATGATTTTAATGCTAATTCAAGATTAGCAAGAAAAGACCTCAAATGAAAACTGACTTCTTATCCCTGTTTAAAAGGTATATCTTGACAAAGTTAAGATAGACCACATCAATAAAACCACCTTCTGAGACGCTTCTTGCGCCATCAGAACACCACTAACCCATCTAGATATGATCTAGATCAGGGGTGGGCAATCCTGGCCCTCAAGGGCCACTATCCTGCATGTTTTAGATGTTTCCCTCTTCCAACACACCTGATTCAAATGATCAGGATCGTTATCAGGCTTCTGCAGAGTTTAAGGATGAGCTGATCATTTGAATCAGGTGTGTTAGAAGAGGGAAACATCTAAAACATGCATAGTGGCCCTCGAGGACCAGGATTGCCCACCTCTGATCTAGATGGTCTCCATAAGATCTCTGAAGATGTTCTGTGGTTTCAGGCGTCGACATGTTAGCAGCAGAGCCTTTACGTTCTGGGTAACACCCAACAAAACCTGTCTTTCTGTGGATGGACTGACTTGAGTCGTCTAACCATCTCAGTTTGGCTCCTATCAAAGTCACTCAGATCCTTACTCTTGCCCACTTTCCTTCATTTAACACGACTGGTCACTATAATCTAATAATCTGTAATGAGATAAATAATGTTATTTACTTCACCTGTCAGTGGTTTAATTTGTGTTGTGTTTCTTTCTCTAAAAAACCCAACTATATTTAAGGGAAGCGGTCCACTCTCTCCACTAAATCGACCAAACCAACACACCATGCCCGTCTCTAATTGTGCACACAGCAGGAAGTCTAATATCTCCGGAGGGAGAAAGTACGGCCAATTTGAGTCTGTCACAGTCATGCATATTTAATTGATACAAATTTCCTTATTTGGCCCACATGATAATTGACAGAGTGTCAAGATTGCGGCCAATTCTCCGATATTTCTCCAACTATCTGCGAATTATTGAAACACTAGACTGTTAGACTGGAGAGAAGAAGTCTGATTCTATATTAAATCTGCTTCTCAGTCACATTTCTTTCCTTTCCTTGCTCATTTTTATGATATTGCACAGTTCTGGCGTTTCAAATTAAAATACCAATAAATATATCTTTAAAAAGAAAGGAAGAAACCTCTCGAGAGTGCTTCAATTATTTAGGGGCTTTGGGGCATGGAGCTTGGTAGGCTCGGCGGTGCAGCGTCGGAGCCGAGGCACTTTGTGCTTGCAATCGGAGATGAAGAGGCTATTTGTCTGTGTAGTGTGCAGAGCTCTTATCAGGGATTTGTTTGTGGCACAACTTAATTTGCATAAATTTCTTGGAGAGTAAGATGAAAACTCGGCGCTCTTGGCTGGAGCAGGGGGAACAGATTGTCCTCACAATGTACATTCCTCTGAACGGCTCACGTCGTCGTCCTGACGTTGAACCAGGGATGAGCTTTTCATCGCGATCATCACTGTATCTGTAAGGACAAACTACAAGTTCACCTCCTTCCCACCACATATTTACATCTTTTAGGTATCATAGCTGCTCTTTCAGGAAGTTTTGCATCATTTCCATCAGCCACATTAACAAAACTCAGGAAGGTATTTGCAAAGATCCAGGAACACGCCGACATGACTACAATGGAATCTATGACGGAAAGCTGGACACCTGTGACAGGTCTAACAATTTATCTCGACCACTTCAGCAGATTTAAAGGAAAACTGAGCTCACCAAAGGCATCAGCATCAACAATCCTTAACTGCACTGTCACTGTTTGTGTGAACTACAGCAAGTATAACGGGGCACATTTAAACCATCTAACTGGTCTTTAGGCTGGTCTGACAGTCGAGGTAATCATTTAGTTTGCTCTTGGAAACAGGTTTAAGTAATGAGAAGGTTTGCTGACAACATCTCCATTAGCCATTCAAACACTTATAACCTCACCTGACTTCGCTTTAGCTTGTTTCTAGATTGCAGTAAAAAAAAAATAAAAACAGTCCACCAATGTTCTGAATGTTTCTCACTCTAATTCTGCCAACAAGTGAATCTAAAGCCTGATACAGGGATCCCTCGTCTATCGCGGGGGTTTGGTTCCAGAACCCCCCGCTAAGATGAAAGCGGACAGATGAAATCCACAAAGTAGTGACCATTTATTTGATCATTTATATATATATTAAGGCTTTATAAACCCTCCCTACACTGTTATTAGCCTTTCCCACAGTCTTATAAACCCTTCCTACACTCTTAAACCTTCCATCTAGAGGAGCTTCTACAGCCGTCTCCGATAATGGAACTAGCGACGCAGCGATCCACTTGAAATGCCAACGTTGCCGTATTTTAAACACACCGACACCGAGGACGTCCGGCTGCCTACCTACCGGGAAACTGATGATGGTGTTACGGTAATCCTACAGACTGTCACCGGTTCTCTGACAGTCGTTTCCAGTAAACTCTCACCGTGTGGGACCAAAGGTTCTGGTTGGCTTCCATCACCGCCGATCAATCAGAGACCAACTAGCTCAAGAGGAAGCGGTCGTAGCTGCTTTTTCCATATGTGATTCTACTCATCTGCTGTATTTACATATTTTATATACAATGTAAAAATCTGCGATACAGTGAGACTGTGAAAAGTCTCACCATATCGTCCCTGTGATATGGCGAGGGACTACTGTACATGTCATTGGTCTGTGCCATAGGGCTCAGATTTTCTCCAAAAACGTCCGACTCAACCCTACAAACCGCCGTCATGCTGCCCCAAATACTCACCGAACACCAATTCTGCATTATTCTCCCAAAGCAGTCCCCAACAAATGCACTTTTTCCTCCTGTGCGAGTCGCTCAAAACGACTCAGCTGGAGATTAATCCAAAATAACAGCATGCGGTGCTACTACCGACAGCAAATCCAAATAAAACTTGTCATGTAAGTGTATTCAAATAAGAAGTGTGGGCGACTGCCTTCTGAGTGTGTGTCTCTGGTTCTAGTCACTGAATCCCAGCGAGTGGTGCCTCGTTCTGCAGCTGACCCGGATTTTTGACCTCTATAGGGGGAAGCAGAAGTAATTCCTCCTGTGGGAAACTACCAAATATCCCGTCAACAAACGCTTCCTGGTTGGCCGCGTCTCGGGAGGACAACGGGGGGAGAAAGAAAAACAAAAAGCACATGTAGAACCAATAAAGTCTTTTTATCCATTTTCCAATAAAAAATACATTCATACAGAAACTATTTTACAAAACAATTTCAAATGAAAAAATCTTGTTATGCCATAAAACGAACAAAAATAGAGCCTCATATTTTCCACGTTTATCCAATAAAGATTCTCTAGCTAAAGATAGGGCATCTTCGCAGGTCTTTGAAAAGTTGAGAGAAAAAAAAATCACATGGCAAATAAAAAAAAACAAAACAAATAATAATAATAATACTTAGCGGGCACCAGAATGCAAAATTATGACAATTCAAGTGTCCAGAACAATTCACGTCTGAGAAGTAGGTTTTTTTTTTGTTGTTGTTTTTTTGTTGTTTTTCTTGAAAGATGACAGGCCACAGGTGTAGGCGCCACTGATGCCACTTTAAAATGTACATTTGCTCTACCTTTCTTTGATTTTCTCCAAGAACAAAAAAAAAATCCAAAGCAAAGATGTTACAGAAGCAAATGAAGGAGAATGGAGTGCATCTATTTTACAAGAACTCTTCAGCCTTTCGTCTTTCGTATTCAGAAACAACACGCCGCACTTGTTTTTTTGGTCCCACGCCCTTTCAAAATAGAAGCTTCCTTACAAAATTCTCTTAGTTTACAATGCAACACGTCTCTGCATTTTGTCGACATTTCTCTGTGTAAAAACGAGCATCGCCATGTCCAACAGGTTCACCTGCACAGGTGTTGAGTCATAACAAGGCTACCTGTGATGTTGACTACTGAGTGAGACATCAAGTTATAGATGAATGAATGAAGATCTTCCTCAACCCTCGTTTCACTTGTTTCGACAAAACTCATCCAGTAGAAACGTAGTGGCTCCAAAATATTTCTACAAATGGTGACAAAATGATCTGAAACGTGAACTGAAATATTCCAATAAACCCAAGAGATCGGAGGTTTTTTATCAGCCCACAGAGGAGTGCGTTGAAGTCATGTAACTTAATTTAAAACATGCATATAGTGAAGTCGGTACAAACAAACACCTGGTCCTGGTCTCAACTCAGTTTACCGGCAGAGACAGAAACCAGTACACCACCTGCAGCACAGCTCAGCTCAACTGGTCAGACTGGTTTTGGTACCGTTTAGTCAGATTACGGGTTGTTTAAACCAGGACTGAGTAAAGATACTGACTCACCCCGAGGGCAAGACTGAACAAAACATACATCAAAACAAACTCATGATTGAGAATGCTGTCATCACTTTGAAGGACCTTTGCTTTTGAGAACATATTCTTCTTCTGACACATCGGCTGATACAAACGTCCCGGTGCAAATGTTTTCTTTGCAGCAAATCTCCAAGCCTCGGTGGCCGAACCCTCAACGTTTCATGAGAACATGTTTCCAAGACTCTGTACCTCTGACAGCAAGTTACAGTTCATCTGAAGTGCATCCAACACCACCCTATACTACACAGTAGTAAACCATTAAAAAAGTGAATTGCTTTTCCAAGTGCTCCACAATTCTGTCTCAGATCGGGGTCGTTTTGGAGGATATGATTTTAGTTACGATATATTTATGATATATTCGACAAAGAATGCACGGAAATGTAAAAATGGCAGTCATCATGAAGCTGATATATAGTTACCTTTTTTTAATATTCAAGAGTTTAGAGGAGTCTGTTGCGAGAGAAAAGGGCAAAGGTGCAACTGTATGGATCAGAGCCTTTATAAAGCTATTCAATAACGCACTACTGCATTCGCAACGGCCGTTTGGTGTGTGTGTGTGTGTGTGTGAGAGAGAGAGAGAGTGATCTATTTAACAAGACAAGGCCACTTACATAAGGCATCAGTAAGGTCAACAGTGCATTTACAGATAGAACAGAAGAGAAAAGCAAAAGTGAAGAAAACGGAACAAAAAAAAGTAAAAGAAAATCCCACGATCAAGACAGTTGCAAAGCAATAGTGGCATCCCCAACTTATCAAGAACATAAAAAAAAACAACAAAACAAAACAAAATGACTGCCTTATGTGTTTTGTACAATACTATGATACTGAGTAATATGAAGGTAGCTGCTCTTGAATGGAATTTTGTTGTCCTATAAGCAAACAGGTGAGCAACACATCCCCAGATCCCATGCAACTTCCGCTATAATGGCGATAACTGTTTGTGTACAATTGTTGTTTTGTTTTTTTTTTGTCGTTTTCTTTCAAGATACAAAGCTTACACAATGGACAACAAAATGAGCTTTATAGCGTGTATGTTTCGAGACAGGCTACGTAATACATTGCACATTTAATAGCTGCACTAAACAAAACAACCTCCCACTTTTTGGACGGGGAGCTGTAGTTCCACCTCCAGGCGGACAGGGGGCGCCCTCTGGCAAAATCGGCTCCACCAAGCAACCCCCCCCTTCTACTCCTCTCCACAGCCAATAAACTCAATCGACACAGACAGAACCTTTTCGCTTGCATTCATTCTTTAGTGAGACGACAGATAATTCCCCCCGCCCGACTCGAAAAAGAAAATCTCCCTTGTACAACAACATCACCGCCCCCCCCATCCATGTCATTCACTCGCAGTTCCACAATGCAAGCTCCATCCGCTCCATAAAGCCAGCACAGGCATCCAGTCGCAGGCACTCACAGTCCCCATGCGCACAGGCAAACACACTGTCAATGGAGGAACGGCACCCCCACCCCCCGGAGTCCCATAATCCTCCAGGAAAAAAGCGTCGAACACCATACAGAAGAGTCTCTTCCCGTCTTCGCCAGTCCAGATTTTTCCCACTTTTTTTTAAATAACCGTTATTTTATTTTTTTTTTACTAAAGTCCCTCTCCTCGCCCTCCCCGCTCCTCCGTAAAAGCCTTTCAAGAGCAATCTCCGCAGCGAGGTGTTGGAGGCACTAAGTATGGTGCAAATAATAGCCTGCGTTGCTTCATGTTTTTCCACTGACTGGAACACGGCGGTGCCCCTGTTAACGCTCCCAGGACACACCGGCCTCGCTGATCCCCCACAGGTCAGGACAATCACCCAGAATCATCCCTCAGAGCTCCGGACATGGAGGCCATCTTAGATATGCCTCTTCATGTGCAGCGCCAGGTGGTCAGAACGGGAGAAACACCTGAGGACAGAAAGAAGAAAGAAGACTCAGTAATTGGAGCCAAGATGGAAGACTTTCGCTTACTTTTACTGTATATCAAAATCTACTTTGTCTGAGTTGTACTTGCTGGTAAAAGGTTGTTGTTGCACTGCTAAACTCAGCACAATCAAACAATATGAAAATATGATGAATCACAGTAAATAAAGTTAAGCTGCTTTAATTGTGTGTTTGAAAACATGGACAATCTCATTTTCCTGAACTCAGATTTCTCCTATATCCATCCAAGACCTACAAACTTACAGTTACCACAAGGTAAACTGAAATTAAGGCTACATTAGATGCTTTCATTGAGTTTCATGCCTGTAAGCAGTTTGTTAGCGAGTAAAACCAATGAAAGAAACAGTGAAAAGCTTGTTTTCTATCAGTCGAATCAACCTGGAGATGAGATTTAGATAAAAGAACCAGTAGTGTTGGCTTTGGAGTCATTTTTCATCTCCTTACTACCCATCAGAAAAGTTCTGATCTGAACATGCAAGAAGACAAACCTCATGCCTTGCAGTTGTCTAATTTCCCCATCTAAACCTGCATAAATCTGGCCGATGTCTTTATATAAAGTCCCATTTACGTTGGCCAAGCTGAGCTGCTGCTGTCGTCTCTCGCCGTGCTTCTCCTTACATCACCTCCTCTCTTCCACCCTGCAACAGTCCCCATTCAACCCCTCCCTCATGCCATTGTACTCAACCCCCTTTTCATCCAGCCCCTTGACCTCGACCCCGTTCCATCAGTCCATCCTTAACCCTCATTCATCCCTGCACCTAGCTTGTCATTCTGATAAACTAATTTGCTGTGGTCTTTGTTGGTGAAGGAGCATTGAGCACCAAAGTCAAAGAGACGAGGATTAGCACTTCACTGTGCCGTTTGGAAGTCGACCTACTGGAGATCATTTGAAGGAGGCATGAAGTTGTTGAAGACTCATTAGTCAGAGACGTCGCAAGAACAACAGAAACAATAGTTTCTTTACTCTGTGGCATCGTGGTGGCATTTCTTTTATTTTCTGACTTTCAAACACTCACCTGTCGCAGTGACTGCATTTAAATGGCTTTGCTCCAGTGTGCTTCCTGAAGTGTCTGGTGAGTTCATCGCTTCGTGCAAAGCGCCACTCGCAGCCCTCCCATGAACACCTGTAAGGCTTCTCACCTAGAAGAATCACCAAATAATAGAGAATTTAAAACTTGGATTCCACCTTTTGTTCTAAACATGTCGTCTCAAGTTTTGTTCACTGTTCAGGATTTCTAAATTCCCAAATGTGTCGTCAACATTTACAGAAGGAGAAGCTGATGCTGATCTCTAACAGAATTCGATCCCATGCAGGTGCTCAGCAGACTGGGCCGACTACTGTAAGCTGAAGGGAAGAACAACCATGTGCCTTGTGGGTCTCGAGAGCTGTGGTATGCAGCTGTAAGAGCTGCTTGAGTAGAAGGCTTATGTAATGGAGGGGAAGCTGCTCCTAATGGTCCTAAAGACCATTAACCATGTGGCTAACATGGTCAGAGAAGGATGCGAGGAATGCGACTTCCTCCGCTAATGGGCAGCACAGCTGTAAACAGCCTGGCAGAGGTCAAAGGTGACAAGGGAAACTGCTCACATTTGAACCCCCTGACAAAACACTGCAAATGTCAGATTCCCATCATTTCTTTCTCCCTCTTTTTTCCCCTCTTCAAACTGAATGCAAACGGAGGAGTTCCTGAGTCTTTCCCATGGTGAAATCTGAGAACTGTTGATTTGTTTTCAGGATCCACATCCTCTGTGCTGCTGCTCGGCCACAAAAGAACCTCCCTCCCCCTCCCGTCTGTCTCTCCGTCTCCCTTCCCCCTGCATGAAGTCACGTTCCTCTGTGTGAATTAGGTCACAGTTGAGGGCATTCCTCCTGGCAAACTATTCAAAGAATGCCGGAGCATTTTATCGGCACAGGAGGTCATTTTACCGGCATTTCTGATAGGAGCAGGTGTGTTTACCTGTGTGCGTGCGCTGGTGTGCTTTGAGATGCGAGCTCTTGGTGTACACCTTCCTGCATCCGTTGAACTGACACCTGTGCACCCGCTTCCTCCCGTCAGGCGACGTCTCCCCGCTGGTCAGCCCCGACCTTTCCACTGCCCTCTCCAATCCCCCAGTCCTTATTTTCCCAGGTGAGTGCAGCACAGTCTGTATCCCACTCCACACCTGGGCTACGGAGCCCTCCTTGCTGAGCTCAGGCGATGACGGCGGCGTGCTGATGATGGCAGAGCCCAGGTCTTCACCGCTGTCACCCAGAATGTCAGTCAAAGAGCTGGAGGAGAAGTCGAGGGTGGGGGAGAGCTCCTCGGAGCTGTCCGAGGCCTCGCTGCTGGCGTCGGAGTTGAAGCCACCGGCGTCAAGGTGCTGGTCCTGATTGTCTTCCTCCTCCTTGATGTGGGGGATCTTTGGGTCCGACTCGCTCGACTTGTCTCCGCAGGCGAGCATCAGCTTGCTCCACAGGTCCTCCTGGTTCTCAAATTTGAGGTCCGTGGCCGAGACGTAGGGCTCGCTCTGGAGGTATCTCTCCAGCTCGAGGCATGTCTGTGTGGAGGGAGGACAAGATAGCAGTGAGTTCAGTGTCGTAAAGAGCCTAAGGCCCTACACGGATGCTCCTCTTCAAAAGGAAAGTCCCTAAAATCACCAAAAAAAGTCATTTGTTTTTACAGGAAACACAAACTGAGGCCATCTCCAGTGCACCGCGTTTATTCTTAGCAGCAGCAGCAGCAGGAGGGGGAAACGCTGTGACACTGTAACACCACTGGCCCTGCTTCCTTTCTGCCTGCAGGAATGAGGCAAGACACAATGTCCTATGCAGAGGATAGTCAAGTACGTTCTGAGGGTGCCCTCTGAGGCCATATCAGGGAGGATTACAAGCACAACACTTCCTTCTGAGAGCATGCAAGAACAAGGTGCTCTTACCCGCGAAGGCACGCACGGCGGTGCATGTGAGCGAGTGTGTGTGGAGGCTGGTCATGAAATTTACATATGCTACAGAGCCCCCCAATGGGTTAGGGAAGTGCTTGTAGATCTTTTAAATCTATCAATTATTCAACATAATGTGGATTTAATAATGCATTCGGAGGCATCGCTAGAAATAACATAGCACACCAGGGACTGAGAGGAGGGAGGTCTGGTTCATGGGGGTCCATAAAAAGCCTGGCATGAATACTGCAAGAGCCACTGTGAATTGTGGGCCTATATTCTGTGAAAAGGAAGCGAGAGAGCACTTCCTTAACCCTCTGCAGTCAGCGAGCACAGGACAGATCCGAGGGCCGCCAGCAGCAGCGTCCCAGTGAAGCACAGTCCAGTTTACAGCCCAATGGGATCCCAGCAGAAGTGGAAAAACCCGCGACACCCCAAGATCAGAGCAGTCTTATCGGACTTTTTCTAACTTTTAATTCATTCCGCGAGTGACACACTGAAGTTTGACCCCTTGAAGCTTTAAAAAAAAATGAAACTACGAGGGAAGGGGGATATCCCTGTGTGGTTGAATGAAGTCAGAGACATCACAGAGGAGGCACCCTGTGAACCCACATCAATTACACATTAAAAAAAAAGTGTGCAGACTCTCAAACACTGCATGATGAGCCTCAACAACAGTAAAGTCCAAGAGGAAAGAGAAGGTGTCAGTAAATCAAACACACAATTAAACTTGGGAACAAATAGAGTAAAGCCAGAAATAGCTACAAACAGCCTTTATGTTTGCACATGATCTAAAATAGGACCACTGTGGGAGCATGGGGGCAACTTGGGAATGAAAGAGAGAATGCGTTCAATTGAAATGTTTCTCGTCAGCAGTGCTGGATGAATCCCAGGCGAGCTTTAAATGCCTGGGAGGGCGACTTGGCCCGAAGCCCGAATAGATCTGATAGACGGAGAGATAGAAGGAGACTGGAGCGTGTTGCCAATTCATTTCATTTCACAACACGAACAAGAAGCGACTTTCGCCCTCGCCTCGTCTCCGGCGTAAAACTCCACTGTTCCGTCACCCGGAGGCCGCCTGGTCGAGCCAAACTGGAACAGAAATCAGTCTGTCTGTCTGTCTCTCTGACAGTCTGTCACTCTCATTCGTGCGTGTTTGCCGTGTGTGTGTGTGTGTGTGTGTGACAGCGAGCGAGCGAGCGAGAGACACGGAGAGAGGGAGTGAGCGAGAGGAGGAGCGGCTACGCGCAAAGACGCACGGCTCGCCATTCAGCGGCCGAATCTGCAGCGCAACGTGTTTTTATTTTATCCCAGGCAGACGTGCCTCCGCAGCGTGCGTGAAATCACCCCACAACACTTTCACGACGGCGAGAATTTCAACCCGCAGACCTCCACAGAACAACAGCAAAACTATGAATCTCTTAAAAACGTGGAGATTTAAGCGATATTTTGTAAAGAGTCCGGGTTTTACGCACAGTAGGAGCAAGTGGGGATATTGTAAAAACACTGAAGCGATCTGTCAGTGAGGGAACTTGCATCACTTCCCCTATAAAGCACAGTTTTACCGGGCAAACTGTTATTAACTGTTGGCACCAGACCAAACGTGGACTCGCACAAACAACTTTGACATTTGCGCGCAGCTGTCACCGAAAAGCCACTTTTCCCGACATTACGCACCCGAGTGAAAACAACCACACAGCCCAGCCGCCTGTCACTCCGCGGACTCAGATGGAGGGAATGAGTCGTTACCTGCTGCCAGTACTCTTCCAGAGACGGTAACGCTGAAAAGTATCCGGTGTCGTGCACAATTTGGAGCTCCTGGAAGATGCTACACATGGGGATGACATCCATTTCACTCCGGAGATTCAGCCGCAAGTAGAAGCGAATTTCAAGCTTGTGGGGAAAACGGAGCCTGTCGTGTTGAGAGAGAAAAGCTGGAGCCTTGGCCGCGTTTGCATGTATAATAGTCGGGAGTCGTGCACTTCTTCCACTGGAGGCTGCGAGCGTGTGACGCACCGAGAGCGCACAACACTGAACTCTCCAAAAGTCCGTCAACGCACTGTAAACTTCCCCCCCGATTCAAAATTACAGACAAACCCACCCCCATGTGATTACATTACGTTTCGGCACGTCTGCCAATGGGCTTGCAGGAGCGCAACGCCCGCCCACCAGACCACCTCTGGCCAATGGCGAGCCGGAGCCGACTCATCCTGTGCGCCGCGGTTGGTGCGCGGCTCGGAGCGTCTCCGGCTCCCATTGGGCCAAATCGGCGCTATTTTTAGAGCGCTATATAAGCCGGGCTCCCTTCGCCACAACGAGGAAGTCGAGTTTTCTGCTGGTTCGAATGTGAGCTCCAGCTTCTCCGGAGCGGCGACAGCAGAAGCAGCGACTTGCGGCTTCAGTCTGTGCGCTCCTGTCATCACACATGCACCGACTCCTCTTATCCGTGCGACTTTATTATAAGGAGCAGAAGCCTGTAAAAAAAAAAAAATAAAATGCTCCTCCTGTCTGTAAAGGCGCAAATCCTGCCAACAATATTCCGAGGCGCCTTGCAAACTCAAGGGGATCATGAAAAGTCTGATCAATTTCTGTGGTCTGTGAAACAAATCTGATAGACTTCTCGTGTTCATGGCTGCCCAGAGATCCATGAGGATTATTATGAGTCTCCCTGTGACAGTGCAGACGCTTTGAGAAGCTATTAAGTTATAATAGAGTTGCCATAAAGATGATTATTCGCAAAATGCTGTGCAGGTTATTGTAGAGGCAGCAGCTTGAGGTGCTTCTGCAGAAGATGCTGTACATTTATACGTGTGCATCTTAATCTCAGTCACCTGTGGCTCTCTCCCTCTCTTTCTCTTTCTTTCTATCTCTTAGAGCGCCTACTTCTCCTGCAGCAAAGCCTGTTTACTATTCCTGATTGTGATCATGAAACCACATCGCTGGTTTACTTCTAGAAGTGTGGGGCCACCCATGGTGCGTGGTGAGAGTTTCTAATAAAAGATTGCAATATATATCTCTCACCGCTCTAGAGTGACATGTTATAAATACACCGTGGCCCTCCTCCAGAAATATATTTCCCCTTTCCCCTCCTTTGAACGTAAACGATCATGGCTTTTTCTGTAATCTGTGCTTCCTCACTTCCCCAGGATCAAAGAGACATGAATATTAATCAGAGATAATAGACCTACATGTGTATATATGAAGAGATTTACATGCTTGATCCACTTCATGCTATAATAAGTTGTCGGCATGAAAATGGAATTTGCAAAAAGTCTCACAGGTTTTCAAAATTAAAAAAAATATATATATATATAAATGAGGCTTTTATTTTGTTAAGCGAGGCCTACTTCCTCTCGACAAATGTAGTTAATTCATCCTTTAATCGAGCTCTCTCAGTTGTCAGCACAGGATATTCAACCATCAGTCCAACCAGTGAGGCCGAGCTACTACCGACGGCCGACGTACAGCTCATGTGAGTGAAGCTACATATCCAATTGCATAAGATGTGGGATAAAGTTGAAGTCGAGCGGAACAACGGCGGCATTGACAAGTTAAAGGCAGGCGATGTGACAAACAACATATTTGGAACAGAGCGCCATTGTTTGACCCATCGGCCCGGTCGAGCGCCTCCAACAACGGAGCCTCTTTTGTTGGGATCTCAGCTGTGGGCACATTTGCAGCACTCAGCAGCATCACATTCTGTCATGAGTCTATGGGTCTCAGGGACGGGGGCCTCGGTCATGACACACATGAGAAGTAATGGAAGCGGAGCGTCATGTTTCCATGTAGCCCTGCGGATGATTCATCGCTGACCTTATAAGCAAACTAGAGGGATGAGAGAGAATTTACAGTATCATAAAGAACAAACTATAAGCAGCCTCTGTGTTCGCAGCAGGCAGTTCCAGTAGCGCAACAGCGTCTGAGAGATTGACAATTTAAGTGTTCAGTTCATTTCAGGTGTATTTATACAGCACCAGTTCACAATATAAGTCATCTCAATGCACGTCACATAGCAAAGTGAGCATTATACTACACAGAGAAACCAAACAAATCATAAATTACCTCTATGGAAAGAAAAAAAACTCAACATCAACAGGAACAAACCTCCAGCAGAACCAGGTTCAGGGAGGGCAGACGACTGCCTCGACCGGTTGGGGTGAGGAAGAGCAGGGTCGAAAACAGACAATGCACAAGAGAACAATAAACACTGGGGAGGATGGTGAACCGACAATTAGTAACTCCAGAGCCAGACATACCTGCAGAGAAGACGAAAACGCAAATGACAGGAAAGATGAGACTTAAAGCTAGTGACGTGCAATGATGGTATATTATTGCAGCTGTAAGATTTATCAAAGGGCCTAATCTAGAGAGTAGAGAGAATGTCTGCTTCCTAAACCCAAACTGGGAGCTGATTCCACAATGGAGGAGCCTGATAGCTGAAGATCTACCTCCCATTTTAACGAGTAAATAGTATGGTACAGTAAGGTTTATAAGATATGAGAGAGCTCGGTTATTAAGAGTTTTGTATGTGAGACGAAGGATTTTAAATTTTATCCTGGATTTCAGAGGGAACCGCTAAAGGGAAGCTAATATGTACGGTCTTACTTGCTAGTTCCATTCAATTCTCTAGCTGCAAATTTTGGATCAACGGGAAAAAACACAAATGGGTTCTTTGTGTCAAACTCTGATGTTTAAGGTATATAACACATAATACGTATGCTGGATAATAAGTCGTGTTTAATCACAGTATAGGCATAATGCTAAAACTTTAGCATACTCTACACTAAGTGATAGGACCAGTAGATATGATGCTATCACCGTAGCATACAATTCAGTGATAGCAGGCTAAATGCTAACACTTTAGCACATCTAGCTGTGTCAAAGTTCCATCCTACTAATGTACTATATGTGATTATTTTTTTAAAATATGCTCTTTTTGCTGTTAATGTTCCTTTTTTGTTTTCACCAAAGACCCAGCCTCCCTTTTATTTTGTGTTATTTTCTACCAACTTTTCTTGTTCCTTTGTTCAACATAGTTTAGAACAGTTTTGTCCATCAGTAGCATAACTTCAGTAAGATTTTCTGTGCAAACTGACTCCTTCTCTTTGTACAAAATTTGCTTATAATTTGCATGTAGCATGGAAATACTGTAACACACAACCCATGTTAACTAAGCTTTAATTCAAGAGGACGATCTGTTGGATGTTTGCTTGATATTTATTTGCTAAATTTGCTGTTTTCCCACGTCAGCTTCTCATTTTTAGTGCGTTTCTCCAAAGTTGACACCTCAAGAAAGCAGCACAGTCACCCATCTTATACTCTTAAAGTGGCACTTTTGTTCCGCCGCCGCCTAAAAATCTTCCCACGAAAGTCTGCATTCATCTCTGCACATGTGTCATCAAGTCAAATCCGCGCGCATTTCGTGTTCCACGAGGCGGACGCTGAAGCCGATGCAAAGGCAGCGCGTGAGTCATGCGACTGTAAACAGCCGGTACAGTTGCCGTGAAGCGGTGACTGATGTTGGTGGCGATGCACGTGGGACGCTGATCTGGATGAATCCATAGCAACCAAATACCGAGCATAAACAGCCCGCAGATGAGCTGTGCACTGGTCAGGTATTGTTGGTGTGCATTTGTCTACTTTGGAATGCGCTCATTGGGTAAAAAACTATATAAATAATGCAAAAAATACTCGTGTAGGAACATATTTTACAGCATAATAAAGCAACACATCACATGCAGACACGGAGGCAGAGCATGATATATATATATAGGTTTACTGTTGTGTGCATACTTACTTATTTAATGAGGCTACTTTTAGATTGTGTATACATTCAAATAGACTCTGCAGTAATATCTTTGCACAGCAGCCAAAACTGAAACTTTGTTATTTATACCGTAAGCTGCTAGTACATGACGTACAAAGGCCACAGGGTCGGGCCTTTTGTAAAAGCCTCTACTTGATTCCCGTCTTTACAATGTCAGGAATCAAGCAGAGAAAACAAGCCATTGCTGTTTTGCATCCAACACACACAGTTGAAATCCAGCATTCGGAAGCCATGCCAAAAAATGGTCACTCACTTTTAATTAGCTGTCCTAAAATTCTATGCACAGCAGATAATGGCCAGTTCTTAATTTGCAAACAGCGTCTGGTGCCTGATTAGAAGTCCGCGGCTGCAATTAGGCTAAAAAGTTTTGTTGTTGCCATTAGGAGAGAAAAGTCAGATAGCATAATAACAAATGACAATGATTTAGAAGCCGCGCTTGTTGTTTCGTCTGCGGTTTTGATTGATCGTCTCGCAAATGTATGCCATTTGGTGGGATTACAATTTGGATGCATGAGAGAGTTGATTCCGCTAACATATTCAGTGTGTGGCACCCCGACTGCCTGTTACTTGGGTCTAATCAAAATGCAAAGATATTCAGAGCGAGGGAAAGTACAGTATGTAAAAAAAGCACAGAGGAGACACAATGAGCGAGAGTCTGCGGAGTGGCTCGGCGGCGAAAACAAGCAGAGTTAATTCAATCGCCTCTCCGCGTCACATGTCGTAGCGATTTGGGGGTTTGATGTACTGCAGATGAATCAGAATCATGAGACCCGAGTCGTTAAAGGGGATGGATTTCCAACAGATGCAGTGTTCAGAGGAGAAAACACACGAGGGGGAATGCTGCTTTAAACCCTGACGGAGCGCTGTTCCTCTCATTTCTCCTGAAGTGCTACTGAGCAAGGCTTTCAATTCCCAGCACTCCAACAGAACAGCAACGGGATGCTGACTCAGTTCACTTTTGCTGCAGAAAAGATCCGGAGTGATGTTCGCATTGTTGCCTGGAAGCAAAGACCTTGACGCCCACGACTATTTCCAAAACTTAACCGACTAAAGCTCCAAGTCCTCCAATCTGACAGATGATACATTTTGATTCTCTTGGGTAAGTTTAGGCTCAAAAACATCTCAGTTTGGCTCAGGGAAGCTAAGATCAGGGTAAAAATAGGGGACTCCCGTTGTCATGGCCACAATAATAACCACATGGACGAGATTAAGCTTCAAAGAATCGGCAACTTTCGGTTTGAAACAGGAAGCAGCGGCCCTCAGTCATCATGGTTACGATAATAAACAGTCGGGGTTAAACAAGGTTGTGGAAAACTTATTCTTAGAAGTAGTCTGACTCAACAGAAGTAGACTTTGGGTACCAGCGGCTATTTTTGCCACACGTTTCATGCAGCTTTCTCCCTCTCTTTCACTGTCTGCGTGTTTCGAAATCCCCTTCACTACCGGAAACAACAACAACAACAACAACAGTCTCCAAGCAGCAACGTAGCACGCTAGGATTATGTAATAACGCAGCCTCGCTTGATTTTTGCGGTAAATTAGCCATTTTAATGACAATGCTCTCCTCCTCTGGATGCAAATGTTCCACCAAAACAATTCTCTTCTTATTATTTAATTCAGTTTTGTTTATACAGCACATGTTTACAACACGTCATCTCATAGATCTTTACACAGCAGGAAGAACAGAAGACAGAAAAACCCAACAATCCAAAGTTGCTGTTTGATTCCCTCTGAACAAGCAGTCAGCAATGGTGGGAAGGAACCAAAAAACCCCCCAGGATAGGAGGGGGGAAAAAAAAACTCTGTCAGAACCAGGCTCAGGGAAGGCGGCCATCTGCCTCGACCAGTTGGGTTTGGAGTGGGGATGAGGGGGGAGGGATAGCAGGAGAGGCTGGGGTGGGGATGGCAGTTATTGGCAAGGATGCCATCAGTGCGTCCTGTTTTAAAACCCCGCACAAGAAGATCCTGATAGATTTAAAGAAACACACCAGAGCTGATTTTCTCCCCTACAGCAGGATGATATTCAGGTGCAGCCAGACCATTCTCCAGCTGCGACTCAGAGCTGTGGGGATAGTTCTCGCTATGTGAGACCAGCTTTAAAGAAATGCTAACTACAGTTTGAAACTGGAGCCACAGCCATCACCTATATTCAGTGGTTTTGTCAACCCATCCATCCACCCCGACCTCCTCCCACATGCTGACTCTGTGGCCTTGTACCTACATCAATTTAACTCCTCCTTTGCTCTCATCACAAAACTACTAAAACCTATTGTCACTAGAGGCTGCTGTCACAATGAAAGGTAAATATGGGTTGTAATAAGCAGGTTGTGCTGAAAAGCTAATTTTTTTAAACTTTCCGCTCGCTACGATTATGAATCTCGAGCACAAACACAAAAGATATAAAGAGCACTACTCGGCTATCTGCCCTTTTTAGTTCATTTAAGTAGGCAAGGCTGTTTTTTTAAAGGTGAAACAACAACTTTTGAAACGTAAATAGTAATAATATTAACTTTACTTGTATGGCGCCTTTTATATAAGGTTTGCAGCTCAAGGTGCTTTACAACATAGAAACATCCACAGTATTGCAAGGTAGGAACACTTAAAACATTTTTAAAAAATACAGTACAAATACATTTTTACTGCCCCAACATTGCACAAAAGAACATTTAGAACATTGAAAAAGAAAACTTAAAGAATCAGCCACCCCAGCCTCTCACCAACTGCACCAAGAAAAGCCTGGTGGGGATACAGACCCTGGTTCGGGTAGGGGGTAGTGGAAGTATAGAGGGTGCTGAAGGTGGAGGCAGCATAAAATAAAAAAAAGAACATTTAAAACATTCGAAAGAGAGAAGGAAAGAAAGCATAGCTGGATACTGACGTTCAGTGAATCCGTCTAAAGTCAGTTCATGCCTTTATTTATTGATTTTTGAGGGGAGAGCTAAATTATACAAAGCTTTTCCCCAGTTTAAGTTAATTTGTTTATGGCCACCAAATACAAAACAGATAATAATTAATATAGTGACCCACAATTGAAGGAATTTCCATTTGTTGCTGGGAATCGATGGAAAGTAGATAAAAAATATTTCCTAGAAAACAGATCATGATGCTGCTCAAAGGTGTATTTACCTCCACCAAGGAGGTTATGTGTTTGCCAGCGTTGGTTTATTTATTTGTTTGTTTGTTTGTGTTCAATATAACTCCAAAAGTTCTGGACGGATTTGGATGAAATGTTCAGGAAATGTGTGAAATGGGACAAGGAAGAAATGATGAAATTGTGGGACTGATCCGGATCACCGTCTGGATCCAGGATTTTTTTTTTTTAAGGATACTTAGTCATTGGGAGATTGTGTTGGGGGTGGACTGAAGCTGCTTGGTGGAGGTCTGTGCTCTCTGAGTGCTTTTCTACTTTTATTTTTTATCTATCCAAAGCTGAAACACTGTGCTGTTGGAAAGCGTTTTGAGTTTTTGACACCATAGTTGGCGGGTCCACATACTAGAACCACGGCGGCGCACTAGAGCCTCGGCAGCGCTCATCGGTGTACTACAACCTTGACAGCGGCCAGTTGCAATGCGCAGGACTATCCGAATATCAAAATTATTATCCGAATACCACCACAACCAACCAATATTCGAATATTCCTATATTCGGGACCAGACCTAATATTAGGTTTGTAAAGCAGCTAAGCTACCATACTGTTGGTTAGCTAACTTAGCCACTCTAGGCTACTTGGAACTACACCGTACTTGGCCTTAAGGTCAGCCTTATTTCATCTGGCTGAAATCTCCTGCTGCTTATTTCTTGTCAGAAAGCTGTAAATTGGGACGCCTTGTTAAAACCAAGTAGTTGTTTTTCCCATAGAGCTGTTTGTCCTCAAACGCAGCTGCAACAGAAGTCCTATTTAGCAAAATCAAACCAAATTCTCAGGAGGAACATTTCCTACTTATTTTATCCATTGAGCATCCTCCAATTAATTTGTTCAGAACAAAGAACCAACATATATTTCTGTGTCCTGTCCAGTGTTAATTTCGCCGGACTACACAATGATACTTTGTCTTTGGGAGATTGTGTTGGGGGTGGACTGAAGCTGCTTGGTGGAGGTCTGAGCTCTATGAGGGCTTTTCTAGTTTATATCTGAGAATGGAAGGAGATAAAAATGGCACATTTCATAAAGACGCACAGAATGAGAATTTTTGTAATCAATCAAATCACCCAGTTTGACCAATCAGACTAAAATACAACCGTCACATTTGTAGAAACACAATTCCTGGACAGCCTTCAGCAGGTAGCCAGGATCCCGCCTGAGAGACATGCACACAAAGGAAGGTCAACTCCAGCTCGTTTCCCACATCCATCAGCTGTACATTAGATGAGTCATGGCTGCGCTTCATCCCGTCTGAGGAACACGTCATCCGTTCATCTCAGAAATGGGGGTCGCGTCCGGATGACCCGGCTACAGTACGTTAACCGTTTGCTGGAACGTTGCTTTCTGGGTTCTGGCGTCCCAGGGGAGCGCTAAAACAGCAATTTAAGGCAGCAAGTGAAGAAATGAGAGCCGGATAAATGCGCCGGCAAGGTGAGAGCCTGTATGTGTAACCCGGCATGTATGAAAAGCTTTTAAGTCACGTAAAGTGCAGCGTTGGCAAGTGTTGATAAATGTGTTTGCCGGTGACATCATGTCTTAAAAGGGACAAGTGAGAGCCCCAAACACTTTTCCCAACCGATAGGACAAAAAAAAAAAACCCTTCTGTGTGGCGTCCCAGAGTGCAGTGGATCTGAAAGGCTGGTTTTGTCCGATGCGTCGCCATACACTCTGCCGGCTACAAGCTTGGGAAAGGCAGAAGTGGTGTAGCAAATGTATTGATGTGCTAATCGCTGTGTGATGTCATTTGGCAACCTCGCATGACTTTCCGAGGCAGCCAGCAGCTACTTTTGACAAAGGAGCGAGCCACATGTGCCCTCTGGCAGCCACGACGTGCTGGTGGGCAGACGCAAAAAAGAGAAAAGAAAAGCGTCCTGCAAGGTCCGACTGTGGCATCAAGTAGACCAAGTTGCACAATTTGCAACAACTTTACTTCTGATGCTGAATAACTTTGCGTAAGCTTCATAGGGAGGTGTAGCTTATGTAATCGGAAGATAATGATTTGACTGATGACTGTTTGTGCCATTGTTTGTTCGGCCAGATTAGCACCATTACAGTGCATCCAAGACAGCACGCTGCCTCCACTTCAACATATCGGCGCTTCTGAAATGAATGAATGAATGAATGAGTCCATGTGGCTTAAAGACTTTGCAATCCTAATTTCACTTTAACAAACACACCTTTTGCTTCAGGTTGTGCGACGTCAAACACATGAAACACTGATTACAGACAACACAGTTACGTTATAAGAGCCCCAGCTACACACCAAGTAAAGGTAAAAGTCGGGTTTTTGTCCTACGGTCAGCAGTACACACAAAAAAACCCACATTGGTCCATAGTTACACCACATTCTAAAACCACACAACAGAAAGGGGGAAAAGAAATGAAACTGTTTAAAGGACAACAGTTGGAGGGACAAATGAGTCAAGATAAATGAGTGTGTTTCCTTCCTCTCAGTTGAGAATTGATGACGATTTACACTTCAAGGGGATTCAAGATTCAAAAGTTTTTATTTGTCACATGTTTATACAGTGTGTGAGGTGAAATGCAAAGAGTCACTATGAATAAAACATTCTTTAAAAACAGTAGGAGAATAGAAAAAACAACATCATAGATAGTAAGAAGATTGTGAAGCTAAAGTTATACATACATCGATCAGGCCTAACATTATGAGCACCTGTCTAATGTTGTGTTGGTCCAAAATGCTCTGAACCATTGGACATGGACAAGAGGATCTCTCAGGGTGTCCTATGGGGTCTGGAACCAGGACATTGCCACTGGATCCTTTGGGTTCTCTGTCTTGTGCAGTGGGGCCTCTGTCAATCCAACTTGTTCCACTGCATCCTGTTGATGCTTGATCAGAATGGGGTGTAGGAAGTTTGGAGGTCAAATCAACATGTTGGACCATTGTCATGTTCCTCAACATGTTCCTGATTGGTTGGTGTTGTTTCCATGTGGTGGGGTGCATTGACAGTGACATTTGGGATTTCCATTTGCATGAGGGAGTGTGCTTGTTGTGGGACAATGTTTATTTGGGTGTCTAAATCTGATCAACACGGATGTTAAAATCCAAAGTTTTCCATCAGAACACCACATAGTACCAACATGATCAATGTTGTTCACTTCACCTGTCAGTGGTCATGATGTTGTGGCTGATCTGTGTATGTATATATATAGTTGTAACTTAGGGTCTGCTGTGTATTTCATCTGCATTTAGGTTTTGTTTTTGCATGCTATTTATACTGATGCGCCCATAAATACAGTTAATACACTACAGGTGCGCTCATCAGATTCACAGATGCATCCCCAAACTCTCCAAAACTCACCAAGCACCCATCACTCGTCAACACAGTGTGCTTCGTTTTAGCCCACTCTATTGGTAGCTGCTAATTAGTGGATTAAATACTTGCTTTACTCTCATTCTGTTACAGAGAAGATCCACGAGTGCAGGTGTGTGCGCAGTCATGCATACATTTACAGTAAAAGGATGTGTTGACCTGTGCACAGAACTGCTCAGCTGTGCACAAATGCACTCTTTGCCGTCTCTCTCTCTCTCTCTTTCTCTCTCTCCCTCCCTGTATTACCTGTAATCAAAGAGCCACTTACAGAAATAAGCGACGGCAGCCGCAGTGAATCATGCTTCGGAGGATCTAGTAACAGCTGACTGTGAGTCATCCTCGCCTCATGACCGGCCGCTCCATGGAAACAGAGGCCTCCACTTTACCTTGACCAATATGCCGTGAAGTGTGTCAATCTGTTGAATTGCTGTGGTTTGGTCTCTGAGGAGTGAAGGGAAAAAAAGCTTCCCTGTGTTGAACACTGAATCTAAACTCTGCAGGAAAGAGCCTCGCTATTAGTTTAGACATTTGATTCATCTGTTTTGTTTCATGGTTTGTATCTGTGGTTGGTTTTTTAATATGTGAGGCCAGAACTTGATGGAAGCTTTTCCTGCAGAAGTGACATTGAACAATTGAGCATCTCTGAGCCAGAAGAACCATCCATTCCACATGATCGGCTAAATGTGCGAGATGTAAAAAAAAAAAAAAAATGTAAAAGATAAAGTATTGATTTCAGTTTAGGGCAGCACAGCTGTTATCATCAGTGACTGCTGAGGTCAGTTGTTTTAGCTTTGCTTTAGCTCTGGAGATTTATCACCTCTGTTGAATCGCAGCAAAGAGAGAGAGATAAATTGAACACTGATCCTCGGTGGAATAAGAAAGCAGCTTCGCTCCAAAGTGAGATATATGTGAGATATGAGTCGGAGCGTTTGCGCCCTGGAATGTGATCGATGGTGCAAAATGAAAACAACAACTTATCAACAATTATTATTGAGAGGTAAGTACAGTTCTCTGTCGGGATGGCGAACGCTTCAGGGTAAGTGCTGCTTTGCTTTGGCGCTGGAAGCAAACTTTTCAACACGTTTTTAATCTGTTGACACTCCGGCAGCTCTCTGCTCATTACTGCGCGCCGCCGAAAGCCCTCCGCCGCCCTCCGCCGCCCTCGCACCCTCCATTTAAGTGAAACAGTGGACAGCCGCAATAACGCCGGCTGAGTGCACGCCGCGCCGTAATGAAGCGGCATTTACGCAGCGCAGTGCCGCGGCTTCTCCGAGATAGGCTCAGTTTGGCTCCTCATCTCCATTATCAGCCCCGCACTTAGAGAGCGGCTCGAATTAATGAGTCGAATCATCACAATCTCACCCCGACGACGCAAGAAGGCAAAAAAAAAAAAAAAAGGATGAGGGCAGGTTTGGAAACGGCGCCTTGGGAGTTCATACGGATGGGCCGGGCCTGTTAGTCCTGGTGAGAAAAAATACCATTTGTCCGTAATGACTTGCATTGTGCTGCACTGCTGCTCGCATATTCATTGGAATTATGCTGCAAAATGCCTCGAAAACTTTTGGGGTACTTTACTTTTCAGACTTTAACAGGTGATTTCGTAGAATTATCTAAAAGTGACGCACACACGTTAATGATCATCCGAAAAACACGCGCACAATCGAGCCCCGGCTAAACGCCCCCTCGGCTCACCGTTTATATTTATCAGCGGCTGAGCGATGCCGAATAGGAAATGCAGACAGCGGCGCTACGCGGAGCTAAAAGTGATTTGTAGGTTACAAAAACTCGCACGTACGGTCCAAGTAGCGCACATCCTGTTGCTCATGAGAGAAAGGAAGCCGCCATATCCTTGCAAATGGGAAACGCAGGGGGGGGGCTGGGACGCAGATAGGAAAAACAGGGGAGTGGAAACAAACATTTAACGGTGCAGCTAAGGATATGGCAGCGATGTGGAGACGCTGGGTTTGAGCGGAAAGATACTTGAAGGCCTTTGCAGACCAGGAGAGGAAAACATGTCTCAGTCGTGTCCCAGTTTTATCCCTGTCTGTGCCTTTTATTTATCAGTCTTTTCTCTTTTCTCCAGTTTGATTTGCTTCTTTTAAATGATAAAATAATGAAAAACACCACCTGTGATGGGTTTTACGGCAAGAAAAGAGAAATTAAATGAATTAAAAACGCATCTCCTTGCAGCTGCTTCCCCTTCATACTTACCCGACTGTGTTACATGATGCAAAAAGGCACATAGCCGGTGTAAAGAGTCGTTTATTGATCACACAGCCCTGTCGGAGTCTGCAGAAATGACTCATCCAGGCCGCTGAGTTTTATTTAAACCCTTGTTTGAGCGGCCTCATCGTCCAGTCCACCAGGCTGCTTGAGGAATTCACTTCATGGGAGATTCTTCCTTTCCCTCTGCCCCTCGTCCTCCCACTCAGCCCAGCAGCTGCGAATGTGATGATGGGGAGTGAATGACCCCAGAGGACCTCGCTCGACCCATCCCCGTCCACGCCGCCGCCACTGCCGCTGCCATCCCATAACGCAAACAAACAGGAACGCGACCCCCTTTTCCTTCCCCAGCTCCGAGGGGAATCCTCCACCCGTCCGTCCGTCCGGCGGCGTTCCACATCCTGTCTGAGCGGCTGAGGGTTCGTGGAAGAAGCGACCGTGGCAGCATGAAGAGTGAAACAGATGACGGTGTGATAATCACAGATGCCCAAACCGGAGTGCAGTGGATTCCCCCACCAGTGTGTAAAGACTGGAACGCTGCCGAACAGCACTGGCACAAAATACACAAAAAAAGAAATCCTCTTTGCGTCTGTCGTGGTCGTGCATATTCAAATTACGTGTAAATGACATTATCATCTCATAATAGCTATTTGTAGTGGAATCCGTCCAAGCCATTAGCCCGATTCATTTACACTTTGCAGCACGAGCTCCGCCGGCGGATTGAATTTATTTATTTATTTCTATAAGAACACAGGGACGGCAGGACATGAGGATGCCGGTTTCTAAGAGTTGAAGCTCGTGGTTGCCGAGGAGGAAGGCTAATAGCCGACAGACTGCTTCCTCTGAGAGCTTGTTTGCACCGCGCTTTGATTGATTCCCTTCTCTTTTTGTTTGATTTTTGTGAATCACAGAAAAAAACAAAGGCATGAATTTAAAAAAATAAAAAGCAAACTGCATTCAGAGGACGATCTTCGGGTCCTTTGAGATGGTGGGTTTCTCCTGGTGAGGCTTTTTTAATGCACCAATCAGTGATTTTAATGTCATTTGAAGCTCCTATATGTGCTTGTTTTCTTCAACCCCTCTGTTTTTTATTCGTTACAACTGGTTTTCAGGAAGCTTGTTGGTTCTGTCATAATGTAAGAACTCATTTTTTTGCTTTCCTAAAGGGAGTTATGCAACGTTCCTTCTTGCTGACTTGGTAGTTTCTAAACTCTGGAAATCATCCTGCTGGTAGAAAGAGAGAGCATCCAAACAAATCCATCAGTCCTGCTGTGTGAGATAACTCTTAACGATGAAAGATGTGTCATTCTTGGTGTTTGACACTTGTACAGGAGGTTGCTCAGACAGTTTCATGACCCAGCAAAGGGCCTCCCAATGATAGAGTGCAGTTATAATTTCCTCCAGCTTCTAATCTCAACACAAGTTACACGGAAAACTCTGGCAGGCTGACAACCCGGCCGTCCGACTCGCTGGGAAAACCCCCTCCTCGAGTGCAAACGAATGCCTTCCAACTCGGAGAAGCGGCGCTCTCCGGGTCACATGTTGCGACTGCATGAATCACTCGGCTGCAAAAAGTGAATGAGAGAACTCGGCGGGAATACCAGCGCTGTATTTACACAAGCTGTGGGTTCTAATGTCGGGGTAATCTTGGGCGTTTGTGAGTCACTCGGTCCTCAAACATGGAGTTGCTACAGCCACACGGGTAACTAGGCAATCATGTCGGTTTGCTGGAGTCCTGTGTGACTCACACCAGTCTGAGTACATCTCGTGTCTAGAGGAAAGCAGTGTGGCATTCCAAAGTAATGGACTCTATATTGGGCTCTGGGGATTGTGTGTGTGTGTGTGAGAGTGTGTGTTTCTCAGTATGTGGGCTGGTATGTCAGTGCAATTACACGTGGGAGCATTTTGTGTGTGTGTGTGCGCATGTTTGATCTCTTACAAGAATGGCAACCATTTGTGTTTGTTTGTGCCACCCCGGCTCACACTGACAATGAACGCTGTGATCATAGGCTTGTGTGTGTGTGTGTGTAGGTTGTTGTGCGCGCTTGTGTGTGTGTGTGTGTGGCCAGTGTGTACCGACCGGGGCGACCAGCGTGGCAGCGGGGCGCTCCCCAGAGCCACCCGGTCCAACAAACAAGCTCTGCTGTGTTACAGCTGCTGCAGGACGGTGCAGCCGTGACCCCCCCCCCCGCAAACGGGGAGGATGTGAAAGAAGCAGAGAACACTCACAGGGTTCACACGGTGCAAAGACGTCTGCAGAACAGCCTCATAGCATGTGACTGGACAGAGCTGACAGGTCCTCTTCAGGTACAGTTGTATTGCAAGAGAAGGCCTAAAATATAATAAAACTGTTATTAAAAACTTATTTTTCATCAAAACTTCAATGCAAACTGGGACTTTGTCCATGTTTCGCTTCCATGCACACATGGCAACAGCTTAGAACCTGCTATGTAGCATTGGTTAACTGTTAGCTTGATGGATAGTCATACCAAGTCCCTTCAATCTGATGAAGCACTCGTTCTTCAGATTGGGTTTAAGTCACCTGGACACACCCAATAATGTGCCAGTTTAGTGACACACCCACTTCCACATCACTGCAGCAAGATGGAAAGTTAAATTATTTCTGATTTTAATTTGCAGATAAAGTTCCGACATTAAACATCACATAAGTTTAACAATTCCGCTTCAGTGCAGAATCCTCCAGAAGCAGAAACACAGCCTGAGTTTTGGCATCCTGCTCTAAAGAGAAGACAAGAAAAAAAGACTGTAAAAACCTCCAAAGTACAACCTCTGTGCCTGTCCAACCCCGAATGATTTGCTTGTAAGGATAGCGAGACGTGCCTGCAACATAAGGTGAGGAAAAATTACAACACAAGGTGGAAAACATCCCGCTTACTTGTGGATCTACACCTGCACGAGCCATCAAATAAAAAAAAGAGCCTATGATAAAAATAAATGTTAAAATCATAAATTTATAAAGGAAAAATATATAGAAAACTGTCTGGATGCATGTTATTAAATTTCAAATCAGATAAAACGGCTTTAAGTAATCAAAAACATCACAGTGGGCTGAGTTGGATAAATGCTAGAACCAACTTAACAAACAAATAATAGTTAAAAGAATATACTTGAGAAAATACTGTTAGCAATTTAAAATATACATAAAATAATTTAAAAAAACAAGCACAAAAATGTAATAAAACCTTCTGTAGGTTTATTTTTAGGTAAACCAAATGCTGACAGTCGTCTAAAAGTAAAACAGGTTCACCTGAGCAGAGAGAGGAGCGTTTGCTAATCAACCACGTCTTCTTAATGCAAGTAATACAGTATCTCCTTTTAAATGAGTACTTCCACCCTGCAGTGCTTCTACTGAAGATCTGAGTGCTTCTTCCACTTTACCTGCTGCAGTTTCTCATCCGGATTTCAGCGTTTCGACCGCCAACTGCTTATTACCGCGACGTTATTAAGCCCGCACGTTAATTAGCTCGAGGTAGAGCCACCGAGGCGTTTCAGTTTGCTGCCTCTGACTGGAATTAAACATTTATGGCGCCTTAAATGCACATTAATCAGCATCAATAAGTGCTAATTAGTATTGAGTAACATTTACCTTGTTAATCACCCCAAAGCCACGCGCCCACGGTGGAAAATTCATTTTCCGACTCCTGTGGCCGCGTCATGCGGCGTTACCCACAATGCCGCGTGACAACGGTGCCAAAGGCTTACCGGGGCAGTCTGTCACTTTGTCCCAATTCTAACCCGTCCACCCAAGTCGACTGTCACACATTCGAAAGTGTCAAACGCTGGAGATGACGGGCTCCAACACCTACTGCGCCCCTCGCACTTTTCACTTCCTTTTAAGTCTGCGGGACGACGCTTCTTTTTTTTTCTTTTTTTACCACTGGTTCTCTGTAAACATGAAATCTAAAGGTGAATAAGAGAAAAACGAAACCAAAAAGCACAATTCAATCACGCTGGCAGGAGCGCAGCTGGGTCCAAGCCCGGAAACAAAACCTCAGCGACAAAACAAAGCAACGCCAGCTCCGCGGAATTTGCCTCAGGTTCCGTCATAATCAGCTCAACGGTCACAGAACAGGGGCTAAATCACTTTGCAGCGAGCGCACGCTTTAATAAAAAGTGTGCGAGCGGCATGTGGCGGGATGGATGGTGCCAGGCTGGATCAGCGCAGGGCGGAGTGACACCGGTGGCGGGCTAATGACACGAGCCTCAAGCTGTTCTCACACCTGCCATAGATCTGCCTCATTCGCATGACATTAACATTGAGGAAAAAAAGGGGGGCCCATTTTCAAAACACACACACAGACACACACACGGACGCACACAAAGCCACGGCAACGCGGACACGTCGATGCGAACGCACATCCTCGGAGTCTCGATCGCTCGCACAAACAAACAGGCCATTATCCTTGAGAGCCCAATTAGGCGGCAAATGAGAGAGACGACTTGTTAGTGCAGCAGAGCGACACACACACACACACACACACACACATGATGACATGATCTGGCAGCAACGGTGAAGGTTCAAGGTAACATTTAAATGCTCACCTTTAGTCAGAAGATTTCCTTAAAGCTAACTTCGGCGCAGTAATGCAGCTTCCTTCACGCCAAATTAGCCATTTGAAGCCTCCAATTACAAATATTTCTGTAAATTGCTGCTTTGTTCTCTCAGTATAAACATTCTGTCTCTCAGTTTAGCCGTTTGCACTAAAGAACTACATAATCTGCTCTGTCAAATTGCAGCGTGCATGACTTAAATTTCAGCTTTCACCTTGTATTATAAACCTATGGACACCTATTTGCTTAGAAACACAACCACATCCCGCAAACAGGAAGCAGCATTTTTTCAAAAGCAGTTTCCCTTTTTTTATTATTATTATTATTATTTCTTTAATTCCACTTTTGCAGCTTTCCTCAGAAATGAGCGGCTGGATGTTCTGTTCTTGCTCGTCATTTAAACCAGACTCACCCGTCTGTGGTTTGTTTGCTTGGTAACGTTAGCTCAGACAACAAGAAAACAATCGCGTACGAAAGGCTGCGTCTGTTTCGCGCTGTAATTCACCGCAGGGGCAGAGAAGTGGCAGGGGCCCAGCAGCAGATGAGCTTCAACGGGGGCCAAACCTGAGCTGAACAGAACACAGACTGGATTTCATGTGAACGTACAGTTTGTGAAAGCGAAGACGCGCCGTTCCCGTCGGCACGTCTCCGTGTCCTCGGGCCGTACGCGCCGAGTGCACTGAGGGGTTTTACTGCACTTTATGGGGGACGGCGGAGGAGCTGGGATCCATCATACATCTGCTGGTCTCCCGCTCGAGCGCCGTTTAATCTGTTCCATGAGAAAAATCTCTGTCGTCGTAGTAGCGGGGCAAGCCAAGCCGAATTTTGGCAGAGTTTCCTGAGGACAAAGTTACATAACACTCCCTCTTTCTTTCCTCCTCTCTCTCTCTGCCTCTCTCTGCTCCTTTCAGTCTGTTTTTCTCTTTCTGGTTTTGGCAAATTCTCCTGCTTCCTTGTGAGACGAGTCCACGCTGTCTCTTTCTCTCTTGGTTTTTTTTTTTTGTCTTTTTTTTTACGTCTCATCTTACCCGACTCGTCTGCTCGTTCGATCGCTCCGGACCCCTAAGAATTAAACCGGAGAGGCTGCAGATCATGCACACGCAGACATTCCTCCGGAGTCTTACTCCAGCAAAACGTCCAGAGCCTCAGCCCCAGCGCCAAGCGAGCAGTTACTCAATGTTTTGCAGAACACAACGCGGCGTTACATAACAGGAGGCGACTCATTCATTCTCTCCCTCACTCGAACCACATGCATTTTTAATTTGCTCCTTCTTCTTCTTCTTCTTCTTCTTCTTCTTAGAGGTGATGCGTTCAAAGGCCTCAAATTATACTTTTGCAGAACAAGAATGAAAAAAAAGTTGCTGCAGTCAATGTTTGTCTTCTATTTGCAGGTTTGGGGGCTTTAAAATCCTAAAGCTGTTACTGACAGATGTCGACTAAAGTTAGATAAGGGTATGACCATTTTAACTTTGCATTTTTCAAACTAGTTTCATTGTTTTAAGCCATTTGTACCAAGGCAACTGCCCTGTGGGTGCAGCAGTCCAATACTTACCTCATTATCTCTTACATCTTACTCACAGGCGATGCCGTAGTTACCCTGATGTGCTGTGGCAGACGACTCGGCGAGTATGAAAGTACGAGAGGTAATGAGATAAATATAGGATGCAGGCCGCTCTAGCATCTCTCCAGAATCATGTGTTCTGTTTTTGAGCTGCAAGGAAGTAATTTGAAAAAGGCTCGAGCGGAAAGCGCGTGGGCAAGCTCGCATCCGAACTGACAAGTAGGTGGACAGGACTCTGAATTTTCATTTTGGGGTTCTTTAATTAGCGGCGAGGTAATAATGTCAGAACCAGGATTGGATCTCCGCAGAGGCCACCCGTGGTGAGTGGATGCAGCCGTCGTGGAGCTGCGTGAAAACACTCTGCCAAATGTGGAAGCCAACGCAAAAATAAACATTATCATGTAGTTTCTATCTGCGGCCGCCATCCGTCAACAGCGAAATGCAGCTTGCAATTACATTTTCCACATCTTTTTCTGGGGTTTACAGTAAAGGAGAGGAGTTGAGTAAATAGGCTCTTATTCAGCGGACTCATCTGTCAACACGGGGCTGAAAGTTAAACAGCGAGACAACACAGTGCATCTAAAAGTGGGGATTCTTTTATTTGCACATTTGCGGACGATGTGGTCATTTCTACAGCTGATAAAAAACACCTCCCATGTTCTTTTTGATCAGAATTTGATCAGGAAGCACGTTTGTAATTATTCCTTGAGCTTATTTTGTTGTTTTGGAGTGGTTTTGCTCGCATCAAATAGTTTGTGAGACAGGTTTCTAGGGAATTTTGCATTTTTAAATGATTTAAGTCATTATTTAAGGTCCCCAAGATCCCTCAGAATCTTAGCTTGTACAGTGTTCGGCATAAAACATGTATTTAGATGTTCTGAAACGGACAATAAAGAACAGTTAAGGAGAGAAACAGGTCGTCAGTGTTATGTAGCGCAGTTCCTGAAATACCTCTGTAATAACTTTATTAAGAGCAGCTTTCAATCACAGCTGTCATTGTGAAATACACAGTTCTTACTTTACTACGATGTCTTACCAGAATGACAGCTTTCACGTGCTTCCATGGATTCATTGTTTACATGCTACATATAGTGGATTACATGCTTCAGTGTTTGTGCTAACACCGTGTGATGGCGGCGTGCATTTAACCTACTTAAACTTTATTATTACTGGATTATTAAAGTGACAGAACGCCACAGAGCGTTGCCAGGTTTACTGACTCCTTCTTCGACTAAAGACATCTAGACAGTCATAGTTTACATGCCTGAAATAAGCAGAGGTAACACTAGATGCTTTGTGTGTGTGCAGCTCATGAATAATTGGACTGTCAGTTTCTGCTCCTGACATGCACGGAGACACAAAATTAGACACACAACCTCCCACAATGCAAAAAAAAAGGAAAAAGTATTATTGGCACCGGAGGCTCATTCCTCCATCGCCAAAGCAAACACGCACAAAAGAAAACCTCCCTGCCTTTCTCACCCAACAACACACAGCATCTAAATGTCATCGCCAAGGCAGTCCAGGCCTTTATTGGGATTGATGTGAGACGATGTTCCCACTGTGATACACCATCCGTTGGTGAGGGGCCAGGGGGTTTGCATGGACGGCCGCCCGCTGCGAGGTCCATCTGTGTGGGAGATGCTGCGGCGCTCGGCCCCTTCGCCTGTGGAGGAGATGGATCTCTTACAGGTGCCTCTGCCAGCATGGACCAATTAGGAATCAGATGCAGGCGTGCACAGAAACACGCACACACTAAATTACACTAAAGCATGCATAAAAACAAAACGTACACCCGCACGAGGCGAGGATGTTGTAATATATCGTAACAGTGGACGTGTCCCGTGTGAAATCTGTGAGAAACCTACATGTGTTTGTCATTTTCTGTCTTCTGAATGGGTAATTTTACTACTTCCCCCTCATGAAAAATCCGAGGCAGCAGCCGAATCTCATCTCTTTTTTGGCAGAATTGAAATTTTTCGCAATATCTTGACTTTACAGAAATGGATCCGCGGGGCACTAATCATCTCATTGTGATTCATTTCATCTCATTGTGCGAATGTAATTCATGAAACACAAAGGGCTGGGGGTTAATTAATAATTACACCAAATGTCCCCCCATTTAATAAAACCGTGAAAAATCGATAAAGCGAGAGGGAAAAAAAGAGCACACATGCTGAGACCGAATCACGCTTTAGATATGCGAGATGTGAAAACATGCTCAGAAGCTCAGCAAATATTGCACATTTATCCCTGTTACATTGTGCTGTCTATGAAGAGGGATGGCTCTCTGGAGGTTGGTGTGTTCAGTCGTGAACCATTGAAATTGAAACAAAGGTTTATTTCAGATTCAGAGATTTCCAATGTTTTTGACTAATTGTAATGCTTTCAAACAAAGGAGTGTCCCCTTGCATAAATTGTGTGGGTGTATAAAGTCAATGGGTGGTGGCAAAATAAGAATATATCAAATGTATAGCCAAAAGGAGTGACTCACAGTGATGAACCTCAAGAAAAAATAGACTTTTAAACGAAACAAAACTGACTGCACATTATGTTTACTGCACCAAACAGAAGACTGACATAGTTAGCTTCTAGCTAATGAACATAGTGGAGCATTTAGCCAAACAGTGAGAGTAATAGGTAGAGACCAAAAATAGAGCTAAAAGACAGTGAATATCAGACGCTGCATACGCCAAACAGCACCACACATGAATCTAAATGATTTTTTTGCTGCATAACCACATCAACAAAAAGAAGATGATATGACATTGTTGCTTTCTCAACTTGTTTTTAGGCCCCAAAATGGCCAAAAAATTTAGTCTTTGCACCTTTTCCACCATTTTAGTTTAGCATAAGGTAGTTTGACCCATCCATCCATCGTCTATACACCGCTTAATCCTCTGCAGGGTTTAATTTAGAATCACCAATTATCCTCAGCATGCTTTTGGACTGTGGGAGGAAGCCGGAGTCCCCAGTGAAAACCCACGCATGCACAGAAAGATCCAAGGCATCCTAGCCAGGTGTCTTCTAGCTGTGAGGCGACGACGCTGCAAACCACCAAACCACTGTGCAGCTTCAGAAACCACCTGGCCACCACCGCCCGATTAGTTTGACCTAGTTGTGTCAATAGATGAAAAAGTCAGATCATTGCCAACATGATTACAATTTACCCTGAGGGAGGGACGCGACTTGTCTGAACCGAAATTCATGTCAACCCAGCCAAAAACCACATGCTAACCTTACAGTGACGCTGCAGGTAAAATCAGAGGACAAACAAGTTAATTAAAAGTCATCCCCTGATCTGTGGCCTTGAGATGTGGCCATGTTACCTTATCCTTTGCTCCAGAGTGACATCAGTCATTATCATCATTTACTGCCAGTCAATAATGTAAAAACTTATTACTTTATTGGCAAAATGTTACGTTATTGGCAGGTATTACGTCATTGGTTGTTACATAGGTTAATACTGACAAGAGCACAAAATCAACTTGTCCTAGAGGTTTAATCAAAAAACGCTTGTCAGGAAAATGCTGTTTGGTCGTTTGTCTGCTGTTGTTTCACTGGGAGGAGCCTCTGAACTGGGAGGAGGTTGTCTCCAAATTTACACAATATGTTCCAGAGCCTAATCTTGTGGTTTCGCGATTAGATCACCCTGCTGTTTGTCGACACTTGCCCTGAAGAGGGGAAGATGTTTTCAGGCATGCAGTGTACTTTCAAAGACTTGCCTCTGACATCCCTCTTAGCTTGATAGCGGCTCGCTAGATCTTGCCCGAAGCTGGAGTGAACACGGAAATGCTAAGGTTTGACATTATGGTCTGAGAACTCTTATCAGGCTCAGAGAATCCATATCTAAGTCTGAGAATTCAGGAGGTTCTATAGAGCTAGACATGCAAATAGATCTAGACGTCACAATCATGGTTGTAGAGAAGATTTTTTAAATGACAGTACATCTTTGAGGACATTTTGACAGGGGTGGAAGAAGTATTCAGGTCTAGAAGTGCCAAATAGCAATGGAAAATAGTCCATTATAGGTAAAAGTCCTGCATGAACTCCTTAAGCAATAGCATGCAAGAACTAGATATGACTCAAATGTTTAGGTTGAAGTACTGGTTTGGATCCTCTGATTAATGTATTTCTATATATGACGCCATCAGATTACTAACAGTGAAGCATCAGTGTGTTAGCAGCACGTAGCTGCTGCAGGTGGAGCTAATTTGAAGTACTTAAGATCCACTTTAATATATGGAGACAGCAGATAAATCTGTGGGCTCATCGGATGATTAATACAGGAGGGCAGAAGAAAAACAAAGTTACGATCCCCAAATCTGTTTCGAGTTTTTGGACTTTTTTTTTTCTTTAATCTTTGATTTTTTTTTTTTGGTGAGATATTGGATCATTGGAACATTTATTGAAATGAAACCATGTGGGAAGTTTGGGGGGAAACGTCACTATTTGGTGGAGCTGTTAACGACTCGCAGACGTTAACAGACTTTTGTAAGACATCAGGAGCGAAAAAAAGGAAAAGTACAAAAGTAACTACTAACTAAAGCTGTCAAATGTGGTGGAGAAGAAAGTACAATGTTTTCCTTTGAAATGTAATGGAATAGGAGTAGAAAGTAGCATAAAATGACATATTCCAGTGAAGCACATGCACATAAAATTGCACTTCAGTAAGTACTTGAGTAAATGTTCCTTGTTTGTTTCGACTGCTGCATGTTGAAGCAATAGAGCCGAAGCTCTGCTAAGCCTGGGTGGAGTTTCCCTGTAGTAAATGCTGTTCTCATGAGCAGACAAACTGTTCTGTCAGTCCACTGCAGCGGTACGTCGTGCACATCCAGACACCTGTGATTTGAAGCTCGGAGAGGTGACAGACATGTGTGTTCAGCAATCAGAGCGCATAAACAAGGTATTTCTACTGGGAGGCAAAAGCATGAAAACTCTCATACCGGTGACTCATTCTTGCAGTATTGCCTAACATCCACTCCTGGTTGCTTAATCTCATGCCAAGTTGTGTGACTGAAAATCAATGTCATCTCAGTTTAAAATTGAGTGCGAGCCTGTGAAGAGTTTGTCATGGTAACAACTAAGTGGGATAGTTAGAAGGTCAGATTTTCTTTATGTCAACTCTTTTAACGGCTGTAACTGTACTTAGACGGGATGCATTGTATGTAGTGCACAGAAAAACATTCACAACCCATTCTATGGCTAATAGTTAGAATAATGGCCCATGGTAAAAAAAAAGAAAAGATTCTCTCATGTCAAAAGTAAAAACAGATTTCTACAAACTAATGCAAATGAATTAAAAATGCAAAACAAGTGATAGCACAAGCATTCACCCCTGTTAAAGAGCGTTGCTTAATTCAACACAGGTGCAGCCAGTTGGTGCGAGAAGTCACACAATTACTGAGTGCAGTGAATGTTTCTCAAGTGCTGTAAAGACACCTGTATCTGGAAGGTCCAGTCATTGGTGAATCAGTGCTCCTGGATATAACTTCACCAAGAAGACAAAAGAACACTTCAAACAACTCTGTGAAAATGTCACTGAAAAGCACAAGTCGAGGGAAGTCACTGCATAGCCCTTGGAGTACAGTCGAAACATCATCAAGAAATGGAGGGAATATGGCTCATGTGTACATCCATCTAGAGCAGTACACCCTTAAATACTGAGGGATTGTGCCAGAAAGGGACTAGAGAGGGAGGCCACCAAGACACCATGACTCCTCTGAAGGAGTTACAAGCTACAGCAGCTGAGATGAGAGGGACTGTACCTGATCTTTACCAGGTAAATCTTTATGGGAGAGGGGCAAGAAAGGGTTGCTCATATAAAATCTGATCTAGAGTTCACCAGAAGGCATGCGAGAAAATGGTTCTTTGGTCTGATGACAACAAAATTGAGCTTTTTCGCAATGCTATGTTTGGGCACTATCATCACAGGCACACCATCCCCACTGTGAAGCATGGCGGCGGCAGCATCATTATGTGAAGCATGGCAGCGGCAGCATCATGATGTGAAGCAGGGTGGTGGCAGCATCATGATGTGAAGCATGGTGGTGGCAGCATCATGATGTGAAGCATGGTGGTGGAAGCATCAGGATGTGAAGCATGGCGGTAGCAGCATCAGGATGTGAAGCATGGCGGTGGTAGCATCAGGATGTAAAACATGGTGGTGGCAGCATCATGATGTGAAGCATGGTGGCAGCAGCATCATGATGTAAAGCATGGTGGTGGTAGCATCAGGATGTGAAGCATGGCGGTGGTAACATCAGGATGTGAAGCATGGTGGTAGCATCATGATGTGAAGCATGATGCTGCTGCTACCTTGCTTCACATCCTGATGCGAAGGATGTCAAGCATGGTGGTGGCAGCATCATGATGTAAAGCATGGTAGTGGCAGCATCATGATGTGAAGCATGGCGGTAGCAGCATCAGGATGTGAAGCATGGCGGTGGTAGCATCATGATGTAAAGCATGGTAGTGGCAGCATCATGATGTGAAGCATGATGTTGCTGCTACCATGCTTCACATCCTGATGCGAAGGATGTCAAGCATGGTGGTGGCAGCATCATGATGTGAAGCATTGCAGTGGTAGCATCAGGATGTAGAGCATGGTGGTGGCAGCATCAGAATGTGGGGATGCTTCTTGGCAGCAGGCCTTGGAAGGCTTTTAAGGTAGAGATAGAATGAATGCAACTAAGTATCGAGAAATACTGGAGGACAACCTGATGCAGACTGAAAGAGAACTTCCTCTTAGGAGACGATTTGTTTTCCAGAAGACAATGAGCCGAAACAAACAGCCAAAGCTACACAGAAATGGTTTAAAGACAACAAGTTGAATGTTCTGGAGTGGCCGAGCCAGGGTCCAGACCTCAATCCTACTGTTCACTCACGACACCAATGCAAATTGACACTTTTGCAAAGAAAAATGGGGCCAAATTGCAGCGTCTGGATTTGCAAGGCTGACTGAGATCTATCCACACAGGCTCAACGCAGTACATCTACTAATACTGACCTGAGGGTGCATCTTCTCTTATGCAGTCATTTTTTTACATTTTATATTTTCAGTTAATTGACATTACTTTGTAAAAATCTGTTTATACGTTGACATGAAAGAGTCTGTTTTGTTAAATTCTTCTCAAAAAGGCAAATTACACTGACAATGATTTGATATTGAAAAGCACTGAAAGGCAGAAAAGTTTGAAGGGTGGTAAATTCTTTTTATGCTCTGTGTATATTCACAAACCAAGGACATGTTTGCCTGAATCTGATGTTTCAATTGATGTTCCTTCATCAAGGTTGTGTGTTTTCAGGGCTGTTTGTTTGTCTGTTTGTCTCTCAGTCGGCAGGTTTATGCAAAAAGACCAAGTTGAGTGTCATGGAATTTGGTGGAGGGGTGGAGTTTGGCCACTGGAAGAATCTATTAAACTCTGGTGAGGATCCAAATCGATTTGTAAGATTAAGCACCGACGCTGGCGGAGAACTGAGAACTCCAAGTGCTCTCTTAGTTGTAGATGTCATGATGTGATGATCATCATTAGTTGAGCTGAAGAATACTGCAGTCTAATTCCTGCAGCTCAGGAATCAAAGAAGAAAGACGATGAAGCTAAAAGTTTCAGAAAACAGTGAACACAAAGATTTTTTTAAGCACAGCTCTCGGTCTGCTTCTTCAGCTGCCTGCAGAGGCTTTACCTCAGCCCCAGGCTGTTTGACAGCTTATTATTATGATTGACAAGTTTTAGGTCAGGAACCCGATGCACATCAGTCACTCACAGAAATGCTGCAAAATGCTGCAAAGTAGAAGGGGAAGCCCACTGTGAAATGTACTTATACGTAGTCTGCTTTGATATGATCAAACTATTCTGATGTGGTTGAAAAACATTGAACAGCGGAGAGATAGAAAGTATTGATGATGTCATTCTGAGACGAATGCGGCTCCATAGACAGTGAATAATGGAACAACAGTTTGACAGCACCCAGCGTGAATTTAATGGGATATCGGCACATTTTCTTATTCACAGCTGTGAGCTCTACCTTCAAATACAACTCATTTGCATTCATATCTGACAGAAGCAGTTATGAGCTCACACAGACGGTAATTCAGTCTGAATGGAACAGTTCACCTGCTCACATGTGCAGTTTAAATCCACGTTTGGAGAAAACTCAATGTAGAATTTGTTTTAAGGTGGACTTTCCCTTTGATTTGATCTCTGCTGGAGCATGATGAGGCTCTTGAATTTAGGCAGTTGTAGGTATTGCTGCTTAAGCTAACCGCTCACGTTAAGCCCGGGGTTTAGCTGTAACAGACCTACAACATAGTGAGCATATTTTAGACAGCAAAAGTCTGTCTGATCTCAATCACACTGTACTCCACTGTAGGGTAAATCCCTGTTGTCTCACAGCACACGAGAGGCGCAGACCAAACCAGACCAGACATGCCCTTTATGAGAATTAGAATGATTACTTCATACACATGCTGGCTGGCAGGAATACAGCTACAATAAAGTGTTACAGATTTATTTTTCCCATGGCTTGATTCCAGCTTCTGTTATTAACGATGGTGTAATGTAGCTCTGTCTGCTTGTGCCTGCTTGTCCCTGAGAAACTCTAGAGAAGGTGTTGCTGCGAGGAAAAAAAGAAAAGAAAAAAAACCAGAAAAAACGACCCGGTGCAGGAGCCGACATGCCGCTGCTTCTCTGACATGCATGAGATTTGGCTCGGCTAATCTGCTGTTGCTCCTTTTATTGTTTGGCCGATCCAGTGTTGGCCTCCGGTGCAGCCTGCAGTCTCAGTAATGTTCAGTTAGGTTCATCTGTGGGCAAGTGGTTTCCCAGACGTAGGTTAAGCCTACAGTGTTTTAAAAAGAACAAAAAAAAAAAAGGAAAAGTATAAAAGTTAAAAAGAAAAAACTGGGGGAAACGGTGGAATACCGTAACATTCACTGTAAAAATGAAAAATGGTGAAAATAAATGTAATTAAAGCTGCAAGCAGTGCTGGACGGGTCCTCGCTTCTCGCTGGTAGCGACTGAGACAAGATATCATCGGTCCTGGACTTATATGGCTGTTATCAGGCCTGGACTCTGATTACACCTGTGAAGTTTCAGGCCATTTAGAGCACATACAGGCCAGTTACACAGCCCTACCTGGTTTTTCATGGCAAAACACCACAATGTGGAGCGCCTCCGACACGCTCTCATACTTTTGCGGAACATTTTAATAACTTTTGGTCAGAACCGCCTGTAGTAGATGTGGGCAAAATTTGAAATCTGTAGGAGTTACTCCCTTGGACGAGTTCGCTCTTGAAAATGTTGCATGTTGCATTTTGGAATTGGTACATTGGAGCTTTCTTGTGCGTCTTGTCGTGATACATACGTGTACCCTATGCTTGCTCATAGGGAATCCAAAAGCAACTTTGGATTGTTGGGTTTTCTGTTTCCTGTTTTTCTGTTTCCTGTTCTTTCTTCCAATGTTTAGCGCTATGTGATGACTTGTGCTGTAAATATGTGCTATATAAATAAAATTGAATTGAATTGAATACCGAATTTCATAGCTCTACATTAAAGTAATAGTATCGAAACCCTTGTTTTAAATTTTCAAGGTGGCGCTATTGAGCCATTTTGCCACTCACAGATGTAATTCCCCCAAAATATTAAATTTGTCACCAGGTCTGATGTGCGTGCCAAGCTGTGCGCGTTTTCGAGTATGTTTAGGGGTTCAAAATTGAGATTTTAGACGGACAAAAAAATTCCTCCTTAGAATAGCAACGGGGTACTATGCACCGTTGGTACTCGGACCTTTAATATCTGTAAGATAATTATATTTTTTAGCCGATTCTAACACAGTACATTGAAAGCCAGATTGTAAAAGCACAAATTACAACTTCTAACATTATTTAAAGTTTGGCCATTTTCTTTTTTAGGGTTAACATGTAGATCAGTACTTTTTCCTGCAGTTTTAACGTCGTTATCTGTAGTTTAACTAAACAGGAAAAAATGTGAACCGTTAAAAGTGAGAAGTTGTTAAAAATATTATTTTTTTACAGTGTCGTGCGCTAGATTTATTCCTGTGCAGACTGACAGTTCAGCTGGATCCATACCTGGGCTTAATTTGTGCCCAGGAAACAGTTTCACATGTTAACCGGTGACATATTGACAGAACACACTGACATAACAAGGACAACAATCCAAGGCCTAAAGCAGGTTACATGGAGCCAATACTCTTCCCACAGAGGTGCTCATTCATGTGCAATGAAATAACAGCGTGATATCAAATATAAACTAAAAATTGAACATCTTGAACGACACCTTTCGCACCTGAACCTCTCACCCAGTTATTAAATTTGAAAGGATCCAAATCGAACCTCTTCGCCGTTTCCTTTTCAGAGCAGTCGACCGCCGCCTGACGGGCAGCAGGACGGGGGGGCGGGGGGTGCGTTCGTAAGAAAAACCAGGTCATTTGGATTGCGTGAAACAAATCAACCTGTCACCTCGGGGGTTTGCCCTGACTCTGATAGTGCGAAACGCTCCTCCTGCGCAGACTTGCGAGGCGAGCTAATTCATGAGCGGAGCGCTGCGGGCCATTCTGCTGGTGCTGTCAGTCCTTCTCACTGTCCTGCAACCTCCAATCCCCCAGCGCATGCATGCACACATGCATGCATGCATGGGAAGTTTTGTGTGTGTGCATTCGTACGCTCCGATGTTGCATCTCCTGTTATTTGATCCTGCAGGAAGGGTTTGATAAAACAGAATCACCTACCACACACCATACAAGTATTACATCACTGTTCTTGTTCTTTTATTCATTATATCAGATGATGGTTAGCTGAACCTCTGATATCACAACTTCCTCCTCAACCACACCAGTAAAATTTTATGCACCTGCGGTTAATATGCCTCCATACAATAGGCATCTGCTAACCCCAGTAAACTCACAAGTCTGGTTTTATTGGAATTCTACTGGTTTTTGATGGTCTGCGCTGCCTTTTTAAAGACTTTTAAAAATAGGAGTAGCATTTGTGACATTGAAACTAGTTTAGAAGTCAATCCTGGTCCAATAGGCAACTTAAATCAGTGTAATGTGAAACATAGAGGCATCTATTGAATCTATATTGACTATGGACCTTCAGTGAGGTATAAGACACTTTTTATCCAATAGTTAAACCTCTATAAAAATGTAAATATTATATATGTAGAATCCTGTTAGACAGAAATTATTTCTTCTAATTTCTTCTAAAATGACACAATTGGATCTTTAAAAAAAAGACAACAAGAGCAGGAAACTGTGATTTAATGAAACCAGAAGGGATGTCAGAAAGGTCACCGGATCATAAGACAGTAAAACTCTCTGGCACTGGTCCACTGATGTTATGCAAACACGCTGCAGCTACAGGACACTGTAGGGAAATATGCAGTAGCTTAGTGGCACAGATTCATAAAGTGGGTCAGAGGAACTCCGTCACCTACTTGAACTGTACTTCCATCGCATCACTTCGGATTCCCGGTAAGACCATAGAGCAAAAGCAGACATCTGATACAGTAGCTACTGTACCAAAACATGGGATGGTATTTGAGAAAAGTGACACCAACAATAACAAGACACTGGACAGAAATGCCAGAAAAAATGCTTTTGAAAAGATAAAGGACCTTGAAGGTAGCAGGAGTACAGCGTTTATTGGTTGCAATATTGGCTTGCGATGGCAAAAAGCAAAAGAAAGTTTCTAAATTTTGTGGAGAGTGGCAAGAGAAGGGGCCAAGCAGAACAGGAAAGAGAGAGAGATTGAGCTAATGACACCAAGAAGGATCTGAAAACTGGATGTAAATGATATCATTTGGCGACCAATATATAAGTAGAACACAAAATTCAACCAGACTGAGGCAAAACAATTGAGGAAAGGTTACTGCTAATGAAAAAGACAATCCGAAGTTAGAGATTTTTACCACTAAGGAGCAATAAGGATGGAAACAAAACAAAGCTTCACCGGCCAATTCAATATTCACTTTCCTTTTAGCTCCATATTTGGTCTCCTCCAACCCTTCAGAAAATTACCAAACACTTGCTCAACCAACAGCTTGTTTACTGCTAATGTAGTGGCTGATGTTCAGAAACAGAAGGTATTTTTAGACACAGAAAGTAACAGATAGTATTTTTTAATTAAAAAGGTCCAAACACTTCCAGTAATGGTATCAAAGGCTGAGTGCACCTGGTTTGCTCGCATAAGTAACAGTCTATTATTATGTAGATCGCACGAGAAACTGTTTGCTGTGGTGTAATGGTCAAGGATGCCCTGATGTACAAGTTCAGAGAAAATAAAGTGTTTTGACCGGGTTGGGGAGTGATCCTCCTGGCATCACTGCCTATCCATAATTATTTTTAATACAGTACCGGACCTTCCAGACACTATTAGAATCGAAACAGGTGATGTAATCGTGGAAAATACCCAAAACTTATCGCAAAAGAAGGATGGGCTGGGGGCGTGGAAACCCCCAGCACCAAACAGTATAAAGTCTGGACATCAGGAATGATTGTCAGAGTTTACCCGGGTACCTCTCAGTGTGTTTATCCTGTATTTTGAAGAATAAATACTATTTCTTTGAATCCGAAGACTGACTTCTTGGACTGCTATTTTTGAGCACTCATACAAATAAGAGAATTTGAACTTAGAACCTGGACTGAAGAACTACAAGTTGTGGCCTCCTGATCCACAACACTATGTTCTGCTGTTTGGTGCCGAGCAGGTAGCAAACACTTCGACTTGTCTGAGCCTGTTTGCCGATTATAAATTTATCTGCAACATGCGATCTAAATTTGTTCCAGAGAACCACGAAAATAAGGAAAAACAACAACCTGAAAGCGGTTGCAAAATAAACGTTCTATACTTGCACATAAATACCAGCAGCATCACGTAATGGATCTTTAACCGCAGGATTCATCAGCAAGTTGTGAAAGTCGTCCACGTGTCCACATGTTTGTCTGTTTCACCAAAGTAAACAAGACGGTAAACAAATCAAACAACCTCAAGTTTTTCATTTGAGGTTAAAAAATGGCGCCGACTACCTTCATAACTCTTCACACCGCTTCGTCTGTAGTCGCCTCTCTTTTCCTTTCCTGCCACCAAAGTCCTAAAAATACCTGCGAGGACATTCCAGGTGAAAAGACCAAAGAGCCAGTTTCAAAACAAGAATTCTCTGAGTTTCTAATGAAAGGCTCTCTGCAAAGCAACACGCAAAAACAGCCGGTCAAAAAAAAAAAAAAAGGGGGGAAGAGCACGAAGCCGAGCCAGAACTCCACAATTCATCTCCCTGTGCACCTACGCGTCACAAGAATCCCATCAATTCATTTTAAAGTTAAATTGATTTCTCGAGTCTGCAGAACTCCCCTTTGAATATGGATCAAACCTCCGGCTCCATTTGTTTCATAGTTGGGGATATGAAAAGATCAGCTCCACTGGCAGGAGTCCCAGATCTGGATCGCCACCAATATCTAATCAGGTATTCCCGGGCAAAAGGCCCATGTGCTGAGAGGACCTTATGGAAATCTAAATATTTGAAATATAAAACTGTCAGACAACTTCCGTGAAGATAACAGGTCGGGTCGACAACCACAGCCGCGTATTCACCCCCGAGCAGGGCATTGTGTACATTTTTAACACATTTTTTCGAGTTTTTCAGACTGCTGGAATAAAGCAGCCGTTCATATTTAATGCTCTGTAAACACTGTTAGACATGCACATTTACAATAAGGGCAGAGCCTCACGGCGAAAGAGCACAAACTGTCCCACAGTGCTGACCGAACCTGTGATTCCACCGTCAACCCCCAGAGCGTCAGCTGATTGTCATGTTTGGTTTTGGCTCAGGAAGTAGCCGGCAGTGATTAGACACCAAATACTGAGTTTACACAGTCTAGAAGGGTTTCTGTGTCGGCTACATAAATCTAGCATCACACAGGGCAATGGGTTGATGTCGTGTCCAAGCAGACTACACCCATATTTCTCGCAGATGGTTGAGACTCAAATACTAAGGTGACCTCTGAATTTCCAAAGAATACGCAGACACACTGACATTTCTTGGAGAGCTGAAGCTGATTTTCCAACCAGAAATCATCACATCTGCTGAGAAAAACCTCAGCATTTGCAGGGTCACTTTAATTAAATCATTCCTGTATACTGTGTAGTGCAATGTCACGAAGGGGCACTGCATCTTAACACTGAACTGCAGAAGATTTAATTCAAACTTCTGGAGCCATTACACTGCGGTTTAAAAGTTTAGCTAATGACATGCTGTATTCTTTATTGGAAACTTTAGAAGTCTTTGTGAAATTTGCATAGTTTCTTACTTTCTTTCCAAAACTTGAAGCCATATGGATGAACGCCAGTCATCTAGGACCTCCTCAATTTAACATTTGGTTTAACCAGTCAGCTCCGATTACAAGTAAAACCACTACATAGTCCAATATACCAGACTTCAATGGCATTTTTTCTTTTATTTTGATTATTAAGTCTGACAATCCTCTGTGTTGGTAGCATGTTAGCATATCCTTGTTCTGGAAATGCACTGTTTGGCACTAACAAATGAATTGTGACTCACACATGCACCATCTGTATGTCAGCATTACACCAGAGCAAGGGTGCAAAATTCATGATTTAATATACCTCGGATCTGGGATCATGGTTCGGTACACTTTTCTTTTCTTCATTTACTTTTAAAAAGGTAAATATTGAACAGCAACAATCTCTCAATGGTCATTATTCTTACTGTGACAGTAAAGGCACTCAAATGCTAGCATATTGTCAATTGGAATAAACATATATAGTTAATTTAAACACAAGACACTTGAGCTCAAAAAGAAAGGATTCATACTCAATGAAGGACCTAGGATCCCTAATCTGTCTCTATATCTATCAGTGAGCAGTGATTCCTAACACGTCTCTGGGGGTCATCAGGTTGACACCTCCTATAAATGGTGTTTCTCCTACTTAGACCCACGACACCTCCAGGAGGCTAGGAGGTGAACTCTGGTGTCCCAGAGTCACCCCCCCCTAGTGCCAGTTAACACTGCTCCTACACAATCCAACCAGCACTGCCACGTTCAACTGACCCAGGCCCGTTTAGGAGATGCGCTGAGTAGTGACTCGTGCCGATGCTACATTTAGCTTACTGCTAAATGCTAATGCTAACTGCTAATTCAAACAGCACTGCCACGTCCAACTGACCCAGGCCCGTTTAGGAGATGCTCCAGGTAGTGACCAGTGCTGATGCTACCATTTAGCTACTGCCAATGCTACATGCTAATGCTAACCACTAACTGCTTAAAATATACTACTAACAAACTCACCACCCACAAGGAGACTATCCAGCCAGATTCACCTATAATGCTAATGCTAACTGCTAAATGCCAATGCTAACTGCTGAGATACTACCATACTACTGCAGCTTTAGCTATTGTTAAATGCTACAATGATGTCATACGAATGATAATGCATCATTAACGCACCAGTTTAAGGCTCTGACCTGCATATTTAAGTAGTTTCTGTGGCCCTGAAAGTTCATCCACTGGTGTTGATAGTTCTCGAACAAGTGCTGCTTGATCTTTTTTTTACAGCACAACTACAAGAGACTACATCTGTCCTTTTCTATCATCCCTGTTTCACTGGTTTCTGAGGCTGGAGATAAACCTGCAGTCTGTTTCTGTCTTGTTCTGCTAATCAACACATTCAGGTGGTTTACTTGTAAAAGAAAACTTAGCACGTTTGAAGTGTTTCCACACACCTACCTGACGTCAGTAGTTGACACACTACTAGTGCTTGAACTTGGCATTACCAAACATTGTGGGTGGAGGTTCCGTCATGGAGTTCAGTAGAAAATATGTCGATAAAAGACCATTTCTGGCATTAATTGTGACTCACAGGTTTTACAGAACCAACATTGCATACCGAACACTTCTGTACAAATGCTTGTACCCTTGCACCCCTGCACCAGACCTGTGTAAGAAATCACTACAAAAAACAAATCAAAGATGCGGCAGGAATCTAGAGGTCTGGAACCAATCGAGCCACTTTGGGTAGAATTTAAAAATCCCAGCCACGGCCACCAGGACTGCGGTGGGAACACATGCTGCTCCCCTGCTGCACCGGTTCTCACCAGGATTGTCTCATTTAGAGTTTGAAAGATGCTATAATCACATAAAAGCCGAGACAAAGCAGCTTAAAATTAAAAGCGGCATTAAAGATCTCACACTCCTTACCGAGGTACTTGACATTCAGCCTATGAGACTAATCCGGCCTCCAGAGCCGTTGTCCCTGCAATCCATCCATCTTGATCAGTGCAAATCAAATGAACCATTTTTCCCCTGTATTTATGACCGGTTTTTATGAGATCTAACGCTGCATTTTGTCAGCTCCTACAAACAGCATACTGAGGGAGTGTATATGGGAACAAGCTGTTTAACAGTGTTCGTCTAAGATGCACAGCAGAACTGTTTTCAATTGATTTCTGGCTGAGGATTGAATAAAAATATCCCCTCAGGAGTATCACTCCTCCTTTAGTCACATCCAATATCTGCAATTGCTTAGACTGGCTTTAATGGCACCGAGCTGACTTCCAAAGAACAGATACATCACAGTTCACGTGTTCGAGACGGCATCACTTCTGGTGATCGCTTCTGAGATGAGGGTGAAACTGAGCTTTCAGTAAACGGCGTCATTCTTGAGAAACTCTTTGTCTCACATGGTCTGAGTCAGAAATCAGCAAGGATCCAACCAAACCTTATTGTTTTGGCCCCCCTGGGTGCCAGAACAACAAGTTCAGACGCGTCCTCGTGCAGCCGTAATGGGACGCATTCTCCATGTGTGTTGCAAGGAACCAGAAAACACCACTGAGGGCCTTTTCCCACAACGCCACTGCAACCTGCTGTAATTAATTTCAGACAAAGCTGCGTCCAGATGGATTGAGTAGATGCAGTGAGGATGGGATTTCGTTCAGACCGCCTCACGCAGACGTTTCCTCTTGGCAAGAAGCTGACGATCCAGCTTGCTTTCGACATCACAAATTGCCGGGTATCAATTAGATTTATTGGTTTAGATGCCGGGATCAAAAGGTGACGCGCTGCTTTAAAACCACAGGCACTCAAAAAGGGGAACCGAGGACACCGAACATGACCTAATACATCTACCATGTTGAACTTGTTGCCTCTTTCAGCTCGCTTTGCTGCCAAAGACATAGAAGCAACGACAAATGCATGATATTTGTCCTGGCTAATCATCAGCTTTCCACTGAGTGTCGTCGGATCTTTCCCTCCTGTAAACCTTTTTCCCATCGTGCCCCACGGTTCTGTCTGTCAGTCTCAGTCACAAACACACTCAGTATCGCTGTCATTCAGTCCTCGGGGCATTCCTGGCTTCTCCTGCTGTCGGTGGGAACTCGGCCCTCCCCCCACCGGCTCATTAATGAATGAGCTGTCATGTGAGTTCATCGTGGGACTCGTCCTCCCGAGAGATGGCATCTGGGAGAACTAATAATAATAATAATGATAATTAATATTAAACTGCGGTGTTCGTAGGAAGGTCGGAATTTTATTTGGACAGACATTTCTCGGCAGTGGGCTCAAAAATCTGTGCAATAAATCTCTAAAAGGAAACACAGACTCACAAAAGGAGTGTAGAGAACTATTTGCTGCTGAAGCTTGAAAACAGACTTGAGGGTTTTATACCGTCGTACTGAAATGTCACCTTGTAGACAAACATTTTCCAAACAAACTTAAGAGAATTTTAACATTTTTTCTTGTTTTTTGTTTCAAACAGGGCTTAAAACTTCCTTAGAGCGTCTTCATTTAAAACACCAGTGAGGTCTCTCCAGCAGCTCCATTCTCATGTTAGGCTCCTCCCACCTGCTCGCAGCTGCAGGCCCTCAATCATGAAGTGATGCACATCAGCTGGAGCCTGTGGAGCAGCTTTGTGCATCTCTGAACCCGAACTGTTAGCGCGCACATGTATCGCCGCATTTCAGTCGAGCTGTAACTTCAGTTCTTTCCGGAATTTCAACAGCATTTAAGATTTGGGCCAAACAAATGGAGAGGTGTGTTTGACACATGAGGTCTGAATAGTGAGGGCAGGTTAAGCTACTGTCACCTCCAAGTAGCTTCCTGCACACGCATCTTTCCCATGTGCATTAATTACATCACATTTTCTTAAAACCTTGAGAACTCCTGATGAATTTCTTTTTGCATCATTGCACATCATTCAGTCAGTGCAGATCACACTGCAAAATGACACATTTACACCGACAATATCCTCAAACGTTATATATGTATATACACTATATTGCCAAAAGTATAGGGACGTCTGTCTTTACATGTACATGAACTTTAATGACATCCCATTCTTAATCTGTAGGGTTTTATATGGAGTTGTTCCACTCTTTGCCCCTGTAACAGCTTCAACTCTTCTGGGAAGGCTTTCCACAAGGTTTAGGAGTGTGTTCATGGGAATCTTTGACCATTCCTCTAGAAGCACATTTGTGAGGTCAGGTACTGATGCTGGACCAGAAGGCCTGGTTCTCAGTCTCTGCTCTGATTCATCCCAAATATGTTCTATCAGGTTGAGGTCAGGACTCTGTGCAGGCCAGTCACGTTTCTCCACACCAAACTGGATCATCCATGTCTTTACTGACCTTGCTTTGTGCACTGGTGGGCAGCCATGTTGGAACAGGAAGGGGGCATCCCCAAACTGTTCCCACAAAATTGGGAGCATCAAATTGTTCAAAATGTCTTTGTGCCTGAAGCATTAAGAGTTCCTTTCACTGGAACTAAGGGGACAAGCCCAACCCCTGAAAAACCTCACACCATAACAACGCTTGAATTCAATTATTTGGAGGGGTGTCCCAACACTTTTGGCAGTATAGTGTATATATTGAATTATTAGTTTATATTTACTTTCTTTGCACTGTCTCTCTGCTGCTTTAGTTAATTAAATGTGGTTAATTAAACACTTGGAGTGAAAGTGACTCATGTCAAAAATATCATTTTAAATGTGCAGTAATTAAGATGCCGTACCACAAAGTTTTAAAAATGCAAATCAGTTGTAAAAACTTAATTCTATACTGACTTCTACTGATGAAAATGATATTTTTTCACATTTCAGTGAGGAAAACTGTGCATCTTATGAGTCTTTTAAGGTTAGCAAGCAAATAATGTAGTTTGCCAAGGAGCTAAACCTGCTAGTGATCCTGTTTCTAATTCTAAACATTAGCATGCACAGCTTTGGATTGGAGATAGTTTATGTGTGCAGCTTGAGAGGTTCATTGATCCCAGTGCATTGACTTTAAGTGCAAACTAAGTATGTCTGCATGATTGCGTTTCTAAAGAAGTGATCAGAGGAGCCTTCTTCTTCTGAACTGTAACGACAAAACTGCATTTATCGGGGAAAAAAACGGCAAGTGTTCTTCTGTGGTCACCGCGACTGCAGAGATGAGTTAGTCATCCGCCGGCGACGTGAGTTTAAGCCTGCGTTTGCGTTTTTCATCCAGTTTCGGGGAGTTAGGAGCATGGATGCTGCTTTTTTTTTTTTTGTGCAACAGCTCTGGTGATTGCTTCCTTCCTGTTTCTTTCTGCAGCTCCGTCGTCTGTCACCTCATTCAAGCAGAAGCCAGGAGGAAAAAAAAGAAAAACAGTTTGGCTGTGCGACTCGGGCGACTCAGACTTAATTCAGCTAATGAGATTATTTCTGCCTCTGAGAAATGTTTGCGTAGCTGCAATACCTTTATTAGCTCTTAAGCGGCTTTTTTAATGCCGGATGTCAAAATAAAAGAACGTCGCTGCATTGTTTCGTGTCGGAAACTCACGTATTCAACAGGAGTTATTTTTGAGGGGGCCTTTCCAGATATTAATGAATGAAAACAAAACAGCAAGTATGACAAACTGACAGATCCTCGGAAGGCGCGATGAAAGACTGGAAAAGGTAAAGTTGACTACGTGTGTCGTTGCGCTGAGGAGCAGATTATAGGAACAAAACATTCAATTAAGTGCATGGATGTGCTGCAGATATAATGCCTTCTATAATCTGTTATGAGGCTTTGGGGGTTTGTATCTTCTCTCCATAAATGAGTTTTTTCTCATTATTGTCTTGTTGTCTTCCCATTTCTTTATCTGTTTTGCTCATTATTGCGCTCCACTGGAACTATTTCTCCATTTTAACCTGTTGTCTGATTAAATTCCCGCCACCCAGATGTTCCGGGGTTCGTCGTTCACACTGAAGCGGTGTGTTTTTTTTTCCTCGCTGAAGCTCTCCCCGGTTGCCACGAAGGGCCTTTTTGAGATGTTTCGCTTCAAACTCGGCCGCAAAATTCACTTGTGCCAATAGTTTTTTCAAAGCCTCCTTGAAATAACCCGCTGCTCGTTTCGTAATTAGCGTCTGAACTTCTCCGCCACTCTCTCTGTAATTTTCCTCCTCATTGTCTAATTGCCTCTTTGCCTTTCCCCTTCGTATCTTCAGCATCTCCGGCTCCGTCCGTCCGTCCCTCACCGACTGTGTGTCCGTCTTCCCTGTTTTCCTTCCCCCCCCTCCCCTCAGTCTCCGTCCTTCCATCTGTCTCTGTTTCTTCGCCCCTCTCTCTCTCTCTCTCCATCTGTCCCTTTTGAAGATCTATGCTCATTCCTGATTTAGTGAGGTATACTAAGTGCACACAAAGCCCTCTAAGATTAGCGATGCTATCGGGCTCCTCTGCGTCGCTTCAAGGGAGAAATCCCTCCTCAGATTCAGTGAAGGACGGCTCCTTAAAAGAAGACGCTCTCCAATTTGAAGTGCAGCAACGCGGCGTCGCCACAAAGACAAGAGCTTTCTGATGTGAAAAATTAAACACAGAGAAATGCCAGCTGATGAAAAAAAAGGCAAAACAGCTTTTACTTCACACAGATTAGATTTTCTTCCCTTTTTTTCATTCAGTGTTGGAGGAGAACTACAGCATGACAGATTATTCAAACTGATCTGCCTCTCTTTGCTTTTCGCCTTACATTTATTAAATAATACCAGTGTTGCTGTACGGTAAACCTGTAGACAACAGATAGACGTCTTCTCGTATTATAATAACATTCAGTCAGCATCAGACATCACAAAAAGTTCAAATGTAAGTTTCTCGTGCGCACGCAAACTTCCGGCATCAGCAACTCATTAGCGATACGTTGTCAAAACATAAACGATGCCTCTTTCCATCGTTGTCAGGTAGACAATGTGCTACAAGCCCAGCTTTATCAACAGTAGCTGTCTTTCAGGCTGCAGAAATAACACTGGTGTCTATGAGCAGCCGGCTGGGAGATGAGTGCACAGGGACCGTCTGCAAATTGCAATTTTGCAGACGGTGTGATTTTTATATATGCATGTATCTCAAACCAAGTGTTGTGGTTTGTTCAACAGGAGCCAGTCGATGGCTGCAGTGATTCTGGTGACACTACAGCGTATCAGGGTGACGTTATTGAATATTTGTGTGGTGTTTCTATCCACTGTTGCAGCAGTTTTGCAATTTGCAGACGGCCCCTGTGCACTCATCACACAGCCGGCTGCACATAGACACCAGTGTTATTTCTGCAGCTTGAAAGACAGCTACTTTTGATAAAGCTGGACTTGTAGCACATTGTCTACCTTACGATGGGAACGAGGCATCGATTATGTTTTGACGACGTATCGCTCATGAGTTACTGATGCCGGAAGTCCGAATCTGTGAATATCTTTCTTGTATTATCATTTTCAGACGTCTGCAGTGTACAAACAGGGAATTATCTTGTGAGCACGAGTTAATTTCTCGTGCGCACAAGAAACTTACATTTTAATTTTTCTCTGCCCATGTCCCTTTAGGGGCTCCGTACTTATGAGAATATAAGGAGTCAAAATACTATTTTTTGCTTAAAAGTGCGAAAATAATAAAGGACATGTAGAGTTTTGTAACACGTTTAGGAAAAAAAATTATACTCCTGCAATATTTGCACATTTTTTGGCCTTTGCCGAAAACAGTCCCATCCACACAAGCAATGTTCTAAAAAAGCAAACCTCTGTCCACATAAACATGCAAAAACACAACTGAAGTGCTGTCCAGAGCACGCCAAACCACACGGCACCGATGTAGCCGTAATCCTACAGACATGTTGGCCAATCAGACGCCTGGAAAAAGCTGTTGGTGCTTCCGCTCGGTTAGCGACAATAACACATCAAGGAAAGGGACTGAGGTTTTCTCAATATGATCCACATCTAAAAATGCAACATTAGCAAAGTTAGCATCAACAGGACTCACTCTGACATCACAAGCCAAAAACTACGACTGAGTTCCAAATGGCATACTTTTCACCTCCACCAAGAAGGCTATGTTTTTGCTGGCATTTTTCTGTTTGTTTATCTGTTTGTTTGTTTGTGTGTCTGTCTGTTAGCAACTTTACGCGAAAAGTTATGAACGGATTTTGATGAAATGTTCGGGAAAGGTGGATAATGGGACAAGGAACAGAGGATTAGATTTTGTTGGTGATCCAGATCACCGTCTGGATCCAGGAATTTTTTGCAGGATTCTTTAGCATTAGGAGATAGGGCAATGTGCATGCATATCTACATATAACTCGACAATAAATGTCCAGACTGATTGGCTAAAAATACAGGATAAGTTCCTGATAATTTCTACAACATGTCAAAATTTGATCCGGATCCAGGCAAAATTCCAGATTCTACGATCCAGAACAGGAAAAACTAGAGGGCCTGTGGAATGGTCATCACTGTAAGGTAACAGATGAAGATCCAGACATGCAGCCAACACCAACATGTAGCTGAGACTCTGCTGGATCAGGAGGATCCAACAGATCTGTTGTAGAACCAACAGCTATGGAACTGGATCCAGAAGAAACCACCATTACCCAGAAAGAGATTCTGGTGAATAACTATTGAACTAATGATGATATCAATGTGAATCCAGATGCTAAGGGTTTGTTTTCTGGGTCAAGGAGTCTAATAATGTAGATAAAACAATCCTGGGACGATTATTTCTGGGTGTAAATCCCAATATGGGGTGAAATGAGCTGCTCATGCTCTCCAAGTGCTTTTCTACTTAGTTCTACTCTTGCTTCATGAAGTACGCACTGTTTAAAGGCAGCATGCATGCAACTGGGACACACTACTTAAACTTTAACCATCGCAGCCGCAGTGATGCCAAATGAGCTGTCGAATGCCTGTGCACTGCTGGTCACTTGAGTTTGTTTACACTCAGTGGCAACACCACGACGTATGTGACATAACTGCAGAGGACTGTGGGTCAGAATGGCCAGAAAAGTTTGCTGGCTTGCACACATCAGAATTCAACCGGACGCAGAAGGACATCTGGGTATTTTTTGGCATATTACATTTGGCACGCAGTATTTTGGGACCTTCTAAATCTTTTTTCTGGCACGTTATATAGTGTGGAAGTATGGGTGTTGGATCGCAGCCTCTAGTTCTGCTCTCAAGAGTTTTTTAACATCTATATGATGGAAGAGGTTCCACAAAAAGTCAAGTTTCAGTGACCTATAAAATGTATTTTTGGACCTGTCATGTTTTTAAAAAATACCTGTATACGTGTAGAAAAGGCCTTAGGTGACAGCCAAAGTTAAAAAAAAAAACTCCAAAGTTGATTCTATGCCATGTCATAAGTGTTTTACTTGTGTTACTTGTTCTCCTTATCTCATAATCAAAGGTTAGCATGTTTAGACTTCAGCTCCTTGTAACCTTCATTAATATAAAGCATGTACAGCCAAAGGATATATAGTAGCTCTGAGGTAATTCCCGACATAACTCCACCCAAAGGTCTAATCAGCCAGAATAACCGACAACACCTGTGTGGTTGGGCAGGTGTTTACCTTTTCAGCTGACGGCATAAAGGTCACCCTGGTTTATGAAGACGTTTTGACATGAAGAGCGCGGGACGGGTGTAAAGAATACAATTAATTACGTCCGCTTCGGTTTCAGGGTCTGGCTGCTGTTCCTGCTGCCTCATTGTCACGGCCTTTTATTAGCAGACGCCTGTGCTTTTGTTACTATGATAAGTCAAAATGTTTCCCGTGCAAAAAAAACAAACCAAAAAAGGGTCTGCTGGCACAAAATCCCGGCAGTGCATGTGTGTAAACACTGTGATTTTACAGTTTCTGTGGAGACCTCACATCAGCTAAATAATTAAACCTGAGTAAAAAAACGAGAATTAAAACACAGAATGAATCGGCCCTTGAACCTTTTCGCATCCACTGACCTACCAGTGGGTCAGTCATTTCAAACTCATGCTCTGTTACCCGTTTTCCACTGAGCTGGTTCCAGTTCTAGTTCAGAGCCAGAGCCTGACTTAGCACCACTTCTTTGTGTTTCCACCACCTAAGCACCGTTTTTAGAACGGCTCCAGGTTCTAAAAACTGGAGCTGAGCAAGCACCAACTCTTTGCTGGTCCAGAGCTAAGCACTGGGCTGGGGGCGGGGTTATGGTGACCAATGATCAACAGTGGAAAGGGACACACAAGTGGTCATTAGTGTCCTTTTTCTCCAGGACGTTCCCGGTCTGATCACAGATGTATTGGAATGACTCCCGAGACACACGGAAGTTTACCACAAACTGTTGACCTGAAATCCGTTACAGTTGTGTCCCACCAGTAACACGATCACGGATGTGTCCAGGCAACAGGAGGACCTCCGCCTCACAATCAGCCTTAAGACCATCTATAGAGATAAACATAGATATTATCATCAACTTACTGTGTTTGTTTAACTGCTATGTAATGGATGCAAGTGTAGTCGTTTTACAGTGACCTAACGGCTCCAACTTGACTCCTTGAAAATGGAAAAGCAAACAGGTTCTTAGGAGGAACAAGGTCTGAACCAACTAAGCACCAAACTAGCACCTGGTTCTTCTTGGTGGAAAAGGGGTATGTGGGTGATTTACTACTTAAATTTTTGATTTGTGTCCATACTTTTGTCCTATTTGCTCTGTGTAAACACTGCCTGCAGTTCAACCGAGGTCAGCCAAACAGTCCCTGGATTTTTGTCATGTTACCAGCAGTTACAGCTGAGTCACTTATGGCTCCTCAGTTGCACCAAAGAACACAGAAAGCTTCGTTTTCACAGAATCTGATGAGAGCAGACATTTTACTTTTGGCAATTTTTTAAACGAGACACTTAGAATGAAGTGATTTTGATGAAATTGCACCATTTGCAGCTTAGGTAGGGCTCACTTTTCCAACAGAACAGCACTCTGATCATTCAAAATGTTTCCTGTGCAACAAAAAAAATACTGCATTGTTGAGTTTGCAGTTTGAAAGTGGTTCCTGTGGGGCCTCTCGTCAACTAAGTAATTAAACTTAAGCAGAAAAAGAAACTGCAACAAGAAATTGCAAAAATGAATCAGAACTTATCCCTTTTAACTTATCTCTGTTTAATGTGTCGTTACGAGCTCCTGCTCTGTAGAATAACCTATTTTAAACCCAAGTGAGTGCATTTAAACTTCTATAGCAAAGTGAATACCAAAGCATCCAAAGATAGGAGGTATTTCAGGCTATTTTTCTTGGATGTATGTGTAAATTAATCCAGAAGACATCTAGAATATTTAGCCACAAACAACAACATCATCCTCAAAGCTTCTGAGGAGACAAAGGGGAAGGTTTGAGGGGTTATATTCTTTGCAGACTGGCCTCGTGACCTGATTTTTTTGCTTTCCAACTCGCTCAGTAGCCCATAAGAGTAAGCCTTTTTGAATTGCTGCTGCTGCTGCTGCTGCAAGCCCCCTTCATACATGTCACCTCACTTCAAACAAACGCAGCACAACCTCGGTGCACAACTCAATATTTCGAAGCTCCATGTTCGCTCCATTAATCGTCAGGGGTCCACCGACGGACCAACCGGCGGGGACGTATTAAAGGTGGCACCCGTATGCCCGGTGTTGCCACGCTCAATCTAAGGCCCTCTGATATGTTTATTGAATTATATATCTTCTCTGGCCCGTTTAGAGTCGCCTTTGTCACCGCGAGCGATCGATACGCTGGCGCTGCCGAGGCTAACAAGGGCCTTCGTCTGCTGCGGCTAGCACTCCCGCCTGTCACCAGATGGTATTTATTACGTGCTTTGTTTTAACATCCATTCAGTATGAGTGGAAATCAATTTTTCATTTGGACCTAATTGTCTCTGTGCACTGGCAGCTCAAGGCTCCGCGGCCCTGAGCCTCGACTCCCCTCGGTGCTGCCGCGGCCCGGGCCCACCCCACCGTCCACACGGCTGTATTTTATACCTAATTACACATGTCTGAGGCCCACGGCGAGCCGGACGAGGCTTTGGGGAATTGCTCCCGCGGAGGGGACTCACTGTTGGTATCTCTGGCAGGGATTTAGCCGTGCTTACAGGAACTGCGCAGCACTTGGAGAGAGACTCGGTGACCCAGAGCCACTGTGCCCCTGGTGTTTTACATCACCGTGGAGTGCTGGGAGCTTGGAAGGAGCTGCACAGACTAATGGCAGCGTGATGAAACTTCTTGAGCAGCTGGGTTGGAGCGAGGACAAGAAAACGATGATTTCACTCCACTGGTAACTTTTTTTTAGTGACTTCTTGTTTTGACACACACCTTTCCATTTAGTTTACTCTCACAGGTGAGCTTGTACATGTTTGCCAGTCTTCCTCTCATTCATTATGTACTCATCATGCACCTGTAGCCTGCTGGGATACCTGTGGCAGGTGGATCTTATTCTCATTTTGGCTTCAATTGTACCTCAATTCATCATCCTTTTGCTTTAGATAAAACTGTCAGCCAAATAATAAATGCAAATATAATGTCTTTTTGCCTTTGTACGCCCTCACCTGTCTCATATCTTTCTATTTTCTGGATTTTCTAGTCTATTATGTGACTTAAAGCACATAATATATTGAATCTCAGAATTATTCGACAGTCAAAATGAGGTTTTGGATAGAAAACGATGAAATAAACACTGTTTTCCATCTTACCTCTGCCTTCTAACTGTTACTACTCTGGTTCAATTTCACCTAATTTTTAATCTGTGTCTTTGGTTGTGGTGAATATTGGATACAAGAGTGGGAAACTTATATTTTGGGCATTCACGATTCAGGAAGTCCTGTTCAGTTTTGAGACGACAGATATGAAATTGGCTTAATCAACACCAACCTGTGTTCGAAAACAACCGGTTACTTGATAAACATTCGAAGCCCGAGTGTCCAGAACATGAGCAGAAACACCGTGAGGAGCTCTAAATGCTTGTAGGGGGAAATCCACGTCATAAAACCAGGCCATCCACGCAGCGGAGAGGTGCAATTATTTTTGAAATGTGTAATCTACGACCAGAGAAAGACGGCCGAATGTCGGGGGGAATCCTCACAACAAGCTCGGATGCTCTGCAATCTGTTCCTCCCAGGGCAGGTTTGAATTAGAGTCTGGATTTGAGTTTGGCAGAGGAATGCACAGCGAGATATCCGTACGAAATAAAATGAAACTGATATTTTTAACGTAGATACAATCAGTGAAGTCACCCAGACAAATCAGGGCGGCACCCGACTGAGAATTTGGCTGTTGAAGGGGAAAATTTAACCAATTGTTATCTTACAATTAGAAAACACATCATGGGAACATATTTTAAAAGCAATACAAATCGAATGCATGTTACACTGATCTGAATTGTGTCCTGTTTGAACTGCCGACATATAACGCTGGGCTAATGTGTGAATATGTGGGAATAATGGAATAACAAAAGCTCTTAAAGCCTTTTAGTGATATAAAAGTGCAAGTAGAGCGATAAACAAATGAGTTAAAATTCATGGCACTGCCTGCTTTGAAATGACTGGCATGACTCTACCAACCATGTCTCCTCTACAGTCCTTCAGAACCTCCACACACTGCGTCACTTCTTCCAAAACGATACGATATTTTACCTTTTATTCTACATATTCCATTTTAATGCTACTCCTATCATACAGTTGCTTTTACCGTTGTGTGTCCGGCTGCTCTACGTGCCTTTGAGTTGCCCCCAGAGGACAAATAAAGGTTTTTTTAATTGGATTTAATTAAACACATGCAGTCCTGTGAAAAAGTATTTGCCACCTTCCCATTGTCTCCTATTTCTATTTTTGCATATTTCTCACATGTTCCAAATCATCAAACTACTATTTATATTTATTGAATATTACACAGAGATAACCCACTCCTCATTGTGGGCTCCCGTAGACAGACCTTAACTGAGGCCAGTGCAGGTCTTTAGATGTTCGTCCGGGTTCTTTTGTGACCTCCTGGATTAGATGTGGAAGCGCTCTTGGAGAAATGCTAGTAGGCCGGTCCCTCCTGGGAAGGTTCACCACTGTTCCATGTTTCCTCCATCTGTGAATAATGGCTCTCACTGTGGTTCGCTGGAGTCCCAGAGCCTTAGCCTGGAGGGCTTTGTAACCCTCCAGACTGATAGACTGATCTATGGTGTTAAACCCGGTTCTTTTGTTGGAAGCTCAAGAACAAACTAGAGGACTTTTCAGTTCACAGATGTAGAATTTATTTAGGTCACAGGTAAAGTATGGCAGCGCTGGTCTCAAAATGACAAAGCTCTCGCAGGAACTCCATCAGAGTGAGCCCCGATATACGGGTATAATTCACATTTATCTTCTTGGGCTGGGCCTGCCCCGTACACAGGTTGGACTTGGACGCAACCGAGTCTCATTGGCCGGTTATCTCTGACGTAAACACGCCAACCACTGTTCACATGGATTTACTGAAATGTGCTAAAACAAGTGTGTGTGTGTTGTCTTTAAGACGTGCATCTATTTTGCCACCTCATGCAGAACTTAGCTGAATATCGAAACTACTGAATACAGATAAGACTGGAACTGCGAGCACTGTACTCCCTTTTTCATTTAATTAATTCGTAACAATGGCGAACTGTCCATAGGAACTGGATAAGACAGAAACTGGGAGTGCAGCTATTCCCATTCTCACAGCAACAAAGATAATGAGTGCAGACTGTCTATGACCTCAAGGACACATAAGGTTAGACGAATGATGATCAAACTGAGTAAATAATATAGCAAATCCAATCATGGTAGAATCAAGGAATAACATAACAAATCATAAAATAACATAACTATGGCATTGTTTCTCACTGGTTCTTGAATCTCTTTAGAATGTGGCATCATGTGCTGCCTTTAAAGACCCGTTAGCTGCTTCACAACACCAGACAGCTTCCATTTAAGTGATGTTTCGATACAACAAGCCTGTCAGTAATAATATGAGAGTGTGGCTGGTGCAACTGAACCCAAGCTGCCAAATGAGTTGGATCATTTGGTGGATTGGTGGCTAGAAGATCCTCGGTTCGTGTCCCGGTTAGGACGCCTGGGATCTTTCTGTTAACTGATGATTCTAAACTGTTCGTAGGTGTGAATGAGAGTGTGCTTGGTTGTCTGTTTTGATGTGTAGCTGATAGACTGGTGACCTGTCCAGGGTGTCCCCTGCCTTCGCCTGAGTCAGCTGGGATAGACTCCAGCCCCCCCAAGACCCTACAGAGGATTAAGCGGTGTATAGATGATGGATGGTAGATTGGTAGCTAAGGGGGCAATTACTTTTCACTGAAGAATATTTTCACAAATGTTTTCTTGGATTATCTTTGTCTTGCAATAAAATTAGCTTGATGACCTGAATTTTTTCCTGACCTGAAATGTTTTCTGTTGGGGGGGGCAAATACTTTTTCACAGCACTGTAGTTGTTCCTAGTTTACCAACAACTCCATGTCAGGTTTCAGCCTCTCTCATCACTCAGCTCTGTCTTGCTCCCATTCAACTAAACTGCTTCCTCATGTAAGTTTTCAACTGAGTAAACATCATTTCATTTTTTCAACGTTCCCAAAATGTTCAACTGTGCTGTCGCAGGAAACGTTTAAAACAGCTACAGTACTCAGAAAGACGCAGGATGGGAGGATGGAAGCATCAGTCAGCAACGGGACTTTCAGCAGGCTCGCTTTAAGACTTAAGTTTCATTCTTACTTTTTCTTTTACTTTTGATTCTCACTTGCTGTTTAGTTTATTTCAGACTCCACAACTGCGTGGTCAGGCTTCAGGAAATAGGATAGATTGGCTTAAAATACAACCGTTTGACAGGATGCTGTCTGCGTTGCCACGGCGACAACTCCTGCCCAATACGACTGATTGGTTGAAAAGGTGGCACGGTTTATAAGCAACAAAACAAAACAGAAAAAAGAGATGTCGAGATACATCACAAACCGATGTAATCTGACAGAAAGTGTGTAATTGCGAAGAAAAACATGATTGAAAATGTAGTTTAGTTATTGAGAAAAGCAATTTTGGCGAGACGGGGCTGGATTTGTATTTAATTTTTTGTGGTAAGTGCACCAGCCAGTCCTGCTAGAATGTAAAAATTGCCTTTATGTTTGTTTCCTAATTTAAATGCTATCCCCGAGCAGAGCTGATACTCAGTTCAGTCAGTCATTCTCGGGGCATCATTGCCAACATGCACCTCACATGTCCTCAGTTCAGCACAAAAACAGTCCGACTGTCAAACAAGCTTCTGCATAATAAGTAAAGACTTTGTAATCTGACTATTTAAATCCAGCCGGTCTGATAGTTTGCTCTGCTGACATTTGAGTCAAACATGTCCCCCCAAAAAACAAATAAGCGTTTGTCAGCTTGGAGGGTCGCTGCTTTTATTTTTTTTAGCTATTTGCTGCTTTTAACAAACCTTGCTGCTGTTTGGGTTGTTTCTTCCTAATGCGGCGGCAGCTCGACGTACGTCTGCAAAGGATCCATCATCAGGACCGCAGGGCTCCTGTAAACAATTCCTATTTGGGGTGTTAAAGGCTCTGAGGACGTACAGTGCTGTGTCTAAAAATGGACTTGTGCCGAGCTCATTTGTGGAACCAAATCCTGTATGTAAACATGTGTAGGTCAAATTACCCTCCGAGCCCCTTCAGGCTCTTTCTCTTTTGTGATTTTGAGTCATTTATTTCTCTTTTTTTTTGTATTACATGTCTGTGCACACCCTTATATGAAAGCTTCTTTCGCCTCCCACCTCGCTGATTAATCTCTTATGGCATTTATATGACTGGAGGCTGTTGAGTACTGTGTGTCTTTTCAACCGTTTACAAAGCGTGTGCCTTTTCAATCGGCTTTGCAAGGCTAGGCTGCATTCAGTGTTTCAAAAAAGAAACTACAATTATTTGAAAACAGCCAAACTGTAAAACAAGTTATGACATAAACAGTTATACTTTCAGCAAAACTACTGTGGAAGTTTATCTCCTCTTCCCTCCCACCCTCAGAGCAGATGGTTTTCACAGGGAAAGTGAACACACACACACACACACACACACACACACACACACACACACACACACACACAGCTCCCGCAGTCAACCAGGGAAGCTGAAACACACTATCTCGACTGTTACTGGAAACGAAAGCATAGCTGGATGAGATCAGCAGTTCTTGCTAAGCTTAGGGGGGGATCTCTGCCTAACACTCTTTCCTGGATGCCAGAGTGAGTCGGGCCGCGGCGGCTGATAGGAAGCTGACTCACCGGGCAGCAGATGCCGGCTGGATAGAGTAAGTAATGCAGGGTCAGGGCATTGCTGAGTGTAAATTGTGAAGGGTTTGTTTATGCGCTCAAACCCAGGGGTTGGATGTGCTGTGGTATGCCAGATCCATTATATACATGCAGTTGACTTGTTTAGTGTTTCAGCAGCTGAACTCCAAGCTGCTGTACAGTAGACAGACACACACCAGCCACAGCATTAAAACCACCTGCCTAATATTGTGTATAAAGCTGCCAAAGTGAATCATCAGAGCAATAACAGGGGACTTCTGGAGGTGTCTTGTGGCGTCTGGCAATGGGACATTCCCATACAACTAAACTGCATTCTCATCTATGTGTTAAAAGCAACATAATTTTACATTCAAAGAACTTTTTCTCGACTGTTATGTAGTACCACATAAAGACGTAGGATGGGTTATTCTTGGACTTTATTAGGCGTTTTATTTTCGCTTTTTGTTCACTTTTGGTTTTTAACTGTTGTTTGGTTGAGTTTAAGTGTGTATCAACCAATAACTTAATAATTTTGGCCATTTTAAATGCAACTAGAAAAGCACTCAGAGAGCGCATACCTCCACCAAGGACCTTCAGTCCACCCCAACACAATCTCCCAGTTCACATATTTTGTATGGAACGTTACAGATACAAATGTAATTATGTACAGTTCAAATGTCCTACCTACAATGCGGCCTTCACCCCATCTGACCTAATGAACAGGTGCGGCCTCTAGTGCAGCAGCTCCTAACAGCCTCCCAGCTTCTTAGACAACCAGAGATAAGAATGCTGTCCCAACGGTGTCGCTCAGGAAGGAAAGAGAACTCCGTCATTGTCGCTGTCTGTTGCGTGGAGCCCCAAAATCTTGTGTGGTCACAGGGGGTTACCCCGAAAACAAGAGTGCCCTCTGGTGGCTTTTAGAGTAAACTGCATTTAATTGTCCACCCAGTTACACTTACATTCCTGGATGGACATGGTGATGTGGATCAGTCCCAAAAGTCTATTTCATCATTTCTTCCTTGTCCCATTTCACACATTTCCTGAAAATTTCATCTAAATCCGTCCATTACTTTTTGAGTTATTTTGCACACAAACAAACAAACAAACAAACCAACGCTGGCCATCACAGAACCTCTTTGAAGGAGTTAATAAAGCCAGTAACGTAATAACTAGTCAATAATGTAATGAAGGTTTTGAACCAATACATAATACTCTTCAGTGTAAATGAGTGTTCATGCTCTATGTTGTATATTGTAGTTAAGTGTCATTATAGAGCCAGTCCAGTTATTTAAATACAGTTTGAAGTGAGGACTGAATCGTTTTTCCTTGAGAAATGTTTGAAAAAAAGTTTTAGTGAAATGTTTTCCAAGAAAATAAATGTGGTAAATTCATCTGACAACGCAACATCCAACAGAGACGCTGACATGAAATGATGGATTTGCATATCTAAGATAATAAACAATATAATAAATAAAGATTTTGTACAACAAAAAATTCTCAAATTGTCTCTTACAACCATGGTTAAAGAGAGTGAGAGCTACATGGGACGTATCCTTTATGGATGAATATGACCACTATGACATCCACTAGACCTAATTTTGATGAGCAAACTGCACAAAAACTGCAAAACAATCTTTTATTTCCAAAAATGCAGCCCTATGTATGCATTATTACATTATTGGCTGCAGCTATTACATTTTCAAAGGGTTTTTTTAAATGCTAAATCATTAACGTAATAACTTATTACACTATTGGCAAAATGCTATTATGTTATTGTTTGCTACAAGGCGCCGAAAATATGTGGTTAGACTTTAGAAAATAGTTTAAGATACGTTGGCAGCAGATCTCTAGGTAGTGGGTTGTTGGATGAAGACTCTATGGAGCAAACTTGTTGTCCCGTCGATGCTCCATCGGATTGGGATTTCGTGAGTTTGGAGGTTGGGTTAACATCTTGGGCTCTTGGTCGTGATCCTCAAGTTGGTCCTGACTATTTTTTTGCAGGGCGGTAAGGTGTATTGTCCTTGGCCTGCAGCAATGTTTAGGTGTGCGTCACGAGGCAAAGTAACATCTAGATCATAAGGTTTTCCCACCAGAACATTGTATTGTAATGCGTCTTTCACTTAACCTGTCATTGGGTTCACTGTTGTGGCTGATCGTGTGAATCCTTACACTGAAATCTGCTCAGAAATGATACTTAATAAGCATCAAATTCAGACCTCTGATAAGGGAGCTATGCGCACAAACACGGAGCACAATTAAACCCAAAGACAGCTGGTGGCTTGGATTGTGACGTACACTTAGAAAATCTAAGGAACGAGCTTAAACTGACACTAAACAATAACTTGCTGCACACAAACTTTCAAGTTAAGTTAATCTAAAAACCATCACCATGGGGTTTTTAAATCATCAATCCAGTCTTCTCCAAAAACCGGATAAATAGTGTTTTTAGCATAAGTATATTCATCCTTGTTTGAGATGTCTTGCTGGTAAACCAATAGGAGTAAGAATATCCTCCTTCGGGCAAAATTGGATCGACGGGTGGAAGCAGGCGAGACCTGTTCTCTGTCTATTGTCAGATTTAAGACACATAAGATGAGAGGAAGTGACTTTGTGATGCTCTGTGAGTGAAATAAATCAGATCTCAACGGAGGCGAATGCAGTCAACATGTTGGATGTTTAAAGAGGTGGATTTCATACTAAGTGGGAATATGAATTCCTCTGGATGTGGTGTGGACATGAGATGAATGCCGGCTTCTTCCATCTCCTCGGGCCCAGCTGCTGGTCCAAGACTTGGTATCTGGACTACTGTATTTGTATTGGGGATATGAAGATATACGCTGCCAGAGCACAAACATTACAAACAGCGGAATATTGTAGTACTGCTATAATGAATGAGGAGCCTCTTGATAGCACAGTGAGGTCTACTTATAAGCTCTTCTTTTATAAGAAACCTGCCGCTCTGAGTTTCTGTCTCACTTTAACAGAAATCAAAACTTCTTTCAGATGTTTCCCAGTAACAGAAAGTATATGAACTGACTACGGTACCTAGAAGTGAAACGCCCCTGTGCAATATCGCTCAAATATCGAAAGACTCAAAATTGCATTACTTCTCAGCTGATTATTATTTCCTCTTATGGAGAATCCAAACCAAATACTTGAAAATACAGACCCCAAAGTGGAACCACGGTGCAACAACAGTGAAACACCTGTGCTCCCCGACACATAAATGTAAGTCCACATGTGATTTCCAGTTAGCCTAAAGCATGAACACGACTCTAAAGTGGCCTGATGTTACGCCCAGTCTAGGGGTGTCTGAGACATAACATGAACAGGCCCCATCTTCCCCCGAGTCCCAAGTAGCCACAAAGACAAGGTGGTAGAAAGAGTAAAGAATGTGAATTTATTTCCAATAATGAAATAATATAACTGAGTTAGACATCAGGGGGACTAAGGCCAAAACAACAACCAAAACAATCCTGTCTATAAAGTAAGTATACAACCTAACAACTTAGAGAACCCAATGGCAGAAGACTTACCTCCCTAACGAAACAAACAGGAGAAAATGAGGTGAACCAAACTGGCAGTCCACCTCCACGACTCAAAGGATCAAACAAAGCAACATGTGGTTGGTTAGGAGAGGAGGGAGATGAGGAATGCCGCTGCCCGCCACCCACCGCCATCTTGGCCTTTTTTATATCAGGTACGCTCCTCGGCTGCCACCAATCAGAGACCCGAACCGGGAAACTCCCCCAATCACGGCCTGGCTGTGGCACACATCAATTTGCATGCAGACCAAAGCAAGCAGAGAGCGCAGGCACAAGAGAACAATCACCAACTTATGATGACAGTCGTAACACCTGTGAACACCAGAACTTTCTCAGTATTGTAACTATGGGCTGTGACCATCTGCATCATGGCTCCACATTGAAAATAATAGCCAGAGCAACTAAAAAATATGACTGCGAGACTTAAAATAAGACGGAAAAGGATACAGAAAGAACCCTAACCCTAACCCTACAAACCATAAATCAGTAGAAACGCACTTGCAGCAGCTATAGAGCAAGTTTTAGTACCATTAATCAGATCCACAGCGGTCGCCTTCCTAAAATGACACCACAGACACTGCTCTGCTTGTACAATGTAGCTCTGAAAAGCAGACAGGACCACGCATCAGACTTAGCAGAAATCAGAGTTTCTACGACAGCGCAGACACGGCATAACATCCAGCTATCGACGGCATCCAAGAAAGAAACCCTTGCTTGCTCTTTGGCACAAGTTTGTTCAAGAACATGAAAACTATACTGGTAAACGTTGGGAGAACATTATGTGATCAGATGACACCAGGATACATTAGTTTGGCGTCGAAGAGGTCCGGCATGTTTGGTGTAGACCTGACCGGGACGACCCCAGTGAATGCATAGTCCTGACAGTGAAGCACGGAGGTGGGAGTGTGATGATGTGGAGTGCAAAAAAGATAGTGGGGAGATGATATTCAAACCAAAATACTGGTTGACAGGATGGCTCCCAGTCTGCAGAAGGTTGAAGAAGACAGATATTCCAGCATGATAACAATTTGTAGAGCATGTCGCCTCACTTGAATCCAATGGAACACCTTTTTTTGTAAAGGGGTCTACTAGCTTTTGTTGTACTGTGTAGGTAGACCGGTGGAGTTAATTCCTGAGCAGAGCAGTGGGAGTAGGGTGCTAATTATGCCATTAAACATATAATAAGGTTCTTGAAATATGCTATCTTGCATTTACAAGGCATGATGTTTACAAGTGATGTAAGGGCACCGCAATACATTCACTTTCCAATTAAGAGCGAACTGGTCTCATGGTGGCCGCATAAAGTAATGTGTTTGGAGACCAACGGCAATCTGACAGCAGCTCCTGAGGAGGAGAGGTCGCTTCACATCTCACAGTTAGCTATTACTGCTAGCTTCTGTGCAACGTATGAAATGTGTACGAGTTGAACATCTTGATCAGAAAAATGGGAAATTATTACACAAAATTGCCTTTTTATGTCGTCTAAACTAAAAGCCCAGCAGTTTATCTCATACCTGTGTACCTTGTCTTTGCAGTGAGTGTTTATTTTGGTTTTTTTTTTTTTTTAGAATAAATCCAGAATAAATGTAACACCCCTGCACCAGAGCGGGACTCCCGGCAGGTTTTAGCGCCCATGTGACTCATCCAATGAAACTTTGATATGATTAACTCATCCGTCATGATGTCATGGAGTCGGCCGCTGAATTTACACGCCTAAAGAGGCCGCGCTCAATAAAAGCCCGTGCACACATGTGCTCACCGCGAGATTTCACACAAGGCAAAAAATTGCACATCAGCAGCAGCGACGCACACACACACACACACACACACACACATGCAAGCAGCACGATGATGTCACCTAACACACTTAATTTCCAGTGGCTTTAAATCCACTCCAGTCCAAGTGGAAATGACTGCGAACATGGAGGAGCCTAAGTGGCTTTGTCAAATTGGAGCAGGGAGCAGTATGAGCAGAACAACACTCGACAACACTCGGCAGCCCAGGATGATTACAGTGATGCGCCTATAAAAAGCCACTAGATATTACCTGCTTATTTCGATGCGTCTGGAGGGGGACGCGCAGCAAGTGTTAGCGAGCCGCTCTGAAGCCGGCTGCTGTGTAGTTCGAAGTGAATTCAAGTCCTTTATTCATGATCAAAGATGGTTTAATTCTTAAAATCTGAGTCGACTTGTGCGATGGCATTTACAGGTATATTTTCATAACTCTGTTTTTGCTGCTTTACATGTTAATTTTTTATTTTTCATCAGGCTATAAGCTGGAGGTTCGCTCGACTGGTTTGATTTAAGACGAGTTACTTTTAATCTGAACTTGAGGTCAAGAGACAAAAGCTAAAAATAAACATGAAAATTAGTGAAACAACTAGAACTGATCAGATTAAAAATGAAGTTTCTAGCTATCAGTCTGTTATTAGACAGGTAGAGTGCATGACCAGACAGTGAACGCACCAGGATCTTGAACATATTATATTTAATTGCTAATTGTTTCCACAAAAATGCGTCAACTTCTCCTTCTGGAGCTGAAATAACTCCAATTTTGTCAATGCTGATGACGTCCACAGGGAATCAAAAATATAAATACTAATAAAGACATTTGTGACAATTTAGCTTGTTGTATCAAAAACTTTCCAAGATCAAATTAAATTTTAAAAAGGCCACTGATCCACTTTCAGCACTGTGTCTTTAATTGTTTTGTTTAGGGTTTTTTTTTTAGTGACCAAGTGTTTCCTACTAATAAAGTATTCTCTATGTTTCATTTTGTGTTATTGTGAAATGAAACTACACGTGGTTGAGAAATTATCCCTGGTTGACTTGTTCATCATCAGGTTTTTTGGTAAAGTGATCTCAAAGACGGGACTTTTGATGATTTTGTTTTCATGTTTCAACTCACCTATAATCAGAGACTATTTGATCTACTTGTTTACTTGTCCAGTATTCGAGCCACACTATTGTAGATTCAGAATCAATGACATGATGGGAAATAACGGTGAATATTTCAAGCTTTTATCTTAGCCTTAACAGCCTCAAATTTCAGTGTGCGAAAAACTTGCTGAAAGTGGGTCAGCGGGTATTTTATTTTGAAAAAATTTAACATTTCTTTGAAATTACTTGATATATAAAGCTGAAATTTTACAAATACCATTTCAAAAATCTATAGGTTTAGATAAAAAAGTTTAAAGGAAATCAGAAATGGTCAAGAAGGAGGTCTCTGATGGAATAACCCTTATATATTCATGGTAAATGGTCTCCACTTATACAGCACTTTTTTCTACCTTAGTGGTTCCAAAGCACTTTACAATGTGTTTCTCATTCACCCATTCACACACCAATGGCTGCCATGCAAGGCGCTAATCTACCATTGGGAGCAACTTGGGGTTCAGTGTCTTGCCCAAAGGCACTTCGGCATGTGGAGGGGCCGGGGATCGAACCGCCAACCTTGCGATCAGAGGACAACCTGCTCTACCACCTGAGCCACAGCCGCCCGTGGCTTATTCGGTCATTGGTCATTTTTAAATAGACACAACGTCCAGCAGCATCCTTTATGGTACAAGATGTGGTATAATGCAAACTAGTGAATATAATCCAGAGAGAAACTACTTTTCCACCAAACAAAGACAACTCACACATCAGAGGCAACCTTAAAATGAGCAAACTGTTGTGGCTCTTTGTTTTATTGCTAGAATACAAATCCTAAAATATGTTCCGAAACAACACATGAACACCCTCCATGCCTGTCTTCTCACTTAAACCGCATTTAAACCTAATTGGGAGCACTGGCCTTCTCATGAGCTCGAGGAAATTTGACAACACTAATACAGAAAACCGGGAGCCACCTCAATGATTCCCTTTGATTCAAACATTTCTGTCCTCTCCATCGTCGCCGCATCATCTTCATGAGACGACATTATTGAGTAATGCTCTGCTGACAATCTAATCTCGCCGGTTGATTGGAGAAGAAGAAGAAGGGCCGAGCGCGTCCGCGTTTCCACTTTAACAAAGCATGTGAAAAAAAAAGTGGGTCATGTAATCACGCCACTCGATCCGGCGCTGCGTCAAGAACGCCTGATTTAATACGTTCTCCTGGTTATCGACTAAATGTAATATGATCATCAGAAATTCTGCATGGTGCAACGTCTGCAAAATCTCATTACTGTCTCGTGTTTCGCTCGGCCTCCCCTCCTCCCGCGCCGGAGCACCGAGGCAAAAGGGTAATGCCAATAAGAATGAGATAAATTGGACTGCAAAAAAAAAAGAAGTAGAAGAAGAAGAAAAATCCATGCGTCCATTAACCCTGAGAGGGAGGAGAAGGGGAGGGTGGGTGTGGTCTGTTTATTTCTTTTAGATTCCCCCCCCTCTCTCTCTCGGTGGAGTGTGGGTGCCGAGCCAGGCTGCAGGGTCATTATCCACACGCCGCCCGAGCTAATTTCTCTCGGCTCAGCTCAGCCTCATCCTCCTCGCTGTCCTTTGGAAAGGTCACAACCACATGACCTTATGGACGCCGCCGGACGTCACGCTGCCTCCAAACTGTTCGCGATCGCCTCGGAAAAAAGGTCAACAAGCCCTTCGCAGGCTGTTTACCTGTTTGGTAATAATTGTGGAGATCATCAACCGCTTAACTCGCTGAAACTTCCCCGTAGTTCACTTTGAAATGTTCACAGTGTGCTCAGGGTTCTGCTGTGGTGGGCGGCACCGGTTTAAATAGAATGAATAAACCATGTGATTGGTGGATCTCGTTGGGGAAAGCAGCTAAACAGACCAGAAAAAATGCTTTGAACTCAAACAAATGTAAATATCAGACAGAGATAACCCGTGTAAACACAGAATGCAGTTTTTAAATTGTGATTTTTTTCATTAAGGGAAAACAAAACTGTTCAAAGCTCCCTATTCAAAGCTAACTGCCCTCTGAACCTAATAACTGGTTGGGCCACCCTCAGCAGCAACAAGCGTTTCCTATAAATGCCAATGAGTCTTTCACACATCTGTGGAGACATTTTGACTCACTGTTCGTTGCAAAATTGTTTTAATTCAGCAACACTTGGAGGGTTTTGGAGCACGAACAGCCTTTTTAAGGTCATGCCACAGCAGATACTGTTTCACAGCACAATGTATAAGGCAAGACTGTGATCCTTCGTCTATCGCGGGTGGGGGTTAAGTTCCACAACCCCGCCACGATAGACGAAATCCGCAAAGTAGCCTTCCTACACTCCTAAACCGTCCATCAAGAGGAGCTTCTACAGCCGTGTCCGATAATGGAACTAGCGACGCAGCGATCCACTTGGGAAAAACTCTGCCGTCTTTTAAACACACCGACACCGAGGACGTCCGGCTGCCTACCTACCGGGAAACTGATGATGATGTTACGGTGATCCTACAGACTGTCACCGGTTCTCTGACGGTCATTTCCAGTAAACACTCACCGTGTGGGACCAAAGGTTCTGGCTGGCTTCCATCACCACTGATCAATCAGACCAACTAGCTCAAGAGGAAGCGGCCGTAGCTGAGTTTTCCATACGTGCGTCTACTCATCTGCTGTACGCTACGTATTTATATACAATTTAAAAATCTACGATACACTGAGACCGCAAAAAGTGAACCGCAATATGGCGAGGGACGACTGCACTTGAACTACTGCCCACCTACATTGGTACCTTAATTGCGCAGAAGAGCGCTGATCAACAAATGATCAAAGGATCATTTGTTGCATACGCCCGTGCTGAACTGGGTAAAAAGGCTTTTGTTCACTCTGCACCTTTTGCGTGGAATATGTTGCAGAAAGACCGAGTAAATCTCACTGAGTGCTTTTAAATCCAGACTGGGAGTCTCTCAGTCCAACTCCACAACATGCACTTGTTTTTTTTATATCATTTGCTTTGTCTTTTCCCTCAGTTATTACATAGGTAATAACTGTAACATAATATTTCATTACTAATTGTTTGAAACAACTGATGTATAGAAATTGCATCAGTCCCAGAGAAATGCAGCCCTTCCTCTTCCTTTCCCATTCATTTAGTCTTAGCTCCTATCTGGTGTTGCTCAAAATGAGTGCGAAAAGCAGAATAAGATTCATTTCCTGGATCGCCAGCATTACAAGCCACCAATAGCCGAGGGGTCGGAGGTCAGAGCGGCAGCACCAAGACAATAGACGGAACAAATCCTCCGTCTGTGCTGTGTTTGCTTTCATTATTGATGTGCGGTATTGCTCGCAGACAGAAACAACCCATTCATTTACAACAGAAGCACGTTTCTTTTCTCCCCCCCCCCCCCCATCTAATCTAATTCTGTAATGGGGGGAGAAAAAGTTTGTCATTTCACTGTTTCTCACAGTAACTCTTAATATTCTGAATATTGTCAGACTTCCATCTGTTTCTGCAGCTGCCCCGCTTTCACGTGCATTTTATTTTTGCACGTTCAAAAAGAGCGTGATCAAAGCGCGCAACCTTGAAATAAACAAGCGACTGAAGAGCCTGGAAGTCAATTCTAAGTGCGACACTTGCACTGTATTAAAAGATACTTAATTAAACTTTAATTTAAAGCAAATCTTTGAAACAGACAGCATTCTCCGCTCGACAAGCGAATTATTTCTCGTTTATGCGGTTGACATTTCTGTAATTTTACTTCCACGCTTACCTCTGTCTGGATTGACTCTGTTTAATTACATTTCCAACTTTTGCAAAGACTCTTTTTCATAAGCAGGAAACTCAGTAGGCTTAATTATGATGCTAAATACAGCCTCAGCTGGAAAATCTTTATATTAACTCAGGTTGTGTGATTTAAATAAATGTACATATCTGAGGTAAGCTGTACATTATGCGTCAAACAGCTCGATATTCAGACTAAGAAGAGACCCAGGCCTCGGATAGATGAGCTGCTCACTAAAAGGAGAGGCTAAACCTTTGCTAAGCAATGTCCACAGAGTGTCTTCTGATATATATTGCTTCTTGCTTTCCACGATATGACTCCCCTGACAATGGCAATGAAACTGGGCTACAGTGAGCAAACAGATCAGCCTACATCAAACATCCCCTCATATATTACAGACATAAAAAGTCATTATCCTCAGTGGAAATCGATAGCCGACGTGGTCAAGATGAAGAGACCCCCGTGTGGTTTTCGGGGTCAGCTTACAAAAGGAACATTGCTGCAAATGATATCATTTTTCTATCATTAACTGGCCCCCAGGTCGATGGGCGTGTTTAAAGCCGAGGGATAACGTTACTCATAATGTCGGGTAATGAATGGTGCGCTGGTCGGGACGTGTTCAACATTGATTGAACATGTGGAGCGGTGAGGGGGAGCGGGACGGCCGAGGTTAATGCGCCAGTGTTTCCATAGCATGGCTGCGATATTGAGGTGTGGGCCGGCCGTCTATACGCTGGAGCGCTTTATTTGGAGATCTTATTAAAGGACTCGGTTAGTGTTTGTCCAGACTAGCCGTGTTTGTCTGCAGTCTAGCTGGACTTCCAAAGGGAATCAAAACATCGCTTTCTCTCTTTATTATGATACTCTGCTGATACCCAAAGTGAGCCTACTGGTATATTCATGGTATTAGTACCTCTACTGTGGTAATACTGTGAAGACATTGGAGCTAAGCACTGAAGCACTGGTTTAATCTACATACACCGACCAGCCACAACATCATGACCACTGACAGGTGAAGTGAGTAACATTGATCATATTGGTACTATGTGCTGTTCTGATGGAAAACATTGGATTGAAACATCCATGTTGATCAGACTTAGACACCCAAATGAACATTATCCCAGAACAAACACACTCCCTCATGCAAAATTGCAATCCCAAATGTCAATGACCTACCCCCGCAGGAAAATGCACCCCACCACATGGCAACAACAACAATCAGGAACATGTTGACGATCACATTCTTTTTCAAACTGGACAACCGCTGATTGTCCGGTGGGAGATTTCAGTTTTTTTATTAGCAGAAGCTCTTGTTGTCTTGAACCACAAGCTGCCCCAGGTGAGAAAATTCGTCAGAGTTTGCGCGGCCACTTCTCTCTACTTGTTCACAAAGGCAACACCTGTAAACAGGCAGTTCAAACAACACGTTGCAATGGTGGAATTCCCCTTTAATTTAGTGGCTCAAAACCAGTGTTTGTTTCTCAAAGTGCAGCCTGCAGGACGCTGGGACACAGTGATGTAACATGAGGTCACTGTGGGGTTCACCCACAAAGAAGTGAAAAATTAAATCCCATTACATCAGAGTGGATGAATACTTGACGGCAGACTGAATTGCGTTTGGGTCGCAGTGAATTATATTGAGATGAAATGTCATTTTGGTGTCTGTATACAAAGAATCAGGCATAACATCATGACCACCTGCCTAATATTGTGTTGGTCCCTCTTATGTGCTCCAAAATGCTCTGAACCATTGGGCATGGACTAGAGGACCTCTCAGGGTGTCCTATGGGGTCTGGAACCAGGACGTTGGCACTGGATCCTTTGGGTACTCTGACTTGTGCAGTGGGGCCTCTGTCAATCCAACTTGGAATGGGCTGTAGGAAGTTTGGAGGTCAGGTCAACATGTTGGGCCATTGTCATGTTCCTCAACATGTTCCTGATTGGTTGATGTTGTTTCCATGTGGTGGGGTGCATTTTCCTGCAGGGGTAGGCCAGTGATATTTGGGATTTCCATTTGCATGAGGGAGTGTGTTTGTTGTGGGACAATGTTTATTTGGGTGTCTAAGTCTGATCAACATGGATGTTAAAATCCAAGGTTTTCCATCAGAACACCACATAGTACCAATATGATCAATGTTATTCACTTCACCTGTCAGTACTTTTAATAGGTGATCAATGCATTTAATGATAAAGTTTTGCATCTTCCAAACTATTTTAAAGAAGTACATGGCTCTAAGTGGTTCAGAATTTGATTCCAAACTGTAGTTGTGAATATAATTAAGGTAATTATTAGTCGATCTTTGCCAGCCTTCTAATACTAGTGTTGCTATCTTTTGCTCCTGTTTTCTGACAACTGCTATGAATTATACCACTAATGCTAGTATTATTAAAAAATACAGTTCCTTCTTCCGTGTGTACAAAACAGGAATGTGAACAGAAAGAGAATAAGTGACTCAGAAACTCGGGAGAATCTACTTTTTAGTTTGGTGGAGCTGTAAAATGACGTTTTATTTCAGTCTGATGAGCTCATCACAGAAAACTGACTTTCATTTCTTCTTAATTACACAATTATAAGAAAAGGAGGGGGGAAAGCTTCACTACAAAGTGGATTTATTTGGGCACATTTACTGGCAAAACAAAAGGAAAACAAAGGAAAAGGCGTCAGTCTGTCGCTGGTTGGTGTGATAGCCACATTTATTTAGAAGCATATTATTGTACTGTCAAGTTTAGAGCCGCACATTCAGAAAACAACACTGTCATGATGCTCTCATGTGCTTTACGAAGAAAAACACTTAAGTCTCCTCTGCTTATGACTGTGTCACCAATAAACCCATCCTCCAACACACACACAGACACACAAACAAGCCTGTGGCTGGTGCATCGGCTGACACAAGAGGCCCATATCCGGCCTGCTTTCCGATACAAAGCATCCATTGCTTCAGTGGAATCGTTCAAAAGGGGCAGAAGGGGGGAAAAAAACAAGCCAAAGAATGACTTAGCACCACGACGCAGGGCGACATGCACTCGCTGCTCCATTCACACCGAGTGTGCATCGTCTACAAAATCACCTCGCGCCCCGCTATAAGAAAGCATCGGGTCGTGAACACGCATTTCATCAAAATTGCAAGGTTTCAGCCCCTCGTTTTGGCACTTTGGACACTTTTGTTTGGCGTTTAGAGGACACGCAGAGTATAGCCGGCTCAGTCCTGCGCGGCTGAGAGCACACGTGCAGCCAAAATAACATCTCATGAGGCTGTCTTTGTGTGTTCTCATGTGGAAGCCAGGGAGGATACTCACCAAGGTCATACTGGCCTGTTCATAAAGGGAAAACACTGGAACCTATCAGTCCACCTGTGGCTTGATCCATTTGGTTTGGAAACAGCTCATGCTATAACAATAAAAATAGACTGAGATGGCAGCTTTTACAGACGTCGTCCCCTGAGAACAGAACCTACAGACTTTTTTGATCCCCTGACGTTAAATCTAGCAACAGTAGGTTGACATTTTGCCTCAACATCTATTGCACAGTTTGGTACAGGTATCTCTGGTGTCCACACGACGAACCCTGTTGACTCACTCTTCTCCTGGAGCGCCACCAGCAAGCTACATTTTTCATGTATCCTTGGACTGACGTGAATTTTTCTACCAGAGAATCCCAGAGGATGATTCCTACTGACCTTTCCTTCAAGCGCCACCATGGGGGTTGGCATTTTTGGATTTGAGGAAAGTGCTTCTGCAAATACTGGATGGACTGACATTAAATTTGGTGCATGGATTGTAAAACTTTGAAAGTTTTCTACAGCGCCATCATCAGGTCAATTTTTTTGATTTCCCAAAAGCAATATGGTGCCATGAAAAGTATTTACCCCCTACAGAAATCTTCTATTTCTAAATCATATTTCTCACGCTTAAATGTTCCAGATCATCAAACCAATATTTACATTTATTGAATATTAGACAGAGAAAACCCACAAAAATAAGAAATGCTGTTTTTTAATGACGATTTATTAAAGATTTATTGAAAGCCTATATCACCCCTGTGGAAAAGTAATTGCCCCCTAAACCTAATAACCGGTTGGGCCACCCCTGGCAGCAACAACTGCAGTTAAATGTTCGTAATCAGTCTTTTTTGTTGCCATGGAGGAATCCTGGCCCACTCTTTTCTGCAGAACAGTTTTAATTCTGTCACATTAGATGGTTTACGAGCACGAACTTCCTTTTTAAAGTATGCTTGGGCAGTGGTGCCCTAGTGGTTTGTGAAGCGAACTTAGTCGACGGTTCGAGCCCCTAGACTGGCAGGAAGCTGAGGTGGGAAAGTGAGAGCGACCACTTGCCCCAGTCACCACCATTGTGGGCCCTTGAGTGAGGCCCTTAACCCCTCACTGCTCCCTGGGCGCTGCACCACGGCAGCCCACTGCTCCTAGTATGTGTAGTTAAGGTTAACTATGATTAGGATGGGTCAAATGCATAAAAAGAATTACCCCAAGGGGATCAATAAAGGTTAGATTATTATTATTACAGTGTTAATTAGCAGATGTTAGCATGCTAACACATTAAAATAAGAAAATAAGACATCAAAACACATCTGTGCCCAAGTACAGCATCACAGGGCTTCTAGCATTTAGCGTTGGTGACATGTCGAGGAAAACTCCTGCACCGTCATGCTGATAATCATATATGTTACCATGGTTACAGAATTATCCCTCACAGCAGCACAGGACGTTAGCTACCTGGCGGTTTGCACGACCAGCAGATTGAATTCATCGACCACATGATCCGCTCCCACTCGGTCCTGTGACTGATCGGCACAAGGAGTTCAAATGACAGCGTTTGAAGCAAACACGCCCGGGTTTGTTTGAACCGCGCCGCATAACGAGGTGTGAAAGCGCACTTTAAAAAGCCCAAATCCATTAAATCCCAACAGCCCCGCGCGGGTTTCTTCTTGTCCCTCTATTTCTCATACAGGCACATGTTCTCAGAGCACGCTGGCGTTAGAAAGAATCCATTTAACTGCCCCAGCGTCTCAGATACAGATTGTTTTGTCTGTACGTGTCATCCAGTTCAGAGGGCGCATTCTTACACCGAGACACAGCGAGGCTTCACACAGCAGCCTGGAGCCTCCTCCTTCTCTTCACACATCCTTTTTATATCTCTCTTCCTTGTGGCCAACTTCTCTTTTTTCACTGTTTTCTTCCTGTGACAAACCCCCTCTCTTGATTTAAACTCAGCAGCTCTTCCTCGTAATTGCGAGTTTTATTTTCTGCATGCGTCGCCACCAGAATATCTGGGTTTTGGGAGCCCACTAGATCAAATCCGAGAGTGCATCCTTGAACACATGCACGAAACTGAACAAAGGCAGCTGGAGTGGCATTTTCGTCCTGCTTTGGCGTCCTCCTGGTGGCTGAGGGCTCATAAGCGATCATTTGGTTCACGCACACAAGAGGTCAGCTATTAATTTTAGCACAAGGCTATTTAAAGCTCTTAAAGTCAGTAGTAAAATTTTAGGATCAATACAAAAACCAAGCAGGGAGCCAGGGCGAGGTGGCTATAGCGGGCGGGTTTATGTTCACGCCTCTTGATCTCGGCAATAACTCGTCCAGCAGGGCCCTGCACCAGTTGGAGACATGGCAGCAGCCCTCATTAATCCCATAGGGAAGCATTACAGCACACATCCAACTGTCCATCCACCTGTTAACGCACATTTCAGATTAGCAGCACACAAAAAAGACACAGAAGTGGGCCTAAAACTAAAATTTGAGTGCAGAAATTACTAATAAAAGCTCGTGCAAATGCGTCTTTCTCAAGCTGTAATTTGCTCATATATATATATATATTTCAGAGCGGCTGCAATTGTCCCTGCGTCAACTTGGAAGCTTATTTGCCGGGCGCTTCAGAGTGATGATTTTATATCTAATTTAACCACACGGCCTGTCATCTTCTGAAATAAACCAGCCCAGAAATTTAAATGACTTCCACTTTCTATCTTGGAACATATCTGACACATGACACAAGCATTTCATTCACGCCTCATAGCTCCCGTCCACATTACATCCTTTTGTCAGAGAAGCAGTCAGACTGTGCAGCTATTGTAGCCCCCCTACTTTCCCTCCCTCCCTCCCTCACAAGGGCCTGTACAATTTTCAGGCAGCGCTTGCCGAAGAATGCCCCCACCGTCCTAAATGAAATCATTCTTTCTCCTCCAGCCTGTGATCCAGTTAACAACCCAGCTCTGCCAGGAAAAAGACAGAAAGAGATAAGAAAGGCAGAAAAGGAAGAGACGGAGGAATAAAAGCCTCAGATGCCCTTCGCCCCTCTGCGAGCAGCCAGAGACCCCCCCCCCTAAAGATCTGCAAGCCATGTTGTGAGTCAGTAACAATCGGAACATTCACAGACGTGGCCGCGCTGCCGTTTCTTTTCCACTAAGATCTATGGTTTGCCAAGCGCTCCCTCTGAGAGCGACCACTAGCCAAGTAGAAAAAAAAAAAGAAGAATCCCCCCCACCATCTCTTCCCCGAGCAGCGAGAACACCCCTGGAGTGCTGAGAAATTGCTCCTGCCATGTCCCCTTCAAATGCGTGTGAATTCCAAATAACGCTCCACAGCCAAATAGCAGTTGGCACGGGGCCGCGGTGAAGGGCTCAAGAGGGGACTCGCTCCCACGGAGAGCGGGGGAGGACGGAGATAGTTAGGAGGACGGCATGGGGAGCCCAGTGAGAGGCGGCAGACTCTTTAAAACGTGCAAGGGAGAAAGCTTCACCGGACAGTTTTATATGCTAAAATGTGTGCACGCTGGAGCTTTAACTCCCATTTTCCAGCCGAAGTCCCGTTGATTCGAAGTTCGGCAGCCAATTAACGATTCCTCACGCACTCACCCTTGGAACGTGGTGGAAATATGGCCTCGTAATATTGAGCGGTCACTTGCAGAGCTGCACAACTGCATCCAAAGGGCATAAGGAAGTCCGCACCTGCTGTTCTGCAGACTTAATAACTGATAATAATTGATGATGTATTCGGTCCATTAGCCACAGAGCTGCTGTGACTCAGAGTTTCACGGCTAACAGCAGAATGTGGGATCAGATTACTCGCATGGAAGTTTGGAAAAAAATGGCTGAAGTGTCTCTACAGTGCAAAGTAGTGAGGTTTAGAGTAAACAGATGTGGGTCGCCATGGTGGATGTAGCAAGTCTAGTGTGCATGCAGGAAACTGTAACTCTAACTGAATGTTTTTGTTATCCTACTATGTTTGAACTTTGACATTTGTAAGAAGCGAACATATGCATCTGCAGTTATATCAGCTTTCTTATCGGGGTTCATTTAAAGGACAGTTTAAGCCACACTTATGTAACTGATGTCAACAAATCAGTGATACAGCAGCCAAAAATGTAGTTGCTATGCATTCAGGAAAGAAACATTTCCTTCCCAAAAGGTACGACCGTGACATTATAGGAAAACTTTCCAGCTGCAGGATTCACACTCAGGTGACCAGGGTTTGCATCCCATGTTTGGCTACCATTCTTAGTTGTAAGCTTCCTTTTCATTTCTTGTTTCCTTTTGGTTTTCACTTGCTGTTTGGTTAAGTTTAGGCACCTAAAACTGCTTGTGCATGGTTAAGTTTTGGAAAACAGGGCAGCGTTGGGTTAAATTACAACCTTTTGACATCATGTTTGAAGCTTTGGTGGAAGGGACTGGTTGAAGGGCTGCACGGGGGCTCGGTGGTCAGCAGCGTTGAGAAGCCCCTGACTGCAGTGTGCAGTTTGGGGCGGGAGCTTGACGTTCAGCTTTACTTCATTTTGCAACAGTATGGTGACAATCTAACCCCATCCCCAACCCTTCAGGAACGTGTGTATCTAATGCAATTCAGAGTGGAACCAAATACAGGTTGGTGACTATGCTAGGAGCGTAAGACGGTGCTCGTTTCTCCATGCAGGCAATGTCCCCTTGGGCGGAGTCAAATGTTAAATACATCCAATAGCATGTCGACGTTGAGCAACACTGAGCTCCCGCCCCAAACTGCACACTGCAGTCAGGGGTACCTGGCAGCGTCGCCTCACAGCTAGAAGATCCCCGGTTCGCGTCCCGGTTAGGACGCCTGGGATCTTTCTGTGTGGAGTTTGCATGTTCTCACCGGGTACTCCGGCTTCCTCCCACAGTCCAAAAACATGCTGAGGTTAATTGATGATTCTAAATTGTCTGTAGGTGTGAATGAGAGTGGGCTTGGTTGTCTGTCTCTATGTGTAGCCCTGTGATAGACTGGCGACCTGTCCAGGGTGTCCCCTGCCTTCGCCTGTATCAGCCCCGTGCACCTACAGAGGATTAAGCAGAGTATAGATGATGGATGGATGGATGACTGGTTGAAAAGATGCAGCAGTCGGAAACCAATAAAGTAAATGGCAAAGACATGCTAATTTAATACGTCACAATCAAATGTAACCTGGCAGACAATACGCCACAGAAAAGAAAAGCATAACTGGGAATGTAGTCTTGAGTATTTTTTAGGAGACAGAGCTGCATCAGTTTCATTTGTCCACTTGTTTGGTGAAAATGTCACACTTTATTTGACACTTTACAGCAACAACTACTGTATAGAGGTTTACTGAAGGGTGGGCCCCAAAATTAGTTGGTTGGGTTTGATGAAACTGCACAGTTTGGCTTTTAAAAACAACCTTTTGGCAACATGTTTGAAGCTTCTCCTCCTTTTGTCAATTTAATAAGCAGCATCTCATTATGAAGTGTGATGTTACATTGCCAGCATTGCTTCTTATGTTCTATTCTACAGCGATACGTTAGCTTACTTAATTTTCAGTAATGTATCATACACACATCTTGCTGCTCGTCTACCCTGCACTGCATTTTCTGATGGTTTGTAATTTTCTATTTGAGCAACATCTGGCTGAATAAATTCCTTTGGGATGAAGTTTTATCTTATCTTATCTCATATCTGTTTACTCGGCTGAAAGAAGCAGCAGGAAAGATTTAAACTAAATGGCAAACATGTTGATTTGAACTGTGTCTCTGTTATATTATAACATCGCAGAAGATAGTTTTCAGGGATTCAAGGTTCTTTATTGTCAAACCAGCACAGGTGTTCACATGAGATGGCACGAAACTGGCACTCGGGTCCCGGTTGTAAGTCCGGAAATAATGATCAACATATAAAAATTAGAAAAATGAAGGAAGAGAAGTGAAATTACAAGCAAATTACAACCTTAAAATGTAGCTGAGAATGCATTTTAGCTGTCTGGGAATGTAGTTTTTTGGGAGGCAGGGCTAAAAAGGGCCGCGACACAAGTATTCATCCCAGAATCTACATCAATACAGTAAAACTAGCTCATTAAAATCAGCTATAGATAGTTTTGTAACAGGCTTTCTATAGTATAGTGTTAGCAATAGGGGAAACATTCTATTACTCTTTCCAGTAACTAAAACATGAACACCTTCCTCACTGCTGACATGGCCTTAATTTAACCTCATTAGCAGCCTCTGGAGTGCACGGCCAGTTTAGTCGCCGCTTGCAGGCTTTTCCACCGTCGGGAACGTCAAGATCATTTTCAAACATGCTTGATGCTTGTGGTGCGCGAGCCGAAGACGGTAAATGCAAGTTTTAATCCAACCAAACATCATTTAGTGAGCCTCTGGCCTCATAATACTAGTCTGCATCGCGCGAAAGAAACAATCACTCTGCATTCTGGGTGAGTCTGCCTCGCCGTTAGACTCCATCAGCCCCTGAAGGGTTTAACTCACACAAGTTGCGCAAAGTTTTCAGAGTGGAAGAGCAGTGCTTACAACAGCTGGAGGGAATCCCTGGAGGAGAAGTGCGAAGGCCTTGTTAAATAACTCCTGAGTTGCAGTGCAAGAGTAGGTTATTTGCACTTTCTGTTGCAAGGAAAATAACTTAAAGTCAGAATCCAGACTGTATTCCAAGCAGCAGTGAGCGAGGCTTCTGCCAAGAGAAAGCCGGACTCCCCAGCACCGCACTTCTTTCTTCATTCCGCTGTGTTTGTTTGGCTTCCTCCGGTTTTAAAACAGCACAGAGCAGCAGGGCTGGTAAACATGGGCTTACTATGTGCAGCTTACTGATGTAGAGTAACAGGATTCATTGACCTCTCTGCCTGGCAGCTGGGGCTGTTAGTGTGTGAACATGCAGTGTGAAGCTGTCAGTGATAGCAGAGGCAGCTACTGAACACACTGGGAAACATTCAGTGTCTAGGAAAAGTATTCGCCACCCTTTGGACGATTTCTCCAGTCATTAATTTTGAAACCAGACTTCTACAAAGTAATGTCACTCAGTTAAAAACGTAAAGTAACAGATTGCATAGGAACTGTGACTCACCTCATTCAACACAGGTGCGGCCAATTGGTGCTAGAAGTCACACATTTAATGAGATGAAGATCATCTAAGGGAGGTAAATGTGCTGAATGGAGACACCTGCTGTATCTGGAAGGTCCAGTCACTGATGAATCACTACTCCTGGTTACAACAACACCATGAAGACAAAAGAGCGTTTCAAGCAACTCCCTAAAAAGGCTATTAAAAAGCATAAGTCAGGGGTAGGTGAAGAGGATGTCCAAGTCTGTGGATGTTCCTTGGAGCACAGCTAAATCCATCATTAGGTAATAGAAGGAATATTTCACATAGGGCAGGACGTTCTCAAAAACTGAAGGAGGCCACCAAGACACCTATGATTCCTTACAAGTAAATATCCACCACCATACTTCACCATGATTATGCTCTGTTTTTAATGATCTGCAGTGTTTGGTGTCCAACAAACGTCTAGTGTGATGACCTAACATCTCAATTTTGGTTTCGTCAGACCAAAGAACCTTCTTCCAGTTGACTTCGGAGACTCCCACATGCCTTCTGGTGAACTCTAGCTGATATTAACATCAGTCAATACACTCAATAGTGGCTCTTTCTTTGCCACATTCCCATAAAGCTTGGGCTGGTGAGGAACAGGCAACAGTTGTTTAAACAGTCTCTCCAATCTCCTTCACTGGAGTCATTGGTGTCTTGGTGGCCTCGTCTCTTTCTTGCTTGGTCACTCAGTTTTCAGGACATCCTGCTCTCAGCAGCTTTACACATGTGGTGGATGGCTTCAGTTTCTTAATAATGGGTTTACCATTATTAAGGGGTAACCAGTGACTTGGACATCTTCTTGTATCTGCCCCCTGCCTTATGCTCATATAACATTTTCATTAAGTTCTCTGAGCGTTGCTGTGTGACTGGACCTTCTAGATACAGGTGACTTTATACACTGATCAGACATAACATTATGACCACCTGCCTAATATTGTGTTGGTCCCCCTTATGTGGTCCAAAAAGCTCTGAACCACTGGACCAGAGGACCTCTCAGGGTGTCCTATGGGGTCTGGAACCAGGACGTTGGCACTGGATCCTTTGGGTGCTCTGGCTTGTGCAGTGGGGCCTCTGTCAATCAAACTTGTTCCATTGCATCCTGTTGATGCTTGATCAGAATGTGGTGTAGGAAGTCTGGAGGTCAAATCAACATGTTGGACCATTGTCATGTTCCTCAACATGTTCCTGATTGGTTGATGTCTTTATCATGTGGCATTTTCCTGCGGGGGTAGGCCAGTGACATCTGGGATTGATTGATCTCACTGACTGGCAAACATATTTTGAATCCATACTGGTAAATGTGCATCATAAACTGAATGTTGTTTGATTTTGGACTTTTGGTTAAAAAAAACCCAACAATTAATAACTTGCTTCGACTTGATATCTCCAGATGAACTTATGAAATAGTGTTAGCTGCAGCCCTGCTAACAAACTTTGATTCCAGCTTGTTAAATGTGGATATTTTAGCCGTTATAAACTGTTTGATTTGGGTTGGTAAAAAAAACTATGAATGACTTATTGGACTTAAGATCTCTAGATTAACTTATAAAATAGCTACAGCTCTGCTAAACTGTGTACATTTAATCTCAAACATAAATGAGTAGTAGACATGGTCAAAGTCTTCATATTCATACTGGGTTACATGTAAAACATCAGCCACTTCCTGTTCAGTTATGTAGGTATAAAGTACCAGCATCTATCAATGCCAAGCTGTTCTCCCAGTTATTAGTCATCACTGAGTTGAACTGAATTAAATTACAGAGCTAAAAAAAGAATCCGAAGCACTCAGAACACACTTGGACTACACATGAGCGTCCCAGTCCGGCGTTCAAGGCCTCGTAGCTCTTCAGAATAAGACCACAACTGCGGGTTTCGGACGTGTGCAGGCCTTCGTTTGAGTTCGCCTCGGCCTCGGTCTCACATTTCAGTGGCTATAATTCGATTCAGAACATTCAGTTGTTTTGAATGGTCTCCGTGCTTAAAGGCAGGCAGCTAAAATGAAGCCCAATGTGCCTGAAACAAGATACAACTGCTTTGAGGATTCAATAAACATGCTGTAATAAACCACCCATTGTATCCACTCTTCTTGAGGGTACTGTCCGCCCCGCCACAAAAGTTCCAATGTGCCCAAAAAACCCCCCCCATGTGATGCTGTGGAAAGAACCCTGCCAGCAGCGGTTGCAGCGGCGACAAGAAAACACTCATTTGATAAATTATCCCGGTGCATAATGTCGCGACGAGAACGGCGGTATGAGGAAGGCTGGAAAATTACAGCCAACATATTAATGCGATCGAACAGTCAAACTGGGGGAAGTGTGTGATTTTGTGTGTAATATCGAGGTTAAAAGTAAAACAGAAAGTGGATTAATCGCTGTCACCTGCATTAGGAGACGCGGCGATGCTCAGTACAATCCTTTGCCATAGATCTTTTGGTGGAGTCGCTTGGAGGGACAACACTAACTCCACTTATGACAAATAGGAGCCATACATTAACTGTAATTTTATGCGGTGCCAAGTTAAGAGGAACAGCCACACTTTTTTTAGCAGCTCAGCAGGGGAGGTGGACGAATTGCTCGTAGATCTTTGGAGCGGCCAAAGCGAGATGCCGATTTGTTTTTTGAGCATCAGCACAATTTTGCGCTTTTATTTCCTCTCCCTCTCCACGAGGAAACGTCTTCCGCTCTCACACGTTCTCTCAGGCGTTTAAAGTAATGCTTGTTTATCCATCACAGCGACGCCAGAGGAAAGAAGTCCGGGTGAGCGTGGAGGAAGTGCTTTAATGGTTTTGTTGGCGCAAGAAACTGAAATCTATATAGACGTTTATATATAAAAGCCGCACAAAACACTTTGATCATGCTGGATCTTTATCAAGTCACCAACTAAGGTGACAACCACATTTAGCTGCTTCATTCCATCTTCTTTTGAACATCTGTATGACTTTTAAAGTAAAAATTGTCATTTTTCTCCCTATCTCAGAGTTAGATGAGCAGATCTGCATGGTTTCTATAAATACTTGTTCCTATAAATCTAATAATGATGATAATCTAACCTTTATTGGTCCCCTTGGGGAAATTCCTTCTCTGCATTCGACCCATCCTAACCTTAACTCTACATACTAGGAGCACTGGGCGTCCAGGGAGCAGTCAGGGGTTAAGGGGCTGGGGCAAGCGGTTGCGCCCACCTTCCCACCTCAACCTCTTGCCAGTCCGGGGACTCGAACCAGCGACCCACCGGTTACAATTCGATTCACAAACCACTAACAAACCATTTGCTTCACAAATTTGCGTGTCATATCTTTGTTATTAAATGAGAAATCCAAGGATTTTACCGTAATTAGCCAAAATGTAGCTTCTCCTTCTCATATGCCAGGACTATTGTGTCTGAGAAATGTTATTTTTTCTTTCCCGATCCATGTTCAGAGCTACTTTTCTTGTCTTTTCAACTAATCTGCCATATGATTACACTCATACCCCTTCCGAGCTAGAAATTAACATCGTGTAGTTTTGCATCTCCGAATCACATCTTCAGAATTACAGCATGTTGCTCGACATTACAGCGACCTACAGCGAGCCGAGGCAGCCAGTGAACCGAAAAGAAACAAGAGAGGAGGGGGAGAAAGAAGGAAAACACACCGCTAGAAGGGCTATAAGTGGGTCAAGTTGAGCCTGCTGGGGAGGAGGCGTCCAGCAGGATTCCAGATGCGAATGTGTGGGGGGGCGGTGGGGGTTCTCCTCACAGGCAAGGGGGTCGACCCTGCAGCATGTAGCCCCAATGAAAACCACGTGTGGCCCGGGGAGAAGGTTCACTCCTGAAACCAGATGTGCACCGGCTCAGGTGTCACTCACTTTGCGATCCACTTCCCCACCGGCCGACTCACAGCTCTCAGGCTTCCTGCGTCAACTGTGGGCCTGCCAGCGCCACAAGACTGATTCCCGACTTGAGAAACGTAGTGATTAATGGACATGTAAGTTTACTGAAATTGCTAAGTGTGTGTTTTCCATGCAGCAGTGCTTGGCTATGACCTAATCAGCCCAGCATAGACTGCATTCTCTCCGTGAAACCCCCTTCGGGTATAGAGTGGAACGCATTTGTCCGTTCAATCCGTTTTATCCGTCAATTTCATTATTTTTTTCCCAGTTGGCTTGGAAAAAACTGAAAATAATGGCATGTGGTTTGTTCTAAAGAAATGACAAAGAAAAGACACTCCGACAGAAACTCAACCGCTGTACAGCTAATTATGTTTTCACTGACAGGTAGAAATATTTATTTATTTTTAATCTGGTAGGAAGCCTCCTCTTATTGTTGTTCCTGTTTATTTGTTCTTATTATTCCTTTTTTTAAACTTAATTATTATAGTTATTTTTTACCCAAATTGTTTTGGACAACCCTTGGTGTGATTGCCTTCCTAAAAATCTTGCTTTTAATTCTATTTATTCGATATTTAAATGTAAAATATACATCTTTACAGTCAATTTGTGATGATTTTTTTAATTGCTTAGTCAATAAAACGTCAGAAAATGGTGAAATATGCACGTCACAGTTACACAGAACCCAAAATAATAACTCTTAAATGACATAAAACTGAGAAAAAGCTGGAAAGTTGTATATTAGAGCTGTTTATCACATGCTTGATTCATTTTTTCTGTGCATCAGCTATTTGTTTTGGCACTCAACGCCCTATATGTAACATACTGTATATATACTGCACATGTGTTTTAGTGTCAGTTACACAAAGCAGAAAGTGAAGGTCGTGAGTTCAGCAGTGTACACGAGGGAACGAGGTTAACTATAACAGGAGGTCACTTCTGATAAAAGTCAAAGACACAAGCGATACCGCAGATCTGTAATGACCTAAAGCTGACCGGTAACTGATCTTCAAAAGAAATATCCAGCGGCAAAGCATGAGGGATTATTACAGCGTGGGCCCGGGTCATTAGTCCTGTAATTTGACTATGTGATGGATATGGAGCGTGTTTATTACCGGGGCCGCTGCGAGCCTGGAAACGTTATGTAACTTTTGGCCGAGCTGCTCCATCTTCTCCTCTATCTTTTGGTTTATTTAATAGTTTTTGTGGATGTTTCAAGTCATTACCTCTCGAGTCCCATAAACCCTTAAATCACACTCGTAAACCCTGCAGTTGTTTGGAACTGCTTCTTCTTTTTTTTTCTATCTCTCTAACCACACAAGCTTTTAGTGTCATTTTGCAGTCCTCTTCCTGTGCGTTTCACGTGTTCTAGGTTTTTTTTTATCGCCACAATAAAAGCACAAACAGGAAAGCAGAGTCAATCACCGATGGCTGATGTCACTGCAGGTGTTTTCCATCATGTGTGGAGTCGGCACATCTGCGGTGACGTCACAGACCAGGGTGTGATGAAAACTGGAACATGGTTGAAAGTTTCAAAGAATAGAAAACAGATTTTATTTATAAACTACGCTGAAAAAAGGCGAATAGTTGGACCGACTTCAGTGAATTGCTTCGAATTGTAAAAGGCAAGTCAATCAAGTTCATCCAAATTAAGCTATTCAACACTATTATTGCCACTGGCTCGAGCTAGATCCACTTAAACCATTTGATCGCTCTCAAATGAACAGTTTTCATTGCTGCAAATCAATTTTGAGCAAAACCAACGGAAAATTTGTGTTTTACCCAAATATAAAACGTAAAACATGACTTTGATATTAGACCATTCGTTCTCATTCTTTGCCCTGCAATCCCACGTGAATGAAAAGGAAGTTGAGTTGTAGCAGAAACATCTGAAGACACATGGATGCACCTTACTACAGGAGAGGGAAACCTAATTTTCGCACTTTTGCCAACATTAATATACCAATTCAAAGGGACAAAACGTCTTTTTAAGTTGATAAAATCCACAAAAATAAGGCCAGCATACTAACATGCTATGATAACCGCTGTGGAAAGCATTACATGATGAACATCAGCAACTTATAATAATGGTATTGTGGTCATATTAAAAAGACAGTCATCACTTTTTTGTATTTACTATACCACGACTAAGACTAACAAATAAGGAAATATAGGTTTTGTAATCTGTTTTTCTTCCTGATCAACATTACCGCCTTATGAAACAAGTGGTGCAGCTGCAGGATGAACCTTTATACCTCATTTCTATACAGCTCTGTGTACATATGTGAATAAACCAAAGGTCCATTCATTCCTATGGGAACTTCTGTGATCTTCAGCAACCACTGTGGGCCCTTGAGCAAGGCCCGTAACCCCTGACTGCCCACTGGGCGCTGCACCGCGGCAGCCCACTGCTCCTAGTATGTAGAGTTAAGGTTAACTATGAATAGGATGGGTCACAAAGCAGGAAAGGAATTTTCCCAAGCGGATCAATAAAGGTTAGATTATTATGAATATTGTTATTATCTCCAATGTGTTTGCAAAACTCCTCTTTCGTCTTTTCTAATCTGGAATTTATCTCGACTGTGTTGAAAAATCTGAACTTTTGCAATGGGTTTCAGAGAAGTCATACCGTGTGCAAGAAAGCAGGACAACAGAATCAGCTAGCAGGCTAACCAGCTGTCTCACTGTGTTGTCAGTCGAATAGTGTAAATGCATCAGTAAAAATAAGCTGGTTTAGCTAGTTTAACACACTGAGTAATGCACAGAGTCTTTGCTAACGCTTTTTAAACTAAATATTCCTCAAATCTGGCTCCACACCGAGCAGGTCAGGCATTACTGATGCTGTTGTTGTCATGACAATGCTGCCTGCACATATTCAAGGAAACTGGATGATGGTAAGTTGCCATGGCTGCGGTGAGGTTTCCATTCTTTAAAGGAATGCATTTCTTTGTATTGACCACTAGGGGCATAGTCCATATATTATATAAAACTACGGACACCAATTAAAGCTGCGTAGAAATGAAGTGTTCTACCATAGCTACACTGAACAACTGATAGAAGGGATCCTTTAACCTGCAGCACATGTCAGGCGTAGGGTTGTAGCAAAACAAGACAAGGAAAATTCCTCTCGGAATGGTTGGATTTTCAGTTTCGGGGCTCAGCGCAGAGCTGTAAAACTCCATGTTTTTCACTAGATGTGTGCAATATAAGTAAAGTTACATCTACAGACTAAAGTGAACTCTGCAAGCAATAAAGTTACTAAGCAACTGACGGCTGGAACTGGCAAACAAATGCAGACGGTGTGATAAAGACTCCAAAGTAGAGGCCCTGTTTGATTAAAAGAAGTCATTTCCTGCACTCTGGTAGTTTAATTAAAACATATATGGACACTTTTTAACCCATTTCTGTGTTAAAGGACCATGCATACCCGTGCAAACTGCAAAAAACGCAACTGCCACTTTATGTGCAAGTTATGTGTTCAGTGCAGCCACAGGGTTAACCTTAATGTAAAGCAATACAGAAAACATTCAGAGAGTGGTTTAGATGGATCGCAAATTAAAAACCACCTTCGAAAACACATATATTATATATTTAGAGTATATTTTCTGTTGTTGAAAAGTTAAATTGAATTACATAACTTGTTGGGACTTCGCTGCCAATTCAATTATCAAACCTGTTATTAGATTCAGATTTGGAATGTCAGACCTTGTTATCACCCCGAGGGAGAACCAGAACATAACTTTTATGATATGTCCCAGGTTATTAAAGCGGATTTACTGTAAGACACGTTCTAACAGCAGATTCATAGAGTCTTTAATGTGCTTCAGAGTGTAGCGTAGTTTGACTCTTTGCCGCTCATTGTTCCTCAGCCAGGTTGTTTCAGCACAACAGATCTGCTCCGAGAGGCCACAAGCAGACAATCCCAGAAGCCTCGCGTCTCTTTTCTCCTCCCACAGGTTCTCTGTTTTTCCTGCTTTTCTTTTTTTTTGTTCTCCTTGTTCTGCCCAACTGCACAGACTGTCCTCCTCTCTAAGCTCTTCCCCAAAGACCCAAGGCATAAATTGAGTGGAAATTTTCTCTCAGACAGAGCAGCTATGTGGGTCAGGTGAGCATGGATGTGTGTGTGTGCCCTGTTACATAATCCACCTCCAGCAGGTTAGAACAGTGCAGAGATATGACACCTTCTGGCTGAGCTCCAGTCACACGCATGTCTGTCTCTGCCTCCCTCTCTGGGTCCAAATCCCAAACACCGCAACCATCAAACCTCCCCTCGGGCCTGTTTTTGGGCTCATGCAATCCATCTCTCCTCGAGCTCTTCTTGGAGGAAAACATGTAAACATTTGCAAGATGTTTGCTCCACAGCACACTGTTGACTTGAAGTTCAGGGGCTTCCCCTTGTTTACACAGCTCTGATATTTCTGCAGAGGCATTCAGCAAGATGACAAATGGAGCAAGAGCACCTCGAACTAGACTTACAAATAAAGTCACAAGAGCCGAAAATAGACGAGAGAATACGGGACAAGCTCTGTCACTTTTCTCAACAAAAAAAAAAGCTGTTCATTACTGTGGTCTGCCACACAGCTGAACTATGTGGCCATAATTTCATTCATGCATCGGGTACTTTTGGTGTGGGGCTGCTCTCATAGTTTGGGTTTGGCGTCTTTAGTGCCACTTAGGGAAAATCCTAATGCTGCAGCATATAATCAGATTTTACACTGTGGAGTGGCGACGCTGTGGCAGAGTCGTGACCTCAACAACATCCAAAGCCTCTGAGATCAACTTATCGGCCTTCAGACCTCAGTAGCTCTCTTGTGCATCCTGGTAACATGCAAGTAATGCTCACAAACCTCCAAAAAGTGTGATTTGACGGATAACAATTTACATCTAACCGTGGTTCACGTCTGAATTCTCATGCAAAACCTTCCCAGTAACAGTGGAAGAAGCTAAAGCAGCAGTTTACATGGTCTAGAGTAACATGGAGGTGTAATGTTCAGGCGCCCATTGACACGGCTCAGCCACAGCATTAAGACCCCTGACAGGTGAAGTGAATGACATTGATCATGTTGCTACTATGTGATGTTCTGATGGAAAACCTTGGATTTTACCATCTGTGTTGATGAGACTTAGACACCCAGAACAATCACACTCCCTCATGCTAATGGAAATCCCAAATGTCACTGTCCTACCCCTGCAGGAAAATGCACCCCACCACATGGAAACAACATCAACCAATCAGGAACATGTTGAGGAACATGACAATGGCCCAACATGTTGATTTGACCTCCAAACTTCCTACACCCCATTCTGATCAAGCATCAACAGGATGCAGAGGAACAAGTTGGATTGACAGAGGCCCCACTGGACAAGCCAGAGCACCCAAAGGATCCAGTGCCAACGTCCTGGTTCCAGACCCCATAGGACACCCTGAGAGGTCCTCTTGTCCATGCCCAGTGGTTCAGAGCAGGTAGTCATAATGTTATGCCTGATTGGTGTACTTTTGCCAATGTAACGCAACTTCATTCTGAGACACACCTGCATTTCGCAACCTTTGCTGGAATCATTTGACTTTATGATTCCAAAGGTGCAGGAAGCATAGTGACGACGAGCTGGGAGATCAGGATGCTGGATGGATCCAACTTTCATGTGTCCAGTCACCGACGAGTAACAAGTAACATTTTAACTGCACGTTACTCTGAGGGTGGAATCTGTCTTGTGCAGGAGCATGAGCTTGCATGAGATGCAAAGGACACACTGGAATAGTGCTGTGTAGATCAGTCTCTTTGCTTCCCATTGACAGAGCCATTACTGCGACCAGACTGTGAGGAGATATCCACTAAATTTGACAAAAAGTCTACTGGTTTTGAATCACATACTCTACCTTTAACCTTTATCAAGTGTTTAAATGAACCATACTTTAAGTGTTATTTGCCGTTTGCACAGTCTTAACCATCTTTCACCATGCGATAGTTGCTATGCACGGACAAAACTAATATTTTTTACAAGACGATACTGTTGCTCTGGGCAAATCTCTGCAGTCCACTTTCAAAATCCCATGCAAAATGTTCCCATAACAGTGGAAGATGCGACAGCAGCAGTTGGGTGTAACGTTCAGGCGTCCATATAGTCTTGTATTTTCCAACCTTGGCTCCACATTTCGAACCACCCTCTACACACACTCTTAATGTATAAATCAACAGCTCACTTCAACGCAGAAAAATTTATGCTCCTGTTTGCCCTGTTAGGAATTAAGTTCTGGCATTAAAAGAATCCAGAAACTCTGCTGTATTTATCCAACTTTCACCCAGTTATTGTATAAGTGCTGCCGAACGTTCTTACAGTATGTGGAATGTGAAGCATGTGAAAGCCAGTTGTATTTTTCTAAGACATGAGGTTGAGGCAGGGGTTGCTTCACAGCACATTTTCCATCAGTGGCAGCAGATTCTCTCTCTTTTTTTTCCCAACTCCCCGCATGTGCTTTTTGTTGCATAATGGACCGACTCGAACGAAAACAAAATCCGCCTCGCTGTGTTGATTTTGAGCGCGAATATGGAAAACATATGGCGCCGCTGAAAAAGCCACCGTACTGTCGCTCTTGTTTGTTCGGTCACATCCTCGGCAAAGGGACTCGCAGATGGGACTTGTCATTCAGAGTGACTGGCTTCTGCAGCTGCCGGCGCCGAGAATTTACATGCAAGAGAGCAAAGAAAAAAAGTAGAGGAGGGCGTCTTCAGAAGTGGGCCACAGCTGAGGAGCTGGTGGAGACGAACGCCACCGCCAAGCTGTCTGCTAACAAGACCCAGAAATTTACATCCGAGGTGTTTTTGCTTATCCGGAGAGGCTCTCGGGGAGGAGCTCAGCCTCTCGCTCAGACACACTTCATGGCTGTTAATGGACAGACTGGCTGCTGGAAGAGTCTGAACTTGTGACCTCACACAAGCAGGGAAACCCCCTCTCATCCTCCACATCGTCCTGCCTCCTCCGTTTGTTCCGGGGCTTCCACGGGCCTTAGCCTTTCTGAACAACTGCCAGACTGAGAGGCAGATCCTGAGTGCTCTTGAAAAAGAAGCGGATGACCTGGATAGTAATTAGGGCTGAGAGTCGGAGCTCAGTGCTTTCCTGCTTTTCTGCTCACTTAGCATCAAATTGCAGACGGACCACAAGCTGGCATCAAATGCACCATCGGATTTTAGGTTTCTTTGATCAAATGGGATCTGGTTTAACCTGATTTCTGTCCCAGTCTTGTCAACAGATTGAATTATCATATCAAAATATTACAAAAAAATTGCAGTTATGAACATTTAAACTGTTGAAAGTCGCTTAAAAGTCCTTCAGTTTGACTTTTCTACACCGAAACTACACTGAAAAAAGAGAATTGTTAGTCCAACTCAATTTAATAGCTTCAGTTGGTAGCAGGGAATTTAATTACATTCATCCAAATACATCTATGTAGTGATATTAATGCCACTGGCGCACGTTGGATCTACTGCCACTTGACTAAAATCGGATCGAACCATCGGATTTTAGTCTTGTTTGATGTTTCTTCGATCGAATAGGATCTGGTTGAACCTGATTTCTGTCCCAGTTTTGTCAACAGATTGAGTTATCACACTGACACCATCAAAATATTACAAAAAAAACGTCAAATTTTTTTTTAAATTGCAATTTTGATCATTTAAACTGTTGAAAGTCACTGAAATGGGCTTGTATTTGACTTTTCAACACTGAAACCACACTGACAAACAGGAATTGTGGGCCCAACTTAAATAAATTGCTTCAATTGTTAACACTGAATTTAATTAAGTTCATCCAAATGAAGCTATGAAGTGGTTTTAGTGCCTCTGGCTCAAGTTAAATCTACTTAAAGTAGAGTGCAAGTGTCACTTTACTAAAAATCTTTTTTTACGTGCTGCTTGAGATATTTCACTTCAGATCAAACATGCCGTGGGATTTAAGGCCCCGTCCACAGGAAGCCAAAACGCTTATAGTTTCAGAAACGTTCTTCATAAAGACGGAGCTGTTTCAGTAAATGTGTCCGTCCACATGAATTCACTTGATACACCTGAAAATGATGTAAAACACATGCCAGGCCTGTTGGTGGCGCTATGATGCCGTAACAGAACCAAGTGGAAACTGTCGAAATCTGTATACGATGTAAACATAGAACATGGCGGCGGCAAATACGAGTGGACGAGCTGGTAGGACTCTAGTCTGGACGGACGATGAGGTGGAACTATCAGCAGGACATACGCAGCACTATACGGAGACATTGGTGTCGTCGTTTTCTGAGTTTGGTGCATCTATCGAGAGAGGTGGAGCTATGAGGCAAGCATGTCAGAAAAAGAAGCGGACAGGGCGTAACAACGGTGCCACATAAACAGCGTTTTCAGATCTTTGCACTCTGGGACCTAGGTTCAGAAAGGATCGTTTTCAGACCCCCAAAATTCCGGCTTGGTGTGGATGATACACGGGTTTGATGGACTATTAGTGTGTTTAGGCCTGGGCTCGTCTTCATGTGGACGGGGCCTAAGTCTTGTTTGATGTTTCTTTGATCAAATATGATCTGGCTAAACCTGATTTCTGTCCCAGTTTTGTCAACAGATTGAGTTATCACACTGACACCATCAAAATATTATTTACAAAATCACAATTTTGAACATTTAAACTCCTTGAATTTGACTTTTATTTGAATCAGATTCTTTTTTTTTAGAAACTACATTGAAGAAACAGAATTGTTGGACCAAGTTCAATAAATTGCTTCAATTGGTAACAGGAAATTGAATTAAAATCATCCAAACACAGCTGTGAAGTGATGTTTATGCCAACGGCTCAAGTTAGCATGAAGCTACACCTCACTAAAACCCTTTTACCTTGCTTGCTGCTTGAGATACTTTCAGTTATTTGCTTTCAAAACTTTAAAAACCAGAGTCTGTCACTAAAATTTAGACTATTTTTCCTGCAAACAAAAGCACAAAGGCAACATAAAATGCTCCGTCTGGTCGGCTGTAATGTTTGAACAGTTTGTAAACCTCTCCAACCGGCCGACACCCGGCATGGACTAACATCTTTGAAATGTCAGCTTCAAAGCCGATCTTTGTCTGTTTAGGTGTGAGTTATGTGGCGCGGCACCACCCACCAACCCTCTGCACACAGGCAGCGGTGGCCGAGGGTTGGGGTGGGGGGGCCTCCGACCAGATGTTGGCCAGCCCTGAACGCTGGAGGTCAAAGGTGGCGGGCTGATAGCGGGGGTCGCGGGGAGGTTTTGGACGTGACGTGTGCTGAAGCCGGGCCATGTAGCACTTCATCAGCTGCAGATAAACAGACCGCGCCCTCCGCTGACCTTGTGTGGTTTGAATTAGAGCCGCCATGATGGAGGTCTGGTAATTGAATTCTGCCACCACTAATAAACAACAGGTGATCGATACTTTTAGGAGCTAATTTGTTGACTGGCAACATTTCACTGACGGTGTTTATATTATCTGATTTTCTTTTGCTTTTACGCCCTCATCGCTTATATCCTCTCAAAATATTAGCTCATGACCTGGTTAAGGTCATGTTACTGTGTGTATTACCGCTTTAAATCCACGCATCCATGATTTACTCTGGAACAGACAGGAAGGAAAGGCACTGAGCAGATGAAGTAGCTGTGGATTAAAGCAAATTATTTTAAATTTGAACATCTATAATTGTAATTTTTCTGAACAATGTAATGTCATTTTACAGATTTTCCCAATTAAATTACGGATAACTAGAAAAAAACACAGAAAAATATATGAATTTACACGTTAACCGTAAAAATATTATCCCCCAATAAAGGCCAAAAGTGTATAAAATGTCCACATGAGGAAATATCTGGTTTTATATGGAAGGTAATTTGTTCTTTTAACACATTTGACCATAATTTACATTATTTTAAATGTATTTAAAGCAGTAAAAATATTATTTTAGAGATATTTGTCATTGTTTCAAATTTATTATTTTATTTCTTACTTATTACACATAATGTCTAATTTTGGTTTTTTTTTTAAGTAGCAGTTATCAGGTTGAATGTAAAAAATAATTTAAAAAAACATGCATAATGTCCTGACAAAAAATGTATACTTTTTAAAATAGTAATTTGTTTTTTCATAAATGTTTGTAAAATTACACAGTTTTACTGAACTTAATTCAGCTAAAAATATAAATATTTTATTGATATATTCTGTGTTTTGAACATTTTTTTTCAGTTTTTTACCATTACAGTTTTCCACAATTTTTCAACTATATTTTTTTCTGGCCTCCATGCTGCCAGATTTCCATGATTTTTTACAAATTTATTAATTTATTTTGTTGTATTTTTTACAGTATATTTCAAAATATTTATGGTGAAAATTAGTGAGAATAAAACATTCTTAATTATTCTACTTTAACCAGTCCAGCAATAATTATTTTCCCTCCTTAGTTGAATTATTTATTTAAATCAGTATTTATTGATTTAAATAAATGAAATGATTATAATAAAAGGGGCTAAGGCCCAATGCACATGAAGCCAGAATGCTTATAGTTTCAGAAACGTTCTTCATAAAGACAGAGCTGCTTCAGTAAACGTGTCCGTCCACATGAATTCACTTGATACCCCTGAAAACGATGTAAAACACATGCCAGGCCTGTTGGTGGCGCTACGACGCCGTAACAGAAACAAGTGGAAACTGGCGGCGGGACTTTAGGCATGAAAAAATCTGTATACGATGTAAACATAGAACATGGCAGCGACAAATACGAGTGGACGAGCTGGTAGGACTCTAGTCTGGACGGATGTTGAGGTGGAACTATCAGCAGGACATACGCAGCACTATACGGAGACATTGTTGTCGTCGTTTTCTGAGTTTGGCAAATCTATCGAGAGCTGGAGTTGTGACGCAAGCGTGTCAGAAAAAGAAGCAGACAGGGCGAAACAACGGTGCCGCGTAAACGGCGTTTTCAGATCTTTGCACTCTAGGACCTAGATTCAGAAAGGATCGTTTTCAGACCCTTAAAACGCCGGCTTGGTGTGGATGATACACAGGTTTGAAGAACTATTAGTGCGTTTAGGCCTGGGCTTGACTTCATATGGACGGGGCCTAAAGTCCAGCAGTTTTCTTCAGTCTGACCTGTAAAGTAAGTGATGTACTGACTTGATGTTGCTTCTTTATATTTGCTCCGTTTCTGGTTTTGTCTCTAAATTTGTGGTTACCAATGAAGTTAAATTCCAGTCGAAAGTCTTGGCCCCCATTGGTTCAGACAGCTCAGCATTCATGAGCTCGTTATGTAATCTGACACTGTGGCATCAACCAGTATCATCATTATAAAAACCAGTTAACTACCTTTAGAACCTGCTGTACTGTGAGTTGCAGCGGCGCTTTAGCTTCATGTTTATATGGTGAAAAACTAAATGAGTCCACGCTTAGTTGTGGATGCATTTGCATATATTGTAATCACCCACAACTTCCGTTCCATCTTAAAACACATGCGAGGACACAGATACCGACACATTCTGAGCAGCCAGCAAGTTTAACTAACCGACCGAGTTCACCGATCCGGCTTCTGTGTGGGTAGAACTGATTTAATTAGAGCCGCGATGTAAATGTAGCGGATGATTGTCAGACCGCTGCCGAACAAAGTCCCTCACTTTCTCCCACCTCTGGCGCATATTAGCAGCGTCCATTATATCCTAACGGCCACGAGGCAGTCACAGGCTGCACATGTCGATCTACGCGATGTATACGCACCAGTTAAAAGGCAAAGAAACAAAGCGCTCCCTTGCTACTGAGAGGTCAACGTATTTCGACCCAAATAAGCAGCTGCTGGGCTCGTTGCGGCTCTGAGCCAATTAGCAGTTTGTTTAATAAGCTTTTTTTTCCTTTGTCGTCGGTTTGATTGCTTCATGATCAGACTCCTGGCGACTTCCACTGACCCTCACCGCCTGTACGCGTCCACGCCCACCTGCATCCGCAAACATTCGGACAGTTCACACCCGCAAAACACACAGTTCCATTGACTTTGTGTCGTCTACCATCCTGCGGGGGAAACACACTATTTTACTGTGTAGAACCAATAAAGAAACGTATCGCTGCTGGTAGAAACGTGGCAAAGTTACATCCATAGCAATCTGATATACTGTGGAACCTCAATCCAGATGTGCCAGGTGTGTTGCAGTTGTTTAAGAAACCTTTATTTGTCACGAATACATTTTTACAGCATTGTGAAATGTTGCTTTCGCAGATCCCAGTTGGGGTCAGAGCTCAGAGTCAGCCATGGTAGAGCCCCTGGAGCAGGAAGGGTTAAGGGCCTTGCTCAGGGGCCCAACAATGGCGGCACTGGGGTTTGATCCTCTGACCTTCTGATCAGTAGACTTAACCGTTGCACCACCGCTGTCCCTTTTGTTCACTAAGATTACCGACAAGTTCTAATATTTTTTAAAGTAATGTTTTAATCAAGCGTTCAAATAACGTTTTAAGAATATACTAATTTCCAGTGATGTTCCTCCAAAGTTGATATTATGTTTTATCATCAACATTTAGAGGGTTTTCTCAAAAACACAGTTTATGTTACTTGATAACAAAGGAGGAACGTTCTCAAACCAACGATCTAAAAATGTTTTCCAGATGTTATGGAGGCCTCAGATGACAAAACGTTTTTATAACGTTCCTGTAATGTGGAATATCAAAGGTGGAGCATTTTGTCTTATTGTTGAGGGAAGATATGATAGAATAGATATTCAATAAAATCTCACCATTTCACAGATGTAAACAAAAGACGGATGTTCTCGAAACAACAATCAGAAACATTTTCAAGATGTTATTGAAACCTCAAATGAAAGAGCGTTCTTAATGAGACGTTCCTGCACTGCGATGAAGAAGGAGGGATTTCGGGCAGTGGTGGCGCAACGGTTAAGTCCCTGAGCTACTGATCAGAAGGTCAGAGGATCGAACCCCAATGCCGCCATTGTTGGGCCCTTGAGCAAGGCCCTTAAGCCTTCCTCTTCCAGGGTACCATGGCTGACCCTGCACTGACTCCAACTGGGATATGTAAAGACAACATTTCACAATCCATTAAAAATGTATTCATGACAATAAAGCTTTCTTCTAAATATTGTACTATTTCGTAGCGTTGGTCTGTTCTCCATCTGCTGTCCTGTTATTCCCACCCTCACCCCGACTGGTCGAGGCAGACGGCTGTCCTCCCTGAGCCTGGTTCTGCTGAAGTTTTGCAATGTTCTGTGGATGTTTTGGGGATGTTGTTGAGGTCATTCCCAAAGTGTTGCACGATAACGAATGAAGACCGTTCTCAGTGTGACATTGAGTTTGGGGAGCATTAGAGCAAAAACATCCTAAGATATCCTACGTTTAAAAAGAACATTCTGGGAACCAAAAGAAAACTTCCCACTGAAAACATTAACAGAACTGTTTCAGAACGTTTTTGGAACAACAACAAAAAAAATCTGTGAAGTGTAAATCCATCAATACTTTGCCACAACTCTTTACCATCGCCTGGTAGGACAGCTGGGACGCTTTTGCACTGTAACAACTCGCTTTAATCTTCTTCTCGACTGTATTTGTCTTCCAGTTGGCGCTAAAACTTGCATTTTAGTTCTTCATCGTCCACTCATATCTGCAACAAAGACAAAACCGCCTGCTCCTGCTGGATTTGCAGAGAGATCCCAATAAAAATGCAGTTTCCTACTGCAGGAGAGCCAATGGTGGTCAGTGGTTAAGGTATTAAAGTGTTATATTATCGAAAGGTTGTTGTCTGCAGAGCACCAGTGAACCAAGTTAAATAAGTCTGATGTTATTCCATACTTTAAAAATACAGACACCAGTGCTTTCCAATCTAATTCCTCACTGTAAAGCAGGTATAAAACTAAAGTTTGAAGGTATATTCCTGCACATTTAGCGAAGCTGCTTTGGGATAAAAGCAACAGGCTCTTCCACTGAAAGAAGGTTTAAGAACAGAGAGTAAGGCAGTGGAAAAGTTATTGGGGCTTTTGTTGTTTGTCTGGGTTGCGTGTTGTCAGAGGAGGAGAGCCGCAAGATTACGGGCCAAACAAGAATCTGGAGTCTAGTTTTTTTTACTCCCCAGGAAATCTTTTTGATCTCACTTTCTTCTCGCAAGACTCCGAGAGCTTTCCTCTGACTCTCTTGTTGCTCAGAGCTCGCAGATGTTTCTGGTGCGTGTAAATAAGCTTTCATGCTTTCAAAAGGATGTCTGTGTGCATTATACAGTTACTGTACAGCGCCCCATGCATAGGTGTCTGCTTTAATGTGTAGATACAGTACATACACTGCTGTAGTGTATGTGCACTTCTGCGTTTGTGCATCTCGAGCTACTGGACGACGCTCGCACGTTTGCGTTCGCATTTTCCCCAAATTCAGAGTGACGTGCAAAATCAAGCTGATCTCAACTACGAGAGCGAGCAGCTATTTATCTGCCATTTACGCCCCACGACGCCCCGTGAACTCTCGCAGGGGAACGGCCGAAACCCTGTGCAGTCGTCATAATCAAAAGCCGGCGCTGGCTCCATCCATCAGCTCTCCGTTCAAGCTAACAACATTACTATTCATCATCAGTATTCACACCTGTCCAAATCTATAACCTCATTGCCTGGAGGGAGGGAAAGAAGGAAAAAAATCATCCCCGTCTCGCTGAGAAGGGAAGAATCCAATTCCCCTCTGCCTGCATCTCCTGCATGCATTTGTCATACATCAAGCAGACAAGTGAACTCCCTCCTCTGCTTGCACGCAGCTCCTCTCTGACCCGGCTAGCTTTGTCCTGACTCATAAAGAGGGCTAAATGAAAACCATCCCGACCCTCCCCTCCTCGTCCTCCTCCGCCGCTCTTGTCTCTCTGCAAACTCATTTCCTCTGCACAGTGTATCACTGGAAAAAAAAAAGAGACACACACAATATCGAGAGGCAGAGTCCGCCCGACCGCCTCCCTCTGATCGGCCCGGACAAACAGTGAGCGTTTTCTGCGAGGAATTCCCTGAATGTGGGAGTGGAACCTGCAGATGTTGGAGTGCTGTCACCCCTTAAAAACCTCCAGCCCACTCCCAGAACGACGCCTCCGCCCTTCCCATGTTTCCCATTTGCCTCGGAGTGCTTTTCGGTGTGTGCTGCGAGTCCACAAACAGATGCAGGGAGGCACTCAGACAGCTGAGCATGTGCACACACCAGCAGATGCTATTGCAAACATGGTCGCTGATCGCGGGCAGGTTCCCTCCCGCTCTGTGTCTATCCGTGGACATGCAGGTACACTCATTATGCTAAATACACAAATTGGCGCATTAAAAACACACATGCATGCAAATAATCCACAGCGTTCCTGCGTTCATACACCCACCCACACTTGCTGACACACATGTAGTCAAACACACAAACACACATAAGGGACTTCAGGGCCTCTTGTTTTTCCATTACAGAGCCTGGCAGCGGAGAGCTTCAGCAAGCAGCGTTAGCAGAACCGACGGCCGAGCTCATAAAAGCCAGATCCACCACCTAGTCATGTCTCCACCAGGCTGCACAAGTTCTAAGCAAGTTTTAGCGAATAAATCTATCATTTCATATGCACCTTGTGGAGTGTTAAAGCCTTTCCCACCTCGTTACCTCCGCGAAGGAGGTTATGTGATGGCTGGTGTTGGTTTGTTTGTTTGTTTGTGTGCAAAATAACTCAAAAAGTAATGGACGGATTTGGATGACATTTTCAGGAAATGTGTGAAATGGGCCAAGGAACAAATGAGGAAATTCTGTGAGTGATCCGGATTATCGTCTGGATCCAGCAAATTTTTTTTAATGTAAGTGTAACCGGGTGGACAATTAAATGCGGTTTACTCGAAAAGCCGCCAGAGGGCACTCTTGTTTTTGGGGTAACCCCCTCTGACCACATGACATTTTGGGTCTCCACACGACAGACAGCGACAATGATGGAGTTCTCTTTCCTTCCTGAGCGACATACACACGGTTGGGCCGGCATTCTTATCTCCGGTTGTCTAAGAAGCTGGGAGGCTGTTAGGAGCTGCCGCGCTAGAGGCCGCGCCTGTTCATTAGGTCGGATGGGGTGAAGGTCGCATTGTTGGTAGGACATTTGAACTGTATTTAATTATTACATATGTATCTGTAACGTTCCATACAAAATATGTGAATTAGGAGATTGTGTTGGGGGTGGACTGAAGGTCCTTGGCGGAGATATGAGCTCTCTGAGGGCTTTTCTAGTTCAAGCATAAAATGTTTAGTTTAAAATGCGAAATTAATTCTTCTTACATTTTAGAGAATTAATCCAGCTGAATGTTGAAACCACTGCAGATAGTCTAAAAAGGGATGATATCCTTGAGTCTTAGCCACTTCACATCTTGTAGGATTTCTTGCACAGTGATTTTTAAGTTTTAAAAAGCTGCACCATCATTTACTTTAGTGATCAGTGATGATCTGATGTCTGCCTGTGATTACAATGTTCCTATTATTAGCCTCATAGATTCCACAAGCATGTGAAAACCTCAGATGACTTCTCAGCGTCTTGTTTCTTCTTCCACAGTTTAGTTTCATCTACTTTAACTTTATGAGAGCTTTTGAGTTGCACATACGAGATCAGATTGTTTTTTTTTTACGAGGGGATTCTTAAAGGGGAGTGTTCGGCAATGATCTCAATCATTTTAATGGGTTAAAATTTCAGTGGGGCGTGTGAGAGTGAGCTGAGGTTTCAAGAGGTTTTTTCGCGGTTACAAGAGTGAATCCAATTAGGAGGCGTTTGGCTGCAGGTAATTCAAGTGTTGCAGCGCTTGACTTAGGAATTTTTAATTGTTCACTGCGTTTCCAGAACCGCTGAGGATGGTGGGTCTCAGTTACCTCAGATACAAGAGAGGTTTTTCTAACGCTTGAGTTTGTGAATTGATTGAGGAATACGAACGTTAGAGGAATGCAAAGTTTGGCATTTTATCACATAATCCTCTTCTGATACCAGCTCTAATCTTACTATAGAATAGAACAACATTGTTTTGAAACTCCAGTTTGTTAGACATCAAGTTTAACCAATAGCAGTAAAAAAAAAGCAGCACTTCATTTGTCAAACTCTCGCATTTTTAAAACCAAACAAGAAGACAACCTCAGAAGTGACATACACTCACCGGCCACTTTATTAGATACTAGTAAAAGGTTGGACCCCCTTTTGCCTTCAGACCTGCCTTAATTCTTCATGGCATACTTTCAACAAGGTGTTGGAAACATTCCTCAGAGATTCTGGTCCATATTGACATGATAGCATCACACAGTTGCTGCAGATTTGTCGGCTGAACATCCATGATGCCAATCTCCTGTTCCACCACCTCCCAAAGGAGCTCTGTTGGATGGAGATCTGGTGACTGTGGAGTCCGTTGGAGGACAGAGAACTCATTGTCATGTTCAAGAAAGCAGTTTGAGATGATCTGAGCTTTGTGACATGGAGCTTTATCCTGCTGGAAGTAGCATCAGAAGATGGTCCACTGTGGTCATAAAGGGATGGACATGGTCAGCAGCAACACTCAGGTAGGCTGTGGAGTTTAAACCAGTTGGTACTAAGGGGCCCAAAGAAAACACCCCCCACACCAGCCTGAACCGTTGATACAAGGCAGGATGGATCCATGCTTTCATGTTGTTCTGACCGACCATCTGAATGTTCAGCTGAAATGGAGACTCATCAGACCAGGCAGCGTTTTTCCATCTTCTATTGTCCAGTTCTGGTGAGCCTGTGTGAATTGTAGCCTCAGTTTCCTGTTTTTAGCTGACAGGAGTGGCCCCCGGTGTGGTCTTCTGCTGCTGTAGTCCATCTTCTCCAAAGTTGTTGTGGTTCAGAGATGGTGTTCTGCTTTCCTTGGTTGTAACCAGTGGTTCTTTGAGTTAATGTTGCCTTTCTATCATCTCCAACCAGTCTGCCCATTCTCCTCTGACCTCTACCATCAACAAGGCATTTTCATCAACACAGCTCACTGGATGTTTTCTCTTGTTTGGACCATCCTCTGTAAACCCTAGAGATGGTTGTGTCACTTAAAGTCACTTAAATCCCCTTTCTTCCTCATTCTGATGCTCGATTTGAACTTCAGCAAGTTGTCTTGACCACGTCTATGAGCCTAAATGCACTGAGTTGCGGCCATGTGATTGACTGATTAGCTATTTGTGTTAACAAGCAATTGAACAGGTACCTAATAAAGTGGCTGGTGAGCCTATGTCTCATTACATAACCTGCCCCAGCAGTTTTTGATTAGCAATTTGCTAAATTTCCCAAAAGCCTGCTTTATGGAAACAGGGCTGGGATGCAGCTCGGTAATCGTCCCTCCCAGTCTGGACCAGACCAGAAACACTAAGTACAGCTCCAGAGAGCAAAAACAACACAACAGCATCACACCGCATTCACACACTGCAGGCGACAAAAGTCAATAAGCCCATTTCTGCACATGTTGTCAGAGACACTCATTAGCTGAGATGTGGACTTGGTTACACCAGTTGGTGAATCGTTAAATCTAATTTTTTTCATATGTTCTTGCTTATTACCCGATGCTGCTGTGGGGTTTTGGGCAATAACCAATTACATGAAATGGGATTCCCAATCTCTTGTTGCTTCTTTTTTTCTCTCTCTGGTGTTTCTTGTCACATCCTGATACACGTGTCATTCATCAACATTCTAACGATATAGAAATGCTCATTGCTTTTGCTGCCAGTCGACCTTTTCTGCTTGTGCTTTCATTTAATCCTCATGCTTTTACATATTTATTTTATACCATGCTACATCCTATCATATATAATTAAGGCACTACTTTGGGATTAGACTGGGTTTTCAGGAAAACACAGGTTCTTTTCACCACTTTGGTTCCAACCGAAATATCTCAACAACTATGTGGATCAATTTCTATTAAATTTAGAATGTTTGGGATGGATTCTGATGGTTTGGTAATTCTGTGGTCACACGCCGCCAGCAGGATGCTATTTTTCGAAGGATTGCTTTGGAATTACTATTCACGGTTCCCCAACATGCTCGAATGTGTGAGGAGCCGGTGGATGCTGTGGATGCTGCGTGTGGACAGGTCTGTGCAGACAGTTGGGAACACTGACAACATTTATTTAATGCAGATCCACATCCTCCCGGACACAGAAAGTATCAGCATTAGAGCTACAGAAGAAAAAAATCACATGCTGTAGTTGCTTTTGGAAGGTTTGAGATGGTAAAAGGGAAGCAATCCTTCTAAAAAAGTCATTAATTTGAGCAAATGATAGCGTCATGTTTACATGGATGTAGTTATATATCAGTGTTTACGGTGTCAGTATTATATTATCTTTATTTAGTACTTATATTACACACTTAGAGCATTTTCAAACTTTTCGTAGGCAGAAACTACACACTCAAACTCATCAGGTCCTCTCTATTATCAGTCCATTCCTGTCTCAAATTGTTGATGCCTCCTCATTAGTACATATTTATTCCAAATATACCGTCTCTGCGTCACTCCCCTGAATATATGCCGCTCCATATGCGAGTACCATGGCACGCTGCCTCCGCAGACAGGGTCTCCATGGTGATCTCGGGTAATGAGTAAGCGTGCCACAGCACAATCAGCCGCTAGCTCATTAGCGCATATTTATAAACCCGACCCAGTGGCAGCACACTGTGTTAAACCACCCGGGCTGGCAGAACCGACGTCCGTGGCAGGAGCTGAAAGGGAGAAAGGGTGGACGAGAAGCGAGGAGTATGAAAGAGTTACAGACCCGGTCCAAACCGGCATCCAATAACGGAACAACAGATTGCTATGGGAACAAGGTCATTCCTGTTATTACCTCGCTGGACAAACAGCGAGCGAGCGGTGGGATTCAAAAGCATGGCAGAACATATGTGATTTTACACTGGCCTACCTTCTCCACTCTCATTTCAAACTTTAATAACAGTCGTGTTTTTTATTATACATATGGTAACTTGTAAGTTTATGAAACATACGCAGACGTGATCTTGTCTATACTCGTGCTTGAGTCTCCAGAGATTGAAGTTTTCTTCTTCTCCACTCAATGAAATATATATGAAAACAGTGGAAGATGAGATTTGAGCTTGCATTGTAGAAAATACGTATTTTTTCAGTCGTGGAAAGCAACAAAGTCTGTTTAAATACTCAGGCTTTACTTTTAATTTAAATTTCCCGCTGCTTACGTGAGCTGTTTGTATCATGCATGTTTAAATCTACAAATCACACACAGCATGGAAATGATATAACAGCGAATATTTAGTTTATTGTGAAATAAAAACCCCCTCTCCTCCTGTGCTGTAACTTTACGATAATAGAAATGGTCGGAGGTTTGCAAACGGGGACGACGAGGCGATCTGATACCACGTGTCCCTGCATCTCCAACCCCCTCCACCCCCCTCCCGAATCCTCCTCCCGGCTCTAAACAATCAGCCGGGGTAATGAAAGTGATAATGGTAATCTTTACGGCCCACCATGCCAGCCCAAGACACCGGCGACCCCCCGACACTGATTTAATTAGCTTTCCTCTTCTTCTCCTCCTGCCTGTCTTTCATCAGCCTCAGCCCTATAAACTATTAATGGCCTCTTAAGCAATTTAGCTTGATCACTCAAACCAGTCTGCGTTCGGCTTCGCCTGAAAATGTTTGAAGAGATTAGCAGGAGGGGGAAAATGCTCGCCTGCAAAAAAAATATTGGAATAAACCACATTGGGGGGAAAAGAGGGGGTGATTAATCTCCATCAGAAGAGCTTTATCATGGTCTGGGCACCCAGTGAGAGCCGAGGATCAGGGTTATTTTCTCTTTTTTTAATGTGATGATTCAACTAGTGCTTGGCAGTGAGGCTCACATGCCAAACCGTGCAAGCGATACATTTGTTGTGCTTGTGTAATGAGGTTTTCCTTCAAGTCAACGAAACCACAGAAGAGTCCAGAGGAATGTTATAAATAACACTGATATCACTGCAGTGGAAAGACACCATGCGTACATGGCTCCCAGATTCTATGTTTAGCTTGAAATGGATATTTATGTGTCCTGAATTTATAGTTCCATGCAAAACCCAGAATGAGATTTGAGGAACCGTACGACCCTAAATCTACGGCGGTTCTTTTTGGACTGGCAGCAAAGTAGAAGGAGTCTGCAAAGTTTCCATCCAAATGCAGCAATAGGACCTCTTGTCGGTAGTGCTAATAACATGATTTAAGGCTAACACACTCAGCCGTCATGCATTAGTGTTGTCCTTCTGCTAAACCACTAAAACACCACGAATAGCGGAAACTTGTGATAATAATAATCTAACCTTTATTGAAATTCCTTCTCTGTATTTGATCCATCCTGTTCATAGTTAACCTTAACTATACATACTAGGAGCAGTGGACTGTCACAGTACAGTGCCTGGGGAGCAGTCAGGGGTTAAGGGCCTTGTTTAGGGACCCACAGTGGTGGTGACTGGGACAAGCGGTCACCCTTACTTTCCCACGTCAACCTCTTGCCAGTCTGGGAGCTCAAACTGGCGATCCACCAGTTACAAGTTCGCTTAGGCCGCCACTGCCCCCCACCACTGCCCTGTAGCAGGTTTGACCCCATTAATAATGAGGATCTTTAAACACAAAACCAAAACAGGAGGCGTCTCTCAGCGCTGTGCAACAATTTCATAGTGACAGTATTCACAGTGGGCAGCACAGTGGCTTGGTAGTTAGCAGCGTTGCCTCACAGCTAGAAGATCCCCGTTTTGCGTCCCGGTTAGGACGCCTGGAATCTTTCTGTGTGGAGTTTGCATGTTCTCCCTGTGCATGCGTGGGTTCTCACCGGGTACTCTGGCTTCCTCCCACAGTCCAAAAACATGCTGAGGTTAATTGATTATTCTAAATTGTCCGTACGTGTGAATGAGAGTGTGCTTGTTTGTCTCTATATGTAGCCCTGTGATAGGCTGGCGACCTGTTCAGGGTCCAGATAGGCTCCAGTCCCCCCGTGACCCTACAGAGGATTAAGCGGTGTATAGATGATGGATGGATGGAATATTCACAGTGTTCACACCGGGTCCTCACAGTACCATGGACAGTCAGTCAGTCAGTCAGTCAGTTTGTAAAAGGCCAAGATTGCAGCATCGGCCTTAGCTCCACTGACGCCGGCAACTCCTGGGGAACTCCAATGTGGGCATATTCAGTCCACTCTGGCTGCTGACACTGACGGCCAAAGAGGATCTTTTTCGATACTGAACGGCTTTAAAACGCCGACTCTGACACGCGATCGGACGCTGAGGTAAGTTGACGTTCTTTGGCTCATCTGACTCGCAAACCGGCATCTCTGAGACGTGCCCTCATATATATTTTCCTGGTGGTTTGTTTCAAAACTGCGCAGGCTATGTGGAAAGTTGTGGATTGGTTTATTGCATGATTGTGGATGGTAACTGAGAAAAACGTGAATGAATGTGGGCAGCGATGTAGTTCTGACAGCGGTCGCTACGACGTAGAAAAGATGGGACTCACTATCAACAATCAACCTCAAGGTCAGAATCCTTTATCCAGTAGTCGTTAATATAAAACCCATAAGCTGCGGAGTCCCTGGAAAGCTCATCATTTTCAGTTTTACTCATTCATTACTCAAACATTTTGTTTCGCCATCTTACAGACAAACCCAACCTTCGACTGTTGTGCTTAAATCAAAAGCAAAATAATGAGCAGTCTGGGCTTCATCGCGTTGCTCAGGGAGACACCAACAGAGCTCGACAGGGAATGTTTCTTCTCCCGGACGTTCCAGGAAACTGAGCAGACAGTCTTCCAGTCACAAACCCACTGTGTTGCTCCTTAGAAAAGGGTGACACCGTGTATTCTTTGTGTCATACTGAGGCCTTTGGATGTAACCCATGAATGAATGAAAGGATGACTCAGTCACTCCAATCCTCCGTCATCACCACTCCTTGCAGCTCTACAAAAAGTTACGGTGAAACTGAATCTGACTTTAAGTTAAATTGGTGGTGAAACTTCTCATACTTGGATTATATGTTGGAAATCAGGCAAAATAAGTGGTCTTGGGCTCCGGTTTCACCATTTTCTGACAGTTTATATGCTAAATGATTGATCAGTCATTTGAAAAGTCATCATTAGCTGCTAATTGACGTGGCTGACAGGGCTGGAAACTTGGCTCCTGGGAGGAAAAGTTGAGTTAAAGAGTTTGACACGCACCGTAGAGAATGACAAGAGCCTCCATTCACAGCACAGGAGGAACTGTGCAGTTTGAGATGTGACGCTGGAAATTCAGACAGTGCGAGTGGATTACTCAGGCAGGAAGCCCATCCTGTTTCACAAACGCAGCTAAGACGTGGAAAATTCCCATGTTTTCGACACATGTCTATCTCTCACGTTTGCGTTTTCCGTCGAAGCTGAAACAATTGTTAAATTTCCTCTTTGGATGATGAAACTTTCACTGGAATCCTCACAAGGGACGTACTGCAACATCGAATCCAAGTACTTCACGCTGAGAACAGCCAAAAATCGCAATATAAATGGGTGTAATATGAAAACAAGAGTTGAGAGACGTGAATAAATTGCCATCGACCTGCATTCGCTTGTCCATCCAAAATGCAACACAGCGAATTGAAGTAACCACGAGGAGGCCTGAGGCATGAAATACCTTCTGTTGTGCAACTATTCTGCTCGGCCTGTTATCTAGCTGCTGGATCGATCCTACGGAATCATTTTTCTTTAGTGGGCTGGTTAAATGTTCAATTGAAAACAGATTTTTTTCAAACCATCTACCGTTTCTGCCAAAGGGCATGCACATACATGAACCCCAGTAATGGATGACCAGTAATGGATGCTGCTTGGCTTCGTGTCGCAACACCCACCGCTCCATACGTACACGCATGATGGAGAGTTAGTCATCTGTACGTCAATAGCGGTTAAATATTTCCTTTGAAGTGCGTGTTTTGCTTGAAGCAGGAAACACATGGAACTCTGGGTAAATCATGTGATTTTTCCATTCACTTGACAGGTGACAGACTTCTGTCCTTCTCCGGTTTCGCTTCAGCCTCCCCGAGAAATTCATCCCGACTGTTTTTTTCCCCCCTTCATCACCTGAGGCAGATTCCAGTAATTGAATCAATACCATCAATTTCATTGTTTACCCTTCTGGTTGGCTTCTGGTTTCAATCCAGTATGTCCAAAATTAGGCCAACGTGTCCATTTGTTGTTGAGTTAACATTTATGGATGAAACAGTGTGTTTTTCACAATGTTTGTCCCCAAGTGAAGGGAAATGAGCAGATTTTAGCTTGATATTCAGTAAAAAGCAGATATTTTTCAAAAATGTTTTCATGCATGAGTACCTGGAGGGAATCTAGTCCAATAACGTACTCACATCTCCTTGCAGGGGCTGTTTAAAATGTTATTTTATGAAAAGCTGTGTCCTTGTGAGCAATGGAAGCATGGCTAGTTGCATACAAATAAATTATTCCTTCAAGTACTCACAATCAAATATGACACGAAGCTATAAAATCTCCCCGACTCTGTTTAAAAGCGCTCACTCACACAGCATGCATGCAAAATGCTAATGGTCTAGTTTTGTATCTATTAACATGGTGACCTCCACAGAGCAATGCGCCTGGGGATATTAACAGCGGGCCATTTGACAATAATGGGACCTTTAATCTGAGCCTGAGCCAAACACATGAATGACATTTCTCAGTCAGTGTTCCCATTCACAAACAGCGGGGGACCAATCACAGCGAGGCAGAGTTCAATTAGATAGAAATGAAGCACATCTGTCGAGGGTGAGGGGTTCTTACATTAGCAGCAGAACATGAGCGAACACAGCCACTTTCTGTAACCTTTGGTGGGCGCTCTGAGGGGAAAGGTTACCAGTGGCCTTAAAATGGTACAATTTATGTTCATACTTAATTTAAAAATACGCTAAATGGCAAAGTTGGTACTAAGTTCTGGACAAGAGCATTTCTCTTGCAGCTCTGGTTTGGTCTCCACCAAGTCTTAGGACAGATATCAGAATCTTTATCGAGCTTTTCCGTTCTTCTTTTCGAGATGCAGCTGCTTTTTGTTTAATATGAAGGGTTGATATGAGAAATGAGACAATATAAAACAGTCCATCAGAAGTAAAGGGAGACAAAACAGTAAACCAAAGACAGGCTTAAAGCTGCCGAGAGATTGGATTCTCAGTTGTTGGAGCACTTGATTCATGTGAAAACGTCACCCAATCCAGGTTTAAAATACTCTAAAAAAACACAGAATGGCTTATTTAATCAGCCCAAGTAGATATTGAGTGCTAAACTTGACCAAAACTATCTTAAGTTCCTCAAACTGGAGCTGATTCTTGACTCAAATTGGCCCAAACACCAATTGATCCAAGACAAGTGTTGCAATTTGATTCTGTATCTTCATACAGTCAGTTAGGACTACCTGATGTGACCTTGTTGGCTTTTTCTATTGGTACCAGTCAGCCACTACAATAAAACCACCTGCTTGATACTATGCAGGACTTCCTCAAGCCACCAAACATCTCTAATTCACTGAGGCATGGACTCCAACCAGATATCTGAAGGAGTCCTTAGACGTTAGCATTGGATCTTTAGGAACACTCAACGATAGCTGCTCTTTTGGAGGCGCTCTGACCCAGGCGTTTAGCAACACAGTTTAGTCACTCAGATCTTAAATTCAAGAACTGACTCTTCACTTTGTGCCTCATGTAGCCCAGCCTTTGACGGGTGCAGCTGTAACAAGATAATCAAGGTTGTTCACGTCACCTTCGCTGACTGGTCTATCCAAACCCTTCCTCTTACTACGTCTATAATCACTTCTAGTCCTTGTATGACTCATAAAAGCATTTCGTATTCTAAACTGTTTCTTTTGACATCCACCAAAAAAGGCATCAAGGAGATGTGCTTTATGTCTTCTAGGAATAAGTTTGGGGCAGTGAACATGACTAGTAATTGCAGGAAAAATAAAATATTGTGGACATTAGTAGAGAAAATGTAGAAAACAAGTAGCCATAGTTAATGTCTGAATGACATTTTCAAGAAAAGACAAGCATCTTTGACACACCAACTTGAATTCCTTAAGTATTAACTAAGTTTTCCAAATTAATCCAATAACATTTTCCTCTGTAATACTGAAAAGGGGTTAAAATGCAGTTTGCACGCATGTAAAGAGGTCTCAAACACCTCATTCATCAGACTAAGAGCAGCAAATGCACAGACATGTGTGCCGGTCATGTGGGCTCAAATATAGAGCAGTGAGCTTAAAAAGAAGACACACACTGACGAGATGCTTCCAGAGGTGGTTATAATTAGACAGTATGGTGTATCCACGATCACGGGATGTTGTCCAACCCAACAACTTTATCTCATGATGCATCCTCCAGTCTGCTTGAGGGAAACAGAAGTCACTGTATGCAAGTGCTGTAGTGGATAAAGGTCATTTATATGATGGGGATCAGATTATCTGTCAAGGAGGCTGTTTGGAAAACCTTTTCTTGTGTGTTTGGAACTAAAAAAGACTGATGCACAACGTCAAATAAAAGACAACACCATATATACATTATATAGCTTGTTTAAAAAAAGAAGAAATGTAATCTTTAGGGATCATAAACCTCAGATAAAACATGCTGATATTGATTTTCATCATGGAAGCACCAATCCATTGCTGCCAATATTCAATCATGCAATTCTTCTCCAATACAGCAACATATTTTGCAAATTAATCGTCCCCAAAGCAGGTTATCCATATTCCAGATTTAGAGCCTATTGAACTAAATATTTCCTGACACTGTGCTGAATTTTAACCCCCGAGTTAAAACCATACGTCATGTGACCTTCGGGTTGCCGTCGTCTGCAAATCTCCTGCCGAGTCCCGGCAACTGTCCCTCCATCAAATCAGGTCATTTGGCCATTTATTTAAAACGCATTCGATACTGCGACCATTTAGCCGCCTCGCACTCTGGGCCTGCACTGAAAAATACATCGCAGTCGCCGTGTAAGCGAGCGAGCCCCTGCTGATTGCAAAATCCATGAAGAAGAATATTTCTCTCGCCTGTGTCTGAACATGTATCGATCCAACGGGGGGCTATTTGTTTGAAATGATCTAGATGATTACATTCCGCCAATCATGCGGCAGTATTGCATACGGTGTGATATATGGATAATCCATCAGCCTACATGTTTTTACAAGATAATATTGGATTTGGGAAGCCCCTTCATATTGGCCGCAGGGGGTTGGGGGGTTGGGGGGAGGGAGGAGAACAAGCTCGCAGTGGAAATTTATGTATCGCACAATGATTGCATTCTCAAACGGAGCAGCTCCATGCGGCCTTTGATGATGGCAACAAACACCACCAGCTGATTTCTCACAGCCGCTCCACTCCCGTATGCATTATGTTGACCATAAATAAACCAAATGCCCCATAGTGTGCTTTGCTAAATGAGCTGAATTACCATCATGAAATAGCCTCCCAGACGCTGGTATTGAGTGGTATCATAGAGTAAATGTGATAATAGATCATGCAAACACAAGAGCTACACCTGCTTTATCCACATCCACGGTGTTCACAGATTGTCTCTCTATTTGAGGCGTCTCGTTGGACGTTTCTCCTGCTTTGTCTTCACTGAAAGGTTCCTGTATGGATTCTCGTCCCTTGTAGAAATGTATCCAGGCGTTAAAACATGAACTAAACTAGCTTCTTGCATTTTCCGATACAAAACCAGACAGAGCATGTGCAATAAATTTGCTCTCAATACATTTGGATGTGTCGTTTTTACATTTTACAAATGAAGCAAAGCAGATTTCATGCTTTAACTAGAAAAGCCCTCAGAGAGCACATACCTCCACCAAGGAGCTTCAGTCCACCCCCAACACAATCTCCCAACTCACATATTTTGTATGGAATGTTGCAGATACAAATTTAATCACATACAGTTCAGATGTCCTACCGACAATGTGGCCTTCACCCCAGTTGACCTAATGAACAGGCGCGGCCTCTAGCGCGGCAGCTCCTAACAGCCTCCCAGCTTCTTAGACAACCAGAGATAAGAATGCCGGCCCAATCGTGCATGTCGCTCAGGAAGGAAAGAGAACTCCGTCATTGTCGCTGTCTGTCGCGTGGAGACCCAAAATGTCATGTGGTCAGAAGGGGTTACCCCAAAAACAAGAGTGCCCTCTGGTGGCTTTTAGAGTGAACCGCATTTAATTGTCCACCTGGTTACACTTACATTAAAAAAATAAAAATTCCTGGATCCAGACGGTGATCCGGATCAGTCCCAAAATTTCATCATTTCTTCCTTGTCCCATTTCACACATTTCCTGAAAATTTTATCCAAATCCTTCCATTAATTTTTAAATGATTGTGCACACAAACAAACAAACAAACAAACCAACATCGGCCATCACATAACCTCCTTGACGGAAGTAATTAACAACATTAGGATGCAAGTGGATCTGAGTTCCTCAGGGCCTAGCTTTCTGCTTTCTCTTCTGTTTCCTGCTTGAATTCACACTGACTTCTTGCTATTTCGTTGAAAAGAAAGGCTTCTACAGACATACTTTCCGTGACCCTGAGTCTAAAATATTAGCTAAGTGCATTCTCAGCTCAAAGCAGCCAGTCAAAGGTCTTCCACATTGTGTTGCCATGTGAGTCTAGAAGCCTCAAATGTGAAATGTGAACACCAACACTCAATGCATTTGTCACATCCAAGGCTTTACTTGAGTGAGGCGGCACAAGCTGCGCCGGTCACACTGGAAACCAGTTGTTCCACTAATGCTCTTTAAAGCTAAAAAAGAAAGAGCCACTTCCTCTGGTAAACTCCTGAGTGGTGATGGTGATGATGACGGACCAATTAGCCTGACTCATTAGCTTTGGAAGAGCATTAGAAAATAAAGCTGTGGCAGGATGGACTCGGCTCTGAGTGTTTTTGCATTATTGATTGAGAATTAATGGCGGAAGCAGCTGTCATTAAAAGGCTAAGGGATGGCTCCAGAAAACCTTAGTAATGGCAATCTGGGCCATTTAAGAGTCAGCTAGATGGCTGTTAACCACTTAAGGGGTTGGAGGATAACGTGAGGCGGAGGAACGGGAGGTTGGAAGACTGACAGACGGCGAGCTGGGTTAGCTGTCGGTGTGGACGGAGATTCAACATTTCATTAATGTCCAGTTCAGTCGGGTTTGGTTTTTGCTGTTGCTGCAAATAAACGTGCTGACTCATTACATGACACTGGATTTGCCTACGTACTCTGATGTCTTTGCACACATTTTCAGTAGTTTATATCATATATTTATGATGGGATGAGCATAAAGCCAACAAAGAAGCAACATTTAGAAAACTTATTGGACCTGGAAGTTCGATGATTTGAGATTGAAGAGTTATATTATAAGACAATAATGGACACGGATGCCTCGAACTCCTTCCTCCTGCCCTCAGATTCAAAGGAAACCCAACATAGGTGTCGACATAAGGCCACAACATCATCCAGTCAGACAAACACTCCCTTAGAACATGGTGCAAGAACATATGAGTGATATATTTGTTCTTGGTTGAGTGGATCTGCATGAGTCTCCTCCAGGTTTCCTCCTACGGCCAATTACCGGAGAAAAGGTGACTCTAAACCGTCAGTGAATGTGATGGCGCTGCTCGTCTGACTTTGTGTCAGCCATGTGGTAGACTGGCAACCTGATTTTTTGCACGATTTGATGGGCTCCAGCTCCGTCACAAACCACCAGGAGAATGATAATAGATGGACAGACATGAGAAAAATATGACGCATTGTTATAAAGTAAAGGATTTATAACTAAAGCCAAGTAGCTTCAACATTACAGGTTCGGTTACATATAACAGCATCACTGATTTGCACTTTGAAAAAAGGTCGTTCTGCTGATAAAATAATCCCCCTAAAGCCACATTCTCTAACTCCGTACTGCCTGTAAGTTGGTATCAGCGAGTCAAGAAGGCAGAAAAGGTGCATATTTGTTTTACAATCATCGTTTCCACTGCCCACCTGCTTCACTGACCCTGCTCCTATTGTATTCCACATCTCGATATTTTCTCAAGATTACCGAGCCGAGCATGTAACAGTCGCAGAATAATGAACGTGTTCAAGGCTGAATGGGACCATTTTTATGTTTGAAACTCAACATCCAGTGACCTCCACCCCCGACTACTCTGTAAAAAGGCTCCTATCAGGGGATCAAAGCCGAACAGCAACAATAGGACATTGTATGTTGAGTGTTACCTATTAACCAGCTACGCTCCAGATAGATTTTTCTGCTCGAGTTCTAGTGGGCTTAACACCCAGACGTGTTTTTGTCTCGGTGAATACCTCAGCTTGCCACCGCGCCACCCACGCATTGCTGTAACATTCAGTTGCTCAACAAGTTCAAAGGGGGGGCTGTGGGCGGTTCGTTTGCATTACAGGTGTGCGTTTGTTTCAGACTTGCATGGCAGCAGCGGCGTGCGCGCTGGGGTATAAAGGCTGCATTGAGTCAGCGGCTGAGCCCCGTTGAGTAAGACGAAAAACAAAAACAGGCAGGTACTTGCAGGAGCGCGGGGATCTGCACGAGGAGGTATGCATTGTAGTAAACTTCATTTTTAGAGGCAGTCACCTGTGTGGGCATGCACAACAACAACAACACGAGCGCGCACACACCCACGAAATGAAAAAACAAAACAAAACACGAGAACCTGCACTAACACACCACACAAGTGGAAAATAATCCAGCTTCATTCATACTTTCGGCTCCCCCGGCTGCACACAACTGCGCCGACACTCGTGCATTCACGCTGCATCCTTCGGTAAACAGACTTTTACGACACCTGCATTGCTGGGATTCTTTCTCCTGCCTGCCAGCGGCACGGCTGTCATTTACTCCCCCCCATAATTACACAGCTGGCTGGAGATGCAAAGCTGTCATCTTCAACCTGAGCAGGACAAAAACAAGCTCTGGAATGAAGAGGAGCCTCGGCGCCTATTACAGCAAAGCAACTTCTAAGAACACGTCCGCCGCTTAAGACATTTGTCCACCAATTAACCTATTTGTCAGGGCTACAAACAACCCCATTAGTAAGTAGCAACGCGTGGCAGTTTGGTATAAACTAATGCTTACTGACGCCTGTCAAACACTTGTTAAAGACAAATGTCGAAGCTGACAAGTCTGGAGTTATGGTTAGTTTGTTCATCAGTTTAGTTTTATGATAACAGGCTAGTTCAAAAATGTATCGCACAGATTCTTCACTTGCTTTTTAATTTGTGGACCGCTGCATTGATGAAGTGTTGCACTAAATAGGCGTCGAGCAAAGAAACAAAGACCCCCTCAGATTAACATTTTCATTTGCACACGCCACGGCCACATAAATAACCGCCATTTGTATTCTTTCTGTCCGACGCTCTTTAGCGCTCTGTCGAACGTTTGATTGGCCTTGATTTATTTGGCTCCACAGCACACACACACACACACACACACACACAACATCAATTCTCAGTTATTTTAAGCGCTCGGGGTCCACCGCTGACATTCGGCCACAGATAGTGATGTGCATCCTTCAGAGGGTCCATCCATCCACGGCTGATGCTCGCACACCTACGCCCAGACGCACTGTAAGGACTGATGCAGCGATCAGCCCGTGACTTGAGTAATGACTGATGTCCTCACTTCTCACTCCCACACACACACACACACACACACACAAAAACACACACCTCTTTACTCTTTTTCACGTCCTCTCCACTCCCTCGCCTCCCTCCTCCTATAATTTACCCCAACCCCTTCCATCCCTCCCCCGTCTCCTCCCCCGTCTCTCACTTATTCCTAATTTCTAAAAAAAAAAAAAAAAACACCCCTCCCACCCCCGACCAGCGGGTGCTCCCCTCCAATCAATTAGCTCATGTTCTGTAATGACAGCAGCTGTGGCCTGGCAGGGCTTCTTCACATTTAAGAGTGGTTTACTGGCCGGAGAGAGAGAGAGAAAACGGATGGGATGTCTCCCATTTACTCGCCCCGGGGAGGGATAGATGGAAGCCTGCATATGTCGGTCCATCTCTGTGCTTTTATTTTTACAGCATCTGGTCTGTGTCAGAGCTGGCCAGCCGGAGCAGCTTGTTTAGGAAGGAAAGGAACAGAAAACTAGTTTGGAATTTTCATTTTAGAGTAAAGTTAAATCTTACTTTTTTTGCGTAGCAGCAGCGTGAACTCAAACAACCCAATTATAAGAAGACAAACGTTCTTCTTTTCAGTAAGTCCTAAAGGAGATGAAGTTAAACGGTCGTCAGTCGTGACATTCTCACCGATGTTTAGCTGATATTTTTGGATTTGTGCTTTGGTTACAGTTCGTCGCTTCCCTCACATCTGCAAAATTGTGACTGTATTTGAACCTGACTTTGATTTGGACAATAAATTAAGCCTCCAGTATCGAAGGGGATCTTTATGATTTAGACGGTTGCATTTTTAGATGATCTGTACCATATCTGTGGAACAAACTGTTTAATATTCTATTATTTTTAATGTTTTGACTGTATTTTAATTTGTTTTCTTTCGGCATGCAATCCTGAACATCCATATTTCCCAATCTATACAGGAGCACATCTTTCCCCTGATATTTGCTGTTCGTGCAATATTTAATTCCATCTCATATCATCAAATTTTTAGATCAGTTTCTGCTCAGCCATCTCTGATTTGCCCTAAAAATGTCTAGCATAAAATATATATGCATATATATATATATATATATAAAGATATTTATGAATTTTAACATAACATACCCAATATGTTAATAGATAAACATTTAGAAGTGGCTTGTCAGCTCACATTCAGCACAGTTTTACTCACATTTAAACACAACAACATGTCAGGAACTGTTGAAGTTTAAAGCCTGAATTACTTTGAAACTTGAATCAGGATATTAAGTGATACTTTTGCTTTTGTGGTAGAACTTGTCAGACCTACTCAATGAGGAATACAAGTTTTTTCATTTTAGTGAGCACGTTTTTCATTTGAGAACGTATTCTATATGTTTTGTTTTATACTGTTATGACATACATGTATACACGGTTCTGAAAATATCACTTTCTGACTTCACAGTTTGTCTTAATTTAAGCTAAAAGATGGGATTTTTCATTGCAGCTTTTTTTCATATTTTAACCCATCCATGATCAGTGATTATTTGATCTACTAGTCTAATATCGCAGAATCTGAACCGAGAGCATGATAAGAAATAACAGAGAAAAATTCAGGCTTTTATCTTTAACAGTTCCTGAGATAATGTCGTCCAAACAGCTTCAAATTTCAATGTGTGATAAAACGTGCTGACAGAAATAGTCTCAGAAAGTACTCGATAAATCAGTCTAAAATTTAGTATATACTATTTTAAATATCTATTTTTTAATTTAAAATTTTTTTAAAGCAAATCAGAGAAGGCCCCTGATGATTTAAGGTGGAATGATTTATTTTCTATCCCCAGTCTGGTTATTTATCTATATGTTGTCCTCTAAGGGGCTTTTTCTCCTGTTCCAGGAGCCAGAACACATCTGAACTCTGGTCACAGCACCAGAACATTCTCCCATTTTCACCGTCCTCAGCTCCTCTCTGTCATCCTGCCTGTGTGGAGAAAGGTTGATCCATCATACACACACACACACACACACACACACACACACACACACACGGGTGGACTCGCCCACAAGAATGTCATTCCAGGGATAACTTGATCCATCACAGATGCTGCTACACTCACAGACGTACGGACCGACACACATGGTGCACATACTGAGAACAAACACACACGTGTGTGTCATTCCAGCCGCTTCATCCATCACACACACACTGACGAAGTGACTTTCAGACACAAACATAAACACACTGTGGATATTAGCAGGTAATTGGACAGTGAGCCGGCGGGGGGCGAGGTGTCCTGAATGATTGTCAGGTTTGTCACGGAGCCAACAGATTCGTCTTCGCTGCTCATCAGTCGCCCAGAACAACTTCAGCACCATCAACCCGCTGGAATAATGGGACAGTCAAACTCCAGAAACAGTGTTCAGATAGCTTCTTTTCTAAATTGGGATGCAGATACAAGAAAAAGCACAAAAAGCTGGGATGTGCCTGCAACATTGTTTTCTTTTTATTCACTGAAATATTATTTTGTGGCTCAGTCACTTGGATCAGCTGATTCCATGAACTATAAGAAAAGCAGGAATGAAAACCAAACGTTGCATTGAGACCATCCTTCCCATGTTATCGTTCAACGCTGGCAGCACTTTATGGAAGAATGTTCTGTGATATGTTCCTTCAACAACAGGCTAAATGTTCCAGCTTTTAAAAAAATTTCACATGAAAGAAAGATTTTTTAAACGTCGGTTTGAGAACGTTCTTTCCTCCAAACATCCTCTGAATGTTCCCATTAAAGCGTTTAACTTGTCTTTTAACCTTGAGGGAGCATTATTTGAAATGACAGCATTGTTTGAAGCTCAGACTAAAATGTTGTTTTTGAAGAAATATTAAAACTAGTGGGTAATGTTGTGGGAATATTCAATGCTTGGAATAATGGGACAGTAAAACTGGGAAAAACTATACAAACAGTGATCGTATGCATTCGTTTCTGATTTGTGATGCAGAAAAACACAAAAAAACTGGGACGTGTGCAACATTTTCACAGCTTACTCGTTGAAATCTCTTTGTTTCTGGCTCATTAGTTTGGATCAGCTGATATCGTGAACTATAGCAGGCTGAAGGACTGATTGTTGAGCATGGTTTTGACTTGTGGCATGAAGTGAATGGAAATCCAAAATAAAATCTTTATTTTTTACTCTGACTCAGTCTGACTCGTCATCTAACCCAGAGAGTTTTTTTTTTGTTCTAAAAACATTCAGAGAAAGTTCTGCAAAATTTTAGTCATGTTTTCGGGGGGAAATTTTTTGTTTCATTGCCAGAACGTTCTTCTTAAAGTCAGGATTAAGTTCTTTAAAGATGTTCTCAAAACATATTGTGGTGATTTCATCAAATTACTTTTAAGTTGAGAGTCAAACCCCATAAAGGTTATAACAAATAAAGGAAAAGGAATAAAAACTTCTCAGTAATCACTGCCGTGCATTTATTTCGGCAAAGGATGTGATATAACTAAAGTGCACTGAACTAAAATAGAAATGCCCCATGTGAAATATTGACGCCACATGGAGTGCGCCACCCAAAGTGAGCGTATACTGTCTGGTACTTGTACTTGGCATGTTGGAAGCAGGAATGTCCACCAGAGCAGCTGAAGTACCCCACTCCTGGTTTTCCCAATTGCTTATTTTATACAGTTTAGTCAATACAACTCAAAAAAATCCATTTTGGGTTTTACTAGTACAGGTAGTCCTCGGTTTATGAACGAGATCCGTTCCTATGACGGGTTGTCAGCCGATTTTCAGTGTAAGTCGGATTTTATACCTAAATTATACCTAAATTAAAACCTTGAGTAACTCCCACTGTAGGAAGCACATGGGGACATAGGGCTGTGGGAACATAGGGATGTGGGAACATAGGGATGTGGGAACATAGGGATGTGGGAACATAGGGCCGTGGGAAAATAGGGATGTGGGAACATAGGGATGTGGGAACATAGGGCCATGGCAACATAGGGCTGTGGGAACATAGGGATGTGGGAACATAGGGCTGTGGGAACATAGGGATGTGGGAACATAGGGCTGTGGGAACATAGGGATGAAGGAACATAGGACTGTGGGAACATAGAGCCGTGGGAACATAGGGATGAGGGAACATAGTGCTGTAGGAACATAGGGCCGTGGGAAAATAGGGATGTGGGAACATAGGGATGTGGGAACATAGGGCTGTGGGAACATAGGGATGTGGGAACATTGGGCCGTGGGAACATAGGGCTGTGGGAACATAGGGCTGTGGGAACATAGGGATGTGGGAACATAAGGATGTGGGAACATAGGGCTGTGGGAAAATAGGGATGTGGGAACATAGGGCTGTGGGAACATAGGGCCGTAGGAAAATAGGGATGTGGGAACATAGGGATGTGGGAACATAGGGCTGTGGGAACATAGGGCCATGGCAACATAGGGCTGTGGGAACATAGGGATGTGGGAACATAGGGCTGTGGGAACATAGGGCTGTGGGAACATAGGGATGAAGGAACATAGGACTGTGGGAACATAGAGCCGTGGGAACATAGGGATGAGGGAACATAGTGCTGTGGGAACATAGGGCCGTGGGAAAATAGGGATGTGGGAACATAGGGATGTGGGAACATAGGGCTGTGGGAACATAGGGATGTGGGAACATTGGGCCATGGGAACATAGGGCTGTGGGAACATAGGGCTGTGGGAACATAGGGATGTGGGAACATAAGGATGTGGGAACATAGGGCTGTGGGAAAATAGGGATGTGGGAACATAGGGCTGTGGGAACATAGGGCCGTGGGAAAATAGGGATGTGGGAACATAGGGATGTGGGAACATAGGGCTGTGGGAACATAGGGATGTGGGAACATTGGGCCGTGGGAACATAGGGCTGTGGGAACATAGGGATGTGGGAACATAAGGCTGTGGGAACATAGGGCCATGGCAACATAGGGCTGTGAGAACATAGGGCTGTGGAAACATAGAGCTGCGGGAACATAGGGCCATGGGAACATAGGGCTGTGGGAACATAGGGCTGGGGGAACACAGGGATGTGTACGTAGGGATGAGGGAACATAGGGCTGTGAGAACATAGGGCCTAATTTTTAAAATTTTCAGTGAAAAAAAAATCTTAGAAATGTGGGAAGATAGGGCTCACCCCTTTGAGATCACGCAACATTTTGGGAACGTTTTATGGCCGAATGTTCTGTGATGTGTTACCTCAACGACAGGTGAAATGTTCCACCTTTGTGAAAACCTCGCATTAGAGAAACCTTTTTTTTGAATGTTCATTTAAGAACGTTCATTTGGAACATCCTCTGAATGTTCCCATTAAAACTTTGTCTTTTAACCTCAACGTTAATGAGAAATATTATTTAAACGTTGTTTGAGCATTAGATTAAGGGATGTTCTATAAAAAAACATTAGCAGAACTTTTAGGTAACATTGTGGGAACATTCAGTGTTTGAGTGGACGCATTAAGGCTTCTATTTCAACATATTCTCTGTAACTAATATTCATATCTGCTGAATAATTATGTCCAGGCCCAAGAGGAGAGTCAAGCTGGGTTTTTTTTCTTCTTCTTCTTCTTCCAAATTCTTGTTACTTCATTTGGAAGCACTGAGGCGTTCAGGGGGAGAATGTGCCAGCGAGCAGACAGACGGAGGAAGTCTCATGGCCCGGTGCTTCCTGAAGGCTTGATTCTCCTCACCTCCTCTGCTCCCATGAGGCCGCTCTTTAAACGCTCCCCGCACACATACAAAACCCACCTATTTCATTTTTCATTTTCAGCAATTTTCTGTGGCTTTGCAGCAATATTGATATAAAAAGACTGCGGGCTCCTGGTTGCTCGCGCCGGGATGGAAGGCACCCATCCGTAGTGCGCCGGGGAGCTCAGCGTTCAACTCAAGAAAGAAAAAAAAAGATATTACAAGGTCCTTTTACCATGCCAATATAACGGAGAGGGGGACACAGTGGCAGGCGTGCTGTTTAAATGTCTGTTCAAGCGTTGCGGCTGTGTGTGTGAGAAAATTCAGCTGGCGGTTTTGACTTCATGTAGAGTTGTTTTGATTGGCTGTCTAAACTGACACCCCCACCACGGTCAATCACAATTTGTTTATGTCATTTTCAAGAATATGGTGTTTTGAAGGAGGGAACCCGCTGAGAATATTGATGCGAAGCCAGCGGTTTATCCAGCACTTTAGTGCAGCATGTAGCCGGTCTGAACGGTGTTTGTTTATTTATTTATTTACTTACTTTTTTTTATGGTTTGCAGGAACTTATTATGACACTGAAACTATGCAGCACCTGTTCAGTTTGATGGAGGACTTTTATCTCATTTGTGCTTCATTAGATAACACGCTGTGAGGAGAGAAAACAGAGAAGAACGAGGACAGGAGATCGAATAAAGCGGTCAAAAATGTACAGACGTCTATGTTTCAGCTCATAAAATGAAAACATTTGTGAAAGGTACACAAATAAATGACATATTCTGATCTTGTACCTCAGTTCTTTAGCTTGAATGGATGGATGGATGGATGGATGGATGATGGATGGACAGATGGATAGATGATAGATGATGGATGGATGGATGGTTAGATGGATGGATGGATGGACGGATGGATAGATGATAGATGATGGATGGATGGATGGATGGATGGATGGATGGATGGATGGTTAGATGGATGGATGGATGGATGGTTAGATGGATGGATGGATGGTTAGATGGATGGATGGATGGATGGTTAGATGGATGATAGATGGATGGATGGATGGATGGATGGATGGATGGTTAGATGGATGGTTAGATGGATGGATGGATGGTTAGATGGATGGTTAGATGGATGGATGGATGGTTAGATGGATGGATGGATGGATGGTTAGATGGATGATAGATGGATGGATGGATGGATGGATGGATGGATGGATGGTTAGATGGATGGATGGATGGATGGTTAGATGGATGGATGGATGGATGGTTAGATGGATGATGGATGGACGGATGGATAGATGATAGATGATGGATGGATGGATGGATGGATGGATGGTTAGATGGATGGATGGAGGGATGGTTAGATGGAAGGATGGATGGTTAGATGGATGGTTAGATGGATGGATGGATGGATGGATGGATGGATGGATGGTTAGATGGATGGATGGATGGTTAGATGGATGGATGGATGGATGGTTAGATGGATGGATGGATGGTTAGATGGATGGAAGGATACTTTATTCATCCCACTTAAGGAATTCAGGAAACAATGTACAAAAATTAACGTTGAAGTCATGCTGGTTGAAGGAATAGAAATAAGGTGCCAAAAATACTGGTATTGACAAAAAAGGTGCAAACATTGCTGATATTTACAATAAAATAATAATTAATTCATTATTGCTTTATTGCAGAGTTGAGTTGAGAAACAGTTGAAATACATAGGTGATATAAGTGATGCATGGTGGCATAACTTACTACACTTTGCACTCCAAGTTCAACTTAGAGCCTTTTCTTCCCTGACTGATGACCAAACAAGTGTGTTTTGCTCACCTATAAGTGATCAAATTTGATTTTACTGAGTGTGAGAGCACCTGCTACGATTGCACTGTGAACATTTTACCAATGTACTTTATGAAAAAGTGCAAAATGAGTCTTTAAAAGTGTCATGAATGCTGATAATGAGCTTGGATGCAGCAAATTGACTCCAAAGGCGCCAAACCTTAACTGCAAAACTGGGATACAGATCTGAGACAGCATCCAACCTCACACAGGTTCTACTTCTAACATACAGGAGTTGGCTTTTAGATAGGGTTCCAGTAATTATTATGAAATAACAAAGATGTAGGACGTCACGCTGTGTGGCGTTACATACAAAGCAGTGAATTCCAGCGGCATTAAACACCGAGATGCTGCACTGACACCGCCTGCTGTTTGAGTTTTTGTCTGTCGTTAAAATCCAGCCGTTAAACAGCACAAGGAATGCCATCCTGCTTTTTTTTTCTTTTTTCCTTGGGAAAATTGTACCTCAAACAGTTAAACACCTTGTTTGCGGGCTGTAAAGTTTAATTCCAGGTTGGCCTCATGCCACAGCTTCACACTCGTGGTTTTCTGCAGTCAACAGCCTCCGATGCCAGAATCTCTCAGCTGGAAGTCAGCGGAGCTTTTTGATCAAAACAGATTAACCTTTAATACGAAGGAGTATAGAAATTACGCGCAATATATCCGGCATGCGAACAGATTCCGGACTAATAAGCGTATTAGTATTGTGGGAGCATATCAGTGGAAGCTCATCGCACCAGTTTGCATCGCTAATCTGATGAAATGGATGCAACGCTGGAAGTCTGTTTAAGTGCAAGGAAAAAAACTTCCTGCATGAGAGAGTCATAATGTGTTTTTCTAAAACTTTGAAGTCAGTGTGATCTGAAATAACGATTATGTACGCTTTATGGCTCGTAGTTTGTTCATTACATCAGACTGCTTTGCTGATAAGATTAAACGTCTTTAAATTTTCAGAAGGCATCTTTTCAAATCAGGATATCTCTCTGCATTAGATGTCGATCTAAAGTTGCTCTCTTTGCTGCACTCTGAAAAAGTGGTTTTGACAACCTCTAATGAAATTATGTTCAACCATCAAACCACCACTGGGTCGGGAGAATTTGGCCTTTCCTCTACAATCAAATGTATTTTTTTATTTTTTTCCATCTCAACTGTCTGAAATTGTCCAGGCAACTGTGAAATCCTGTTAAAAAAATAAAGTTATCGAACCCATTTCATGAAGCTACCTCAACTTAAATTTAGTTTTAAGTCAACATACAGAAATTTGAGTTTAAACTACAAACTATAATAAAAGTTGATGCAATTACCAACATTACTGTGTCCCTCCAGGAATTTGCGATGTTGCGATCGCAACAAATAACGCAAATTCAACCAATCTCCGTGAATCCTGCGCGACCTTGCAATTTTGCCTAATCACCGCAACTTTTCCGCAATTTCGTCCCGCCTCCTGTGAGTTCCACCAATCACAGCAGTCCCCAGCGCAAACGTAATGCACGTACGTCACCAAATTCACTTCCTTGTTTATGGTTTGAAGATGCAGACATGTGTGATAGTAATGATTCTCAGTTACCAACAAAAATTACTGCTAAAGACCTGCAGAACAATTCCCTGATGTTCTTCACCAAAGCGGAGGTAAACTGTTTTGCATCTCGTGGAATATTGAGGTGGAACACAAACCAAATTCATCGATTGACAAACACTTTTCTACCGTAAACATATGAGGAGAATGGGTGAAACCAGCGGACCACAGACCAGACAAACCACCGTGATGAAGCTGTTGCATCCAGATCTGTGGCAGCACTGAAACAATGAAGGTCAGTTAGATTAATTAACTGACATGACGAGCTGTGAGCGTGTGTGTGTGAACACGCGTGTGCCAGGATGTGAAATTAACTTTTTAAACGTTTAAAATTTTTAATGAATTATACAAAACAAAGGAAAATTCTGAAAAAGTCTGAATGCTGTATTACTGTACTGTGAGTTTATACAGCTCCTTTTAAAGAGCTCAGGTAGACAATTTTTCCTACAAGGAAGGAAGGAATCAGTGTCCAGCAGTGACTCTGATTGTTCGTTACAGCACGGAGACAAAAAGCTATTTCTGTGCTCCATCCTCGCTACTTCACCATCGCCTGGACCAACGGACGTCTGGGCTGTGATGACCTCCTCCTCGCTGCTTCTGAAGTATTTTGTTCCATTTCCTCCGTGGCTCGTGCCAGCAGAAGGAATGTCCTATTTCCTCCTCGGGGGAGGGGATCCACGTCAATGGTTCAGATACTCATAAAATGAGCCGTGGGGGGTCGGTGATGGGAAATGCAACTTCTGTCTTTCACCAGAACTTAAAGTCTCCCATGTCCCAGGAACGTGTACTTCAGGTGTCAGCTCAGAATACTGCTTAGACTGGTAATTACACCATGTTCTTTGTTTTTATCTGTGATCCAAATTGGCTGGTTCAGTGCATGTAACTTTAAATCCAGATTTACTATGTCCTAATACATACCATGTCAAAAACACCCGCATGTCCTTCTGCATCAGGGGTGCCAAACATACGGCCCTGACTTTGCAAAGACATTAACTGCAAATTGTAAATTTGTAAAACTAAATTCAACCCCTTGACACCTGAATTTTTTTTTACAGTTATATAAAAAGATAGTTATTTGTGTTTTTGCTTTCAAGTTGATGCTAAAGTAAGTGGAGTTTGCTCATTTAGGTATGATGCAAATTAGCAACAATCGGCAGTAAGGGATTAAAATAATCTCTAGATCTTGACAAGTCGTTCAGCTGGCATAAAACAAAACACTGTGTTGTTCAGTTGCAGATACCTGTCACTAGACATTTTATGCCTTTGTAGATGTAAATGTGATCCGTACATTGTAATGCTCATGTGTAAATGATAAACTGAGACATAATAGTATTGAAATTTAATTTATTTCCTCTAAGAAATTTAACAAAAACAAGTGCATGAATATTATCAGAATGTACTTTTTTGCACTAAAACAAAGGGAACATTTTGGGGTTGTCGTTATTTACAGGTTATCATGCTGTGATTTTACTGGTCCAGTCTGCTTAAGATCAAATTGGTTTGTATGTCGTCCTTGAACTGAAGTGAGTTTGACACCTCTGTCCTACTTTATGTTGATTTTCAAGATTTTCTGGCCATTTTGACTCAAATCCTCTCCACAGTTACTTCATATTTCTTTTGTGGCGTCTCGTGCGAGCACAAACAGACAAATGGCAGCTTATTTCACACTGCAGACTGCGATGGTTAGAGCTTAAGGGCACAATATTATGACGAGGTAGCATGTCTTAGTTGTAGGCATACCGCATGAAACAGTATGTACTTTACAAGGACAGCTGTGGTACGCACTGGATGTAAAAAGAGGTGTGTGATTTGGAACGCGGCCAGGAAGTAACTGAAGCTGGGTTTATCCTCTTACAGCATCACAACAAGCTGCAAACCCGACTGGCTCGTCCAGACACACACGTTGTTGTGTATGGTGAAAGACAAGAAGCAAATGTTGGTTCTCTTGGGACTCTAAACACACTGGGGACAAGTAATCATGTTCAAAAACAATGAAAAACTAGATGTTGCATGCTTTGGCCCCTTTACCTATATACCCTATATAAACATGGCGCCCCCCGAGGCAGACGTGTTTGCTCGCTCCGCTCTCTTATGCCGGCTTTTTGTTATTGTTTTAGTGTGTTTTCTTTTTGCTTTCTCTGCGAAATGCCATGCACTGACAACATACAGCAGGCAGGCACTACTGGACATTGGTAGCTTAAATAATCACCGGGATTTTACCGTCTTTTTACCACCGGAGCTACAAGTCATTGTTCGCTCCCGCAGCCGCCATTCCCACCCCCACCCCCCTGAAGCTGCACCGCGCTCGAGCGAGGACGCTGACCCCAGGAGGGTGCTCCGGAGACGGCGATGCAAGCGAGGGAAGAGGGCCGGACTCCACGCAAGGCTAAAGGCCCGTGCCAGCCGACCACCGCTACCCAGCCTCCTACTCGCTAACGTGCGGTCACTGGACAACAAACTGGACGAGCTAAGAGCCAGGATTTCAACCCAACGGGAAATAAGGGAGTGCTGCGCCCTTATTTTCACAGAGACCTGGCTTTCGGACAAAATCCCAGAGTGTGCCATTCAGCTACAGACTCATTCCGTTCACCGAGGAGACCGGACTGCAGCCTCCGGTAAGGCTAAAGGTGGAGGTGTGTGTGTGTTTATCAACAACTCATGGTGTGGAGACATACAGACTGTTCATAAGCACTGTTCACCCGACGTGGAGTTTTTATTACTGAAATGCCGTCCCTATTATCTACCGAGGGAATTCACTGCTGTGTTTTTGGCCGCTGTTTACATCCCCCCGCGAGCCAATTCCGCTACAGCACTCGGCGCACTCCATGACGTCATCAGCGTGCTGGAGACGGCTCATCCAGATGCTGTTTTCATCACTGCTGGAGACTTTAACCAGTGCAATTTACGGACTGTATTCCCCAAATACTATCAGCATGTGGACATTCCCACCCGTGAAAAGAACACCTTGGATCATGTTTACAGCAACATCCGTAATGCATACAGGGCTGCACCCCGCCCCCACTTTGGACACTCTGACCACATCTCTCTGTTTATGTACCCAGTATACAGACAGAGATTAAAACAAGCAAACCCGGCCATAAAACACATCCAAGTCTGGAACTCAGAGACTGAAAGCACCCTGCAGGACTGTTTTGCTGTGACAGACTGGGATGTGTTTAAAGCTGCAGCCACTCTGGAGGACTCCTGTGTCAGTGTTCAGGACTATGCTGAGTATGTGACTGGGTACATTAGCACTTGTGTTGATAACATCGTACCCACCATACAAGTCAGGAAGTTCCCCAACCAGAAGCCCTGGATAAACACTCAGGTACGTAACATGCTGCGTGCTCGCTGCATTGCATTTAAATCAGGCAATGAGGCCGAGTACAAAGCTGCCAAATACGGACTGAGGAAAGCCATCACAGCTGCAAAGAGGCAGTACAGAGAGAAGCTGGACGGCTTCTATTCCACTGCTGACTCCGGGCGGATGTGGAGGGGCTTGCAGCACATTACAGATTACAGGACTACCACCAGCACCATCAGCTCCACAGACAGCCTACCAGATGACCTCAATGCATTCTACACCCGCTTTGAGGCTACAAACAACAACACAGAGACACACACACACACCTGGACCACCGGACCCCCTTCACCGCCACCAACAGTCTCATCAGGTCAGGTTCACAAAGTCCTGAAGAGGATCAACCCCCATAAGGCAGCAGGACCAGACAACATCCCTGGCCGCGCTCTCAGAGCATGTGCCAACGAGCTGGCTGATGTCTTCACTTCCATCTTCAACCTTTCCCTCAGCCAGAGCACAGTCCCCTCCTGCTTCAAAACCACAACCATTGTCCCCCTCCCCAAGAAGAGCCCACCTACCTGCCTGAATGACTACAGACCAGTGGCACTCACTCCAATCATTATGAAGTGTTTTGAGAGAGTGGTACTGGCCCACATTCAGAGCAGCATACCGGACACACTTGACCCCCTGCAGTATGCCTACAGGCCCAACAGGTCCACCTCAGACGCCATCTCAGCTGTCCTCCACTACTCCTTGTCCCACCTGGAAAACAAAGACTCCTACATCAGGATGCTCTTTGTGGACTACAGCTCCGCCTTCAACACGGTTGTCCCCCACAAACTCACCCACAAACTGTCAACACTTGGTCTCCACCCCACCCTCTGTGACTGGCTCCTAGACTTCCTGACTGGCAGGCCCCAGTCTGTCAGGATTGGAAATAGGACATCGGCCAGCATTATCACAAATATTGGAACTCCACAGGGATGTGTCCTCAGCCCCATCCTCTACACCCTGTTCACATATGACTGTGTCGCCTCCCACAAAGACAACATCATCCTGAAGTTCGCTGACGACACTGCAGTGATAGGACGCATCACTGCAGGGGACGAAGCGGCCTACAGGATGGAGGTGGCCGGTCTGGTGTCATGGTGCGAGGACAACAACCTCACCCTCAACACAGAAAAGACGAAGGAGATGATAGTGGACATGAGGAAGGAGAGGAGACCTCATCAGCCACTATTTATCCGGGAGCTTGAAGTGGAGCGGGTGAGCAGCTTCAAATACCTTGGGGTCCACATCACTGAGGACTTCTCATGGACTTCCAACACCACACAGTTGGTCAGGAAAGCTCAACAACGGCTGTATTTCCTGAGGAGGCTGAGGAAGTTTGGCATGTCAGCCAGGATCCTCAGCAACTTCTACAGCTGCGTTGTAGAGAGCATCCTGACCAGCTGCATCACCGTGTGGTACGGCAGCACTACTGCTCTGGACCGCAAACGCCTGCAGAGAGTGGTCAGGACTGCTGAGAGGATCACCAGGACTCCACTGCCCTCTCTGCACAGCGTCTACCACCGCAGAGTCCACAGGAGAGCTGCCAGCATCACTAAGGACACCACCCACCCACAACACGGACTGTTCACACTCCTGCCCTCAGGACGGAGGTACAGGAGTGTGAAATGCAGGACGACCCGCTTAAGAAACTCTTTTTATCCCACTGCCATCAGAATCCTCAACAACTGACCGGATTCTACTAAAGACACTTTAAAAATCCATACACTTGAACTGCAGTTATCTTCTGTTTACATTTTCTTGCACTACTTTGCACTAAAATACACTTTACTGTTCATATTTACATTGTTTTTTCTAAATACACTTTACTGTTCATATGTACATTGTTTTTTTCTTATTTCTATTTTATTCTATTTTATTTGTATATACTATTTTTATACTTGTTGCTGGTTATCTGAGTGGACAGCAAAGTAAGAATTTCATTGTGCAGGGAAACGTGTTTCTTACTGTGCACTTGACAATAAAACTTTGAATCTTGAATCTTGAATCTTTACGTCAGGAGAAACATCTTGAAATTTAAACGTCTTAGAGCCTAAATGAGGATGCCTGCTTATTACATTGCTTGCAGTGACAATGCCAGCATACCAGTGTTCAGAAGGTTCTATGTTTGACATCTTTGCTTAGCATGTTTTCGGTCAGTTGAAATTTTGACCCGGCTATGGCACCAGTTCTAAAGTTATCGTCAAAGTTATTACAATTCATCCTATAAAGATCACACATGTCTGTATCACTAATATAAATGAATCCCTAGTTGTTGTAAGAAAATTTGCTCCAAACCAAAAAAAATGTGGTGCTAAAGAAAAAGTTATCGGATCACCAAAGCCAGTAGGAAGCAACTTCAAGGTAATCAAGTACTAAATTTCATTGGAATCTGTTCAACTCAACTACAGCGGTTGACCAATGGATGGGCTAGCCAGTATTTCCATTTGTAGAGCAACAGAGGTAACATCAGTGGTATTCTGGACCAGTCTTGCATTTTTCTTCCACCATGGTTGATTTTTCTTGAACATCCTCACAGCCTCACTCAACAGTTTCACACATTAAACTTCCCAAATCTGCAAAACTTAAGGCCCCATCCACACGAAGACGAGCACAAACAGTCCATCAAACCGGTGTATCGTCAACACCAAGCCGGCGTTTTGGGGGTCTAAAAACAATAATTTCTGAACCTAGGTCCCAGAGTGCAAAGATCTGAAAACGCCATTTACGTGGCACCGTTGTTACACCCTGTCCGCTTCTTTTTCTGACACGCTATCGTCATAGCTCCACCTCTCGATAAATGCGCCAAACTCAGAAAACGGCGACAACAATGGAGCCATATAGTGCTGCGTATGTACTGCTGATAGTTCCACCTCATCGTCCATCCAGACTATGTTCTATATTTACATCATATACAGATTTTTGTGCATGGCTAATGTCCTGCCGCTAGTTTCGGCTTGTTTCTGTTACGGCGTCGTAGCGCCACCAACAGGCCTGGCATGTGTTTGACATCGTTTTCAGGCGTATCAAGTCAATTCGTGTGGACGGACACATTTACTGAAGCAGCTCCGTCTTTATGAAGGATGTTTTTGAAACTATAAGTGATCTGACTTCGTGTGGATGGGACCTAAGTGAAAAGACAAGGGCTCTGGAATCCACTAGTACAGATGTGGAAATTTATAAAACTAGTACAAACTAGAAATCTGCATGGATATTTAATTCTAAAAAGTACTTCCAGCTCAAATTGATGCTTTTTAAACAAGTCTGAGTGCCACAAAAACCAGTAGTAGCCCATTAGTGCCTTAGTGCATACACCAAGATGGTCTACTCAAGAGGTAAAAGACTTGAGTTGACACTTACTGCCGTTAAGGAGACTTCTTGTCTCCACCTTTCTCCCTCTTGAGCTTTGATTTGCCTCTTCATGCAGTTGGTGGATATTTCCAGCTCTTTCTCAAACCCTGCGCCAGAATTTTAAAGTGAGCGTGTGAAGGAAGACCTCCACGCTTTGGATGGGACGAGTTGAAGCTGAACTCAACAAAAAATTTCGGTGCACTAGATCGTTGCAAAGTACACGTTGAAGAAAAACTTTCAAAGGCTCCGTGGAAGAAAAACTAACTTATACTAATGGACAGTTTTATGGTTTTTTTTTTTCATTTCGTGCAGGGAATGGAGAGCAGTGAGGGGGCGTGGGTGAAAACTGTGCACACATTCTGCAGACTCTGTCACTCGGGGCCCGGGCTCGTCTCATCACAGCTGTTCCACGCCCACATACGGATAACAGAGCAAGGAATATAAAGTATCCAAGCCAGCTACAGCAAACTTTGGCAAACTTCGCAGCCATGTGTTGCAGAAACCAGGGAGGAGCATCTGCGTCTGCGAGCATTTCATAATTTCCCTCTTCTACACTTGGATTACTAGAAGCACTGCATGACTGACGGATGGAGATCTTAGATAGCGTTGTAGCTGTAATGTGGATATGAGAAGATGCACAGGAGAAACCAATAAAAAGAAAACAAGTCACAAAAAATAAAGGTGAAATTTGCATTTTCAAAGAACAGGCTGATTTTTGTTGTGCCTTTTGGTGTATTCCAAGCAGAACAAGCTCCAGAGAGCACACGTCACAAGCTGATATAAACACAGCACCTCTGTATAAATAGTAAAAAATGGGTAAAAGCTGAAGCCCCCTGACAACTGATGTCAAAATCCTGTCACTCCATCGTGTTCTCAGATGACAGAAAAGCACCAGGTTTAGAAACCGAGGCTCGGGCAGAACAGAATTGGCTGTCCTGTGTTCGTGGACCCCCACAATGGCTGTCAAAACCACAATACCTGCACTTGATTTGCGATTCTAGCCGAGTTGTACAGCTGGCTAAGTGGGCAACTCATTTTCATTTTATCTTCAGAGCCACTTTGCACAGCCTCTCCACATCCAGCCCAAAGTACTGAGTCAGTAAGTACAACCAGTCAGCTGGCATTGTGCTCCCAGTTCGAACCCCCCCGCCCCCCTCCTGGGTCTACTGAGCTCATTTGTGGGAGCAAATGGGGTTGCGGTGGTTTAAAAATGAGCTGCTGTACGTTTGCCATCAGACTGGCATGTCTGTCCAAAGAGAGCAGTCTCCTTCTTAATGCTGTTGTGGAAAAGACATGAAACTGCTTTTTTTTTTCTTTTTCTTTTTTTTTGGCGAAATTCAGCTGGCACATTTTTTATTCCAGAGTGGCTTACGAGGATTACCACCAGCGCTGACAGCTAGCATGTTGCGGTCTCAGGAAGGAATCACAACACTTGAGAGGCTGCAGCTACAGGAGGCAGCCAGATTCACTGTCAGCCACACATCACATTAATATTCATTTGGAAACTGCTTGGAAATTGAGCTCCTAATTTCATGCAAAGATGCCGGCAACAGCAATCAACTCTTTTTCTGTTTTTTTGCCAATTACCAGTTTGTCACGGTGGATGTTTTGTGCTTCGCGGGGAATGTAAAAGGGCCGTGGTTGTTTATACTGCCCATGCTTTCCGCTGATGGATGAAACCTTGGCGACGTCACTCAGAGGTTTCCTGAACAGATGTTTTGAAGATCAGTGTGGAGGCTCTGGTTGCCACCATATTGGCAGTGACTGACTCCTCCTTACTCCCAGCTAATCAGAAAATAAGCAACAAGGCAGAACAAGTGGAGCAGAAAATGCCTCTGAACCGCCTTGTGACCTTACCAAGCAGCCACACCACTATTAATGTGTAACTTTAAGACCTAATAGACCTTAAATGGGTGGGTTATATAAAAATTCACCCCCCGTAAAGTTGTCATGAGTCGGGAAATTAGCTATAGAGACCAAATCTGCGTTTTGTACAAGGCTGCAAATGTGTTTATTTCTGCTGTAAAGTTGAGCATTTTAACATGGGAGTCTATGAGGATGGACTCGCTGCGGTTGGCAGCCTCAAGTGGCCGTTTGAGGAACTGCAGTTTGAGTCTTTTCCACATGCAGCCCAGTACGTTGCTCCTACCTAGGAAGTATTGTGGCATTTTTAAAGCATTAAATGCGACAAGGATGATAAAAAATAACACAGCTTTGACCATCCAGGGTGTCAGGTCCATCTTGTACTTCAAATCAGTGTTTAACGTAAGTATTTAAAGGTCCTCTGAGAGCATTAATTAAACCCCTAAAACTCATCTCTGGGTATCAAAATTGCAGATGTTGAACGTTTTTTCCAATGCAACTAATCCCTTCCAGTCACTAAAATGACTCAGACGTAACTGCACCATTGTTTTCTTTCGAATAAGCAGATCTGTGAAGTCCCTGCCTCCGTCTCCACCCATGTTACACTGCCGAGTTACTCTGCACTACACAATGGCTACGCAATGTGGGAGTGATTCAGCCGTACATGTTGGAACTGGAAGCAGATTCTGAAGAAGAATAGCGACGCATAAAGCCGCACCCTGCGAGATGACGGGATTGGCTCCTTTAATTAGTTACGAATGAAATCGCGGCTGCTTGCATCTTTTCTTGGAAAACTGCAGTTACAAGGCAGAAATACTCAGTCATGCCGCTGGCTGCTTATTTCATGCCATGATTTCTAGCATGAAAAATGTTGATTTTCACCACAGGGAGTCTTTAAACAAAGCTAATTGCATGTCCACACGGAAAGCGTTTCAGGTGCATCCTTCCAGTCATTCCATTCACGTGTGTCCAGTGGAATAGATGCACTCTCATATTAATCAATCCAGCTGCTCACACAGGTGGTCTAATAGCTGGCTTCCTGTGTTTTATGTGCATAACTTAAAAGACTGAGAAATCGCTGAAGCGGTTCTGTGACGGTGCAGTTCAAGCTACCCTTTCTATGTTTTGCACTCGTGTGTCCGTGTGACGTGTTGTCCGCTCATGCCTAAGGTGTAACTGTTTACTAAAGCCCAACTTGAAGGATATGTGAAAAGACTGCCATTGTACAGAGAAGCAAAGTGCAGTGACTCATAAACAGTGACAATGATGCACACTCATGCGTAGTTTCTCATGAATGGCATTAGAGGTGTTGCAGAGGTTTAGCAAACACAAAGGGGTGGAGGAATGTGTGTGAAGAATAAAGGAGGTTTAAATCCTGCAGTATGTATACTCTTGGAACTCCACTGTGCATCTTCAGAAAAAAAAAAATTAAATGCACACACATCAATCTTTTACAGGTGGTCACACAGTCGCAGGACCACACACACCCCCTCCAGCTTCTTCAGTTTCGCCTCCACGAGTCTCCCAGATGTGCAGACCGCAGAGGTTAAGTGGAGCTCAGAGGGAGAGCCCAGCTGTGATGAGGGACCGCAGATCCCATAAGCCACCAGTCTCGGGGCAGGTTGGCACCACAGGAAGCTTTGATAGGAGACGCGGCGCGAGCGGCTCCGCGAGTCCACCGCGGGGGAATATTGGATGCGAGCAGAGAGGAATGTCTTGGCCGGCCTCGCTGGCGTGAGAAGAATATGGTATTGTCTTGTTTGGAACAAGCTGAGCACTGTGCACACGGCCGAGCGCACGCGGTGACATTTCACTCCGAAATATGAAAATGTCTCAAATTTTACTGCGCTGAGCTAATTCAGAGCAACGCACTCCACCTCATGTATGTTCTTTTTCTTCCCCTACAATCAGGACATAATATGATTTGTAACAGAGCAGAGCAAGTCTTCTGTGCCTTTGAGCTGCCTGCTGCTTGTTTGTTGTACTTTAGTGATTTAATCAGAAAATATGCTGCCTCAGTATGTTCTCCGCTGATTATCATAAACTTTATTTAATCAGGTAATGCCACCGAGATTAAGACCTCCTTTGTAAAAGAGACCCAAGCACAGAAAGGGACATCTTTGATCAAAAATGATCAGAAAAAACTACAGTTAAAAGTTCATCCAATGACCTGAGACGTTTAAAGTCGAGGATCCTTTGTCCTTTGTGTTATTACCTCCGCCAAGGAGGTTAAGTGATGGCCGACGTTGGTTTGTTTGTTTGTGTGCAAAATAACTCAAAAAGTAATGGATGGATTTGGATGAAATTTTCAGGACATGTGTAAAATGGGACAAGGAACAAACGTTGAAATTTTGGCGCTCATCCGGATCACGGTCTCCATCCAGGATATTTGGACAATTAAATGTGGTTTACTCTAAAAGCCACCAGAGGGCACTCTTGTTTTTGGGGTAACCCCCTCTGACCACATGACTTTTTGGGTCTCCACGCGACAGACAGCAACAATGGCGGAGTTCTCTTTCCTTCCTGAACGACATACACACGGTTGGACCAGCATTCTTATCTCCGCTTGTCTAAGAAGCTGGGAGGCTGTTAGGAGCTGCTGCACTAGAGGCCGCACCTGTTCATTAGGTCGGATGGGGTGAAGGCCGCATTGTTGGTAGGACATTTGAACTGTATGTAATTACATTTGTATCTGTAATGTTCCATACAAAATATGTGAATTGGGAGATTGTGTTGGGGGTGGACTGAAGCTCCTTGGTAGAGGTATGTGCTCTCTGAGTGCTTTTCTAGTTTACACTGTGAAAAATAGTAGTGGAAACAAAAACAACTTAGCTTTTATAAATGGGAGTCAATGAAGTCTTTCGCATTGGCTTCTCCTTTGAGAACCTGTTGCTATGTCCATCGTTTTTACACAGTTTATGGTGCAGATTGACTCAAAAATTTCCCCATTGCTGGTTTTGTTAGGGCTAATATATGTTTTCCTAAGCCTAAAATTAATAGTTTCTATGTTTACATACTGATATTTAGTAGGTCATCATTGCCGTTGTTAGACAGCTGGTGAAAACTGGAATAGCAGGTAGAGATTGCCATTGAAACTGAACACATTTTGCACTCAGGCAGATAGTATCAAGCAGTTACTGACAAAAGCATGGAATACAGAGAAACCCAGCAGCCAACAGTGAAAACCATGCACCAAATAAAAGAAAAAGGCTTCACTAGCTGATGATGCAAAGTGTCCTGAGATAAAACTGCTGTATTTAAGCCGTCCGCAGGCGATGAAGACGGTGATGAGGAGGCAGAGAGGAGTGAACAGCTGCTTTGTCATGCTTACACACTCTGAGCTGTGAACCAGCTAAATGTAAGAAAAAAGGGGGAAAAAATGCTTTTGTTAACCGTGAGCGTTTCAATACCAGAGTCCTGCTGCAGGTTTGGTCATTTCCTGAAGGAACCAGCACGGATCTAATTAGAGGTGAACTACAGAGTGTAATTGTGAAGTAAATTAGAGCACAGTACGCCATTCATGTGTTCAGGTTGGGCTCCATTCAAGTTATTTAATGTCGTATTACAGCAAAAAGAATGAATGGACGCTGGGTTGCAGTAGTCTGAATTATTTTCAGAATAAAAGCTGGTTATTAAGTCAGATAGGTGTCATTTGATCATTACAGTAATTTAGCTTTGAATTTTTGCTTTTTGTGCACAAAAACAGAAAAGGAAACCTTGAAGGATTAATTAAATGGTTTTGAATTTTAGCATTTTAGCAATACAAATGAGGGAATTATTGATCAGCAAACACGTTGGTTGGAATTTGTTTTACGACAAATTTCTGAGCTGCTTTTTGTCACCAGTCTGTTTCCTTTTCGAGGAATTAGCATAGTCTTTCTGTAGCTAGATTGAATAAAAAATCATCATCATCATCATCATCATAATAATAACAATAATAAACAATAAGAGATTTGTGTCCCATCACAACACTGCAGCTGATATTTGTCTTTCTATTTACTTAAACCACCATTTTTCCCTCAACATAATCAACAATAGCTATTATTTACCATAACCATGACCTTTCCTTCACTGAAACCACACACGCAAGAAAAATACACTGAATAATATATTGAGGTCTGCAGAATTACAAGAAGCGTTCATTTCGTTTTGCTAGTTGTAGATCTAATCTTCTAGAGTTCAAGTTAGATTGAGGACATATGAAGAGGTGATGAAGAATAGGGGTGGGACAAAATATCGATACAGTGATGCATCGTCGTCCCTCCTCGCACAATATGAGTATCAATACGCTGGTGCCAAATATCGACACTTTAATTAATATAATAAGGCGCTCTAATAAGGTGCTCTAAACCCTGCCAGCTGCCATTTCCCCAGCGTCACTACTTAATGACTCCACACGGTGGCGTTTATCACATGAATGAGGGAGACTTGAACTGAACTGGAAGAAGAGTTTGTACAGGTATAATGGAGGACAGCAACACTACCGTAAGAGACGCCCCATCCACGTCTAAGTCCAAAGTGTGGACCCATTTGGGCTTTCATTGAGGGAGCAAACAAGCTGGACAAAGACTATGCCATATGCAAGAACTGCCTCGCAAAAGTAAAGCACACAGGCAACACCACCAACATGTAAACCCACCTGCAACGCCACCATCCTGAACTCCTCGCCCAGAAAGCGGCTGATGCAGCTAAAGTTTCAAGTCAGCCTGCAGCCGTTAATACAAAGTTTAAAGCAAAGATGGCCGCCAGCATTACAACGTCCATCACTGGGTTCATTTGCAAGGACCTCCACCTGTACAGTGTGATCGAAAATGAAGGGTTTGGAAAAATGCTACACACACTGGAACCAAGGTATGAATATATCCAAGTTATAGATATGGTGATGTATCGTTATGTGATTGTCTTGCAGTATATTGATTATTGCAGTACCACTGTATCGTGATAGTATCGGTATCGTGAGTCATGTATCGCGTATCGTATCGTGAGGTACCCTGTGATTCCCACCCCTAATAAAGAATTATTACAGCAACTGATAACTCTTTAATATAAATGATATGTGGGTGTTGTTTTATTGCAGACTCAGAAAATCTGAACATGTTTAGGGTTTTTTCCAAAATGGTTCCCACTACTAAGTACTAATATTTCTGGTGAACTGCAGCTGTAGACAATAAAATGCATGTAAAACCAATATTTTACGGTTCTAGCGTCAACAGTTTTGCCTTTATGGCCCCGTCACGTCTTTACTGTGTCAATGGCTCAGCATCTCTTGTGGTTTCTTACAGATCCTCATGATGAAATTAGTTTCAGCGTACATTCAGACCCTGTCATCTATTGATGTTGCGGATCCATCAGCCATCACTTTGAATGCCAAACAGCCTCCGACTCAGTGGCAGTCAGAGATAGTTCTGGCTGACCAGACAGCAGAGGCTAACTTTCCCTCCATCAAATGCTCCCGACAAAGGCAGCCTCTGTGCAAATGCTGCATTATCCAGTTATTTCATGTTGCTCTGGATCAAGATTCATTTCCCTGCAGACTGATAGAGCGAAGAATGAGTTCAGACCAGAGCTGAGAGGCATGACTGTCTGAGCTTTGTATTTGAACAGCAAACAGCACAGCGGGGGACACAATTTCCAGCCTGCAGGCAAGGAGGCTAATCTCCCAATTAGCTATTAAATGTGCTCATTAAAAACTGCAAAGGCAAACGTCCTGGAATAATACGCAAAAACAAAAACAGAAGATGTTGTTCTCATACATTCTTTGAGGTGAGCAGCGTGAACCGAGCAGCTCCACTACTGTATGTGCAATCAGCGAGTCTTTGAAGGGGCTGCCTGGTTGTGGATCGTTTTACAGGCCTCGCTCGGCTCCCGTGGCGCTGTATATTACACTTGAGCGGGTAGTTTGTTTGATTCTCGGAATTTAACTAAAATGACTCGCTCCCACCTCCGCGTGCTAAAAAACGATCCCTTCTGGAAAAGCACCGGCGCGTTGTGTTCGCGTAGAAATGGTAGTTTGTACTCCTCCTAATTGGTAAATTTATTTCAGGGGTAATGATGTACTGAAGAACAGCTCCGTTCCAGTGTGCTAATCTCTGTATTAATCACCGCGAACCCATTTTAGAGTGCTTTGCTTCGACGCTCAGTCAGTCGAACCCAGTCGAGCTCCAGTTCTCCGCCGTTTTAAGGCCTTTCTTTGTCCACGTGAAAACATTCCCACAGGTACTCAAGGTTACGCAATTTAAAGCAGAGGAATTAAACCACAAGAATGCGCTGTAAAAGCAGGATTAGCTACATGGTTTAAAGAAAGGCTGCTGTGGGGAAATCACAGCAGTATTGTCTGTTTTTGTATTTATACGCGCTGTAATATGAATGGATTGTGTTTACATGGCACACTACATCATGCACATACATATTTTAAGCTTTTTGCATGTAATTTTAATGCAGTCAAGTGAACTGGTGAGTGTTAAGGTCAGGGTGAGAGTCATTCATCAAGACTACGTGGCTTAAAATCACAAGCATAACCATCATGCAAACACATTAATGGTCTTAATACTTCATATTGATGTTTTTTAGCAGTTAATCTCCCAAGCTGTCATCCTGTTTGGCCCAATTTAGTATTTTGATTTTGCTAGTTTTATCCTACACTGATGTTTTACTTTTGTCGCTTTATGCGCACTTTGGTTAAGTCAGGTTGTATTAAACGTGCTATATCAATAAAATTGTATGTGATTTGATTAAACATGGTATTATAATAAATAACAATAATAATACATTGCATTTATAGAGCGCTTTTCAAAAACTCAAAGACGCTTTACAGGTTAAAAACAAACACAAAAAATTAAAGAAATACAGTTGAAAGTGCAGCAGAAAGCAAAAATTCATGGTTGGAGTCTATGTAAGTAATGTATTGTGTATAGTCTATATAAATTGAGGGAGATTACAAGTTGAAAGGAAGAGGTGTGTTTTTCATTTAGTCTTGAAGGCGGTCGGGTCAACGGTATCACGGATATGTTGTGGGAGTGAGTTCCAAATGGAGGGAAAGCTCTATCCCCCCCAGGTTCGGTCCTTGGTCCTGGTGATGGTCAGGAGGTTTGTATCGGAAGAACCCCTAGGAAGAAGAAAATATTTCGCGCCCTCCCCACTCTCCGCCGCGACTATAAATAGTATCATTTGTCTATAAAATTGATGTAAGTAAATCTCTGCATAACATGGTGTCCTTATTAATGTTAAAGAATACAAAAAAGAAATAAATATAGATCAACTTACAACAAGGAATAACTTTATTAACATTGTTTTGTCCGCTGCCAGCATTTTTAGACATGGTAAACACGAGGGCTGGTCCCGAATATTTGAATATCAGAATATTCGTTCGTTGTGGTGGTATTGGGATGACAATTTTGATATCCCGGGCGCCGCCGATCGTCTCTAAACGCAGCCGAGCGCTGCCGAGGCTGCAGAACACCACGGGATGCCGCCGAGGGTCTAGAACGCCGCTGAGGTTCTAGTACGCCGACCTGCCAACTCCAGTGTCACGCTCCGGTGTCACCCCCGGACACCTCCTGTAGTGGATTTGAAATGATACTTTATTCTAGTGCGGCAAAAAAAAGCACCGAACCCAACCCTAACCGCGCCCCACTATTTGAGAAACACTGCTTTAAGGTAGGAGGGGGCCTGGTTATGGAGTGCTTCGTGGGTGAGTAGGAGGATTTTGAATTTAATACGATATGGGACAGGAAGCCAGTGAAGGTTCTGGAGAACAGGGGTGATGTGGTCACGGGAACGGGTGTGGGTGAGGAGCTGAGTTTTGGATGTACTGAGGTCTATTGAGGAGATTGTTGGCTGTGCCGTACAGGATGCTGTTGCAGAAGTCGATGCGTGATGTGATGAAGGCAGTAACATCTAAAAATAGTTATGACTAAACATGGACCATGTATGGCAGGGGTGGGCAATCCTGGTCCTCGAGAGCCCCTATCCTGCATGTTTTAGATGTTTCCCTCCTCAAACACACCTGATTCAAATGACCAGGATCGTTATCAGGCTTCTGCAGAGCTTGATGATGAGCTGATCATTTGAATCAGGTGTGTTGGAAGAGGGAAACATCTAAAACATGCAGGATAGTGGCCCTCGAGGACCAGGATTGCCCACCCTTGACGTATGGGGTTTGGAATCCTTAAATCTGTCAGCTGTGCAGTTAACCGTGCATCAACCACAACAGATTTTTCTTTCTAGTGAGGTCTCATACCCACATAACGAGGCAGTAAACCACACATACTGTCTTCTTAGCAAATCTACACTGGGCATCTAACGCCTGTGTGCAGCCGGTAGGTATAGCAACCAGCAGCGCCAGATCAGGAATCAAAAACAAGTGAGCCTTGCAAAGATACGCCTGAAATATTAAGTCAGACTACATCATATATAACCCCAGAACGGCAGGTTTTATCTGCTATCTCCGATTCCATCTTGGAGATGCACCACTGTGTGCTGCGTATCTGCACGTCGCAACCGTGAGAATATGAAAAGAAGCCGGTCCTGCTTAAAAGAAAAAAAAGTAAATTGGAAAGAAGTTTCAGCAATCGGGTTCATCGCGGAGTATCTCACGGGGCAGCTGAGGACATAAATGGAGATAAAAACCAAGGGGAAACAAACATCAAGATATGAGGCTGGACGCTGGAGAGACGCGCATAAATCCTGGACCAGATTTGATTATTAGGAAGAGAACAAATGCAATTCTGCTGTACTTTCTGGTCTGTTTCGAACACTGTTTGTTCCTGTCTGCTCGAATCACGTCCCTGCAACATGGAGAAATAATTTGTTTACAACTGAACGGCAGCTGCATTTGATTTCTTTGCATCAGGACGCAACAAGAACATGCAGCATGTCGCATGACTTTGCCAGAAGTGGAACTATAACTTATTTACTTTATCTGCAAAATGATAAGAATCTGCTCCTTTCTGTCAGTGGTGTGTTTTCTGTTTACCAAGAATAAAGTAGGAAAAACAGGAATGGATGACAGAAAACAGACAACAACCTCCAGAGGAAGCATCTCTGCCTATTTATAGTTCAGTTATCTTGCGAGAACAACAGATGCTCAAAAGTTCCTAAAGAGTTTTGCTGGATCATCTACACTCATTGGCCACTTCATTAGGTACCTGTTCAGTCGCTTGCTAACACAAATAGCTAATCAGCCAATCACATGGTTGCAACTCAGTGCATTTAGGCGTGTAGACGTGGTCAAGACAACTCGCTGAAGTTCAAACCGAGCATCAGGATAGGGAAGAAAGGGGGTTTAAGTGACTTTGAAGGTGGCATGGTTGTTGGTCTGAGTGTTTCACAAACTAATGATCTGCTGGGATTTTCCTGAACAACCATCTCCAGGGTTTACAGAGGATGGTCCGAAGAAGAGGAAACATCCAGTGAGTTGTGTGGATGAAAATGCCTTGTTGATGGTAGAGGTCAGAGGAGAATGGGCAGACTGGTTGGAGATGATAGAAAGGCAACAGTAACTCAAAGAACCACTGGTTACAACCAAGGAAAGCAGAACACCATCTCTGAACCACAACAACCTTGGAGAAGATGGGCTACAGCAGCAGAAGACCACACCGGGGGCCACTCCTGTCAGCTAAGAACAGGAAACTGAGGCTACAATTCACACAGGCTCACTAGAACTGGACAATAGAAGATGGAAAAATGTTGCCTGCTCTGATGAGTCTCTATTTCAGCTGAACATTCAGATGGTTGGGTCAGAACAACATGAAAGCATGGATCCATCCTGCCTTGTATTAATGGTTCAGGCTGCTGATGGTGTAATGGTGTGGGGGATGTTTTCTTGGCTCACTTTGGGCCCCTTAGTACCAACTGGTTTAAACTCCACAGCCTACCTGAGTATTGTTGTTGACCATGTCCATCCCTTTATGACCACAGTGGACCATCTTGTGATGCTACTTCCAGCAGGATAATGCTCCATGTCTCAAAGCTCAGATCATCTCCAACTGGTTTCTTGAACATGACAATGAGTTCTCTGGACTCCAACGGCCTCCACAGTCACCAGATCTCAATCCATAGAGCTCCTTTGGGATGTGGTGGAACAGGAGATTGGCATCATGGATGTACAGCCAACAAATCTACAGCAACTGCGTGATGCTATCATGTCAATATGGACCAGAACCTCTGAGGAATGTTTCCAACACCTTGTTTAAAGTAAGTCACGAAGAATTAAGGCAGGTCTGAAGGAAAAAGCCAAGCTTTTACTAGCAAGGTGTACCTAATAAAGTGGCCGGTTTAGCTGTGGATTAGGGGCATTTTGAATGTTGACATGCACAAAAACAGCAACAGCAGTCCGACTTACTACACTGGTTGAAGCAGGAAAGCAAAAACAAACACGGCGAGCAGCAACATGAAAACACCTAAACGATCGTGGTCGCATCTATAAAAGCTCGACGTCATATTTATGCGAGACAAACGGGCGTAAAGTTAATAACCTCGCAGCTGTTGCGTGTCATAAAACTCATTTCCAGGTCTCGTGAATCGCTGGCAGAAAGTTTAGCTCCAGCAGGTCGAGGTTAAATCAGCCACAGCGACACAGAAGAACTGAACCAGAACACCACCAGGACACCACCACAGTGCAGCACAAGCTGTGATAACGCATGCTGAATGTATGCACCCTGCAAATGCCTCAGAGCAGCCTTGAATTGCACAAACCTTTCAGGCCAGCTACGGAATAAATCACATGATACCGCCAATAAAGTCAGTTAAGGACGGAGGCAGAATCCTTGAATGACCCTAAGTGTTTCTTCAGTTGTGTTCTCCAAGAATCTAAAGCAAATCCAGCTGCGTTCGGCTCAGCATTCCTACATATGGGCCTCAGGGGGTCTTTGTGCTGTAAAAAAAATCACTGTAAACGTTTAAAGAAAGAAAACATCTCTGCAAAAGAGCATCTGAGAGAACAGGTAAAGCTCTCAGCCGCCGCTAAACTGCATTTCGTTGTCTCAGTGTTCCGTGCCATGACAATAAAGTTGGATCTAATGTGAAGCTAGACGCAAAAATAGAGCTTAAATCACAGCATTTGTGAGCATGAAGAGAGCGCAGTGCCCTGATTTTTCCATAAAGGATCATAATAAGGAAGTTTTAATACACGGTAAATCACATGTGCACATGCAGAGCTGAGTGTTTGTCTTTATTATAACGCAGCAGACGATCTTTCCTCCATCATATCAGGTTTTACCGAGATGACATTTCCCTGACGGTCCCCCTCCGACGACACGACCGTCACTTAAGATGTGAGCCGTAAATGTGGGTTTGTTTGTACCAAGAGGTGACACTGAGAAGACTGTGGAGCAGTGGAGGAGGAGGGGGGGGGATGGTGGCGGTGTTGTAATAGAGAGAAAAGAAAGGAAAAAAAAACGCACACCCCCTGAAAATAAAAGCTGTCTTGACTCTTTCATTTAAGGGCGTTCTCCCGCCTGCCGTGACCCTGCCTCGGGCGAGCTCGGGGTCAACCTGCAGTCAGGGTCGTAAAAAGCAGGAGGCTGTCACAGGCCTGCGGGTCTCGGGATGAGGCGACCCTGCAGGCGAAGCTAACCGAGTGAAAACAGGAAGAAGAAAATAAATACGAAAACAGAAACACACCAACGATGACGAGGTGATTCAGCCCCTCCTTTGTTTCAGAGCAACAGCAGCTCAGCTTCCTGACGTGTCCATCACTCCGCCGCGGATTCCGAAAACACGTTTTTGCAACGGCCTCCGCAGCAGTGTCAGCGACGGAGCGTCCGAAAGCTTCCGCCCTGTAATGAGTGTTTCTGACAGACACTCCGACTAATCCTGCAGTGTTGGTCACGTAAAAGCAGCTGTCGGCACCACGTTTCTCAGATTACATATCTGTGAGGTAGTTGAAAAGAGCAGCAGAGGTTCAGGTGTGTGTGTGTGTGTGTTCAGGTGTGTGTGTGTTCAGGTGTGTGTGAAGGGGTCATTGTTGGCATATTTGAGCATCAACAATGAGCATGTGTGTTGTGAAGAGCGCCGATGAAAGAAATACACTGTGGGGGGAAAAAAAGCTGTGACAAAGCTGTTAAAATGTGGCAGCAAGGAGCCAGAAATAATATGATTAAAAAACGTGGAATACGGCAGCGTTCAAGAACTGCAAAAATGATAGAAAATATCCATTATAATTATAATTTTATTAGCTGATTTAAATACAGTTCAACAGTTTAATTTTACAATCAAACATCCTAAACATTTTTTAAAATAAATAATAATAATAGTTATTATTATAATAATAATTATTATTATCATTATTAATTTTAAAAGCATGTAACAATAATATTAATAATAATAAAATAATATTGTTAATAATAATAGTTAATAATAATAATAAGAAGAAGAAGAAGAATGTATGCTCTTAATAATAATAATTATTATTATCATTATTTTTTATAATATGTAATAAAAAAACACAATATGTAAAAAATATGTAAAAAATAATATGTAAAAAAACAAAAAGAACTTGGGCTTTTTAAAAAATTATGTATACATAAATATATATTTAAAATAATAAATAATAAATTATCATGCTTCATTCTTTAATATACATACTTTTTCTTTTTAATAATGTATTTTTGTAATTTTACAGTTAAATTTCCATTTGGTAAAATGCAGATGTTTGATGCAGACATTACTAACAATTTTGCCCTGTTCATTTGTTTTTATTCATTCAGTCGACGCGTAAATAAATACTTTTTTTCTGTGTTTTTACTAGACATGTGTAATTTAGAAAAACGGTGAAAATCTGTAAAATAATTGTTGATTTTTCTGAATATTTCTCATTTTTTAATCCTTAATATATACAATTTCTCTTTCAAAAAGCTGCAAATATCTGTAAAAATATTAGTTTTTTGCTGATTAAAATACTGTAAAAAGGTGTATTTTTTACATTCAGACATTGTAAAATAAATGAATTATTATTTGTAAAAATATAGATTTTTGATGTGGACATTATTCACAGTTTTGGCCTGTTTTTTAAAGAATTAACCTGTAAATTAATACTTTTATTTTTAATATTTACTTATTAGCTGTAGTTTAACAAAACAGGGACAATTTATAAAATAGCAGCAAACTTTTAAAAAATATTTACATACTTAAAAATGTTTTAACAATTATTTAAATGCCCTTAATAGAATGTATTGCTTATTGTAAGTGAACATTTATAGCATGTTTTCAGTTACATTTTACTTTTATTACAGCTGCTGTCATCACTTTAGATCCATCTGGAGGTTCACAGAGATGACAGCTTCCCCAGACTGTGGGTGACTTTGGTCCCTTCTTAGGAATTCAGCACACATAAAGCAGCATTAGCATTTATTTTGAAATCCTTCCACCCAGGTGATGAATATAAGTCAGAGTAATGTTCACGCTGCTTTTAGCGAACACATCCTGGTAAAAAATGTGCGGCTCTTAAACTGCTAAATGGCTCCACTTTGTTCAGCAGCTATTTGCTCACTCTGTCTCCAGTTTCATGCTTGGCAGACGGCGTACAGTGGGATCTTTTTTTTTTTCTCGCTGCCTGCCAGCTGCAGCCAGAAACAAGACTAAATAAGAACCCTGAGACTGAACCGTACAGAGAAATCCAAAAAACATAAAACACTGACTGGTATCTTTTGCTACAAGTGATGGAATTTACACAATCAAAACTATTGATCAGTGCAGTTTTAGACGATTTAAATGAAGCATTCATCCAAAATCCATTCGACGATTAGACAGTATGTTCTATGCAAGCAGGGAATTTCAGCAGGCGTTGTTTCGATCCTGCAGGCGATGCATGCACAGCTCTTTTACATCGTCAGAAGCAGTTTTTCAGCATGTTCTGACACACGACCAGCAGCAAGGGTTCACGACTGCTGAGATTAAAGACGCCTGTCTCGGTGGTCACACTGGATGTTAAAGGTGCATCACTGTGGGAGCTCATGTCAGCTTCCACTGATGAGCTGATGCTGAAATGTCTTTTTCTTTATAGCTGAAGAAGCATTTGTCCACTCTCTAGGTGAGAACAGACTCCGTTGTTTTTTTTTACCTGGAACACCTTTGATGCATAGTTAGCATTTTACCTTCAGCCTTATCCAACACTGAAGCTGAACTTTCACTGCTGTTTTGTAGATTTCAGACTCAAAAATGTGGCAAAACAAGACATAGAAGTCAGACATCCAAAGAATCTGTTGGATTTAACATGCAATGGAGCTGAAACGGTGATGATCAACTTTCCTTTGACTGTATTTAAAGCCATACCACTTGAACATTATAGGACCTGTGCTTCTTTTACCCCGATTAGCCACAACATCATGACCACTGACAGGTGAAGTGAATAACATTGATCATATTGGTACTATGTGGTGTTCTGATGGAAAACATTGGATTTAACATCCGTGTTGATCAGACTTAGACACCCAAATAAACATTGTCCCACAACAAACACACTCCCTCATGCTAATGGAAATCCCAAATATCACTGGACTACCCCCACAGGAAAATGCACCCCACCACATGGAAACAACATCAACCAATCAGGAACATGTTGATTTGACCTCCAAACTTCCTACAGCCCATTCTGATCAAGCATCAACAGGATGCAGTGGAACAAGTTGGACTGACAGAGGCTCCACTGCACAAGCCAGAGCACCCAAAGGATCCAGTGCCAAGGTCCTGGTTCCAGACCCCATAGGACACCCTGAGAGGTCTTCTTGTCCATGCCCAATGGTTCAGAGCATTTTTGAGCACATAAGGGGGACCAACACAATATTACAGGTGGTCTTAAAGTTATGTCTGATTGGTGTGTAGTGATGTCTCCATTTTGAACCTACCAGGCTGCTGCTTGTCTTCCTGCTCAGTCAGAACTAGCTGCAGCTGAGCTCCACAATGCGGCCTTCACCCCATCCGACCTAATGAACAGGTGTGGCCTCTAGCGTAGCAGCTCCTAACAGCCTCCCAGCTTCTTAGACAAGCGGAGATAAGAATGCCGGCCCAACCGTGTGTATGTCGCTCAGGAAGGAAAGAGAACTCGGTCATTGTCGCTGTCTGTCGCGTGGAGACCCAAAATGTCATGTGGTCAGAGGGGGTTACCCCAAAAACAAGAGTGCCCTCTGGTGGCTTTCAGGGTAAACCGCATTTAATTGTCCACCCGGTTACACTTACATTAAAAAAAAATCCTGGATCCAGATGGTGATCCTGATCAGTCCCAAAATGTCATCATTTGTTCCTTGTCCCATTTCACACATTTCCTGAAAACTTCATCCAAATTCGTCCATGAGTTTTCGAGTTATTTTGCACACAAACTACCATTCTCCCTTGATGCAATGCATTGTGGTACATAATGCTATACACTACATTTCATGGTGCATTGTGGGATATTTTTTTGAGAACCTAACATCCAGACAGCACTGCAAATTGCCAGAAACACTACATATTATGTAGTAGCTGACTTCTGAAACAGCCCAAATGCCTTTTGAGTTGATTTTCTGTGAGGTTGTGATGAAAACAAAACTAAATATATTCCAATAAAACAACCAAAATACTTCCCAAAAATTCGCAGCTGGAGGTTTTTCATGCTCTGATCCACAATGCAGACGAGTTTGACCCTTTCTTTGCACAACAGAAGCAAGATCCTCTTAACAATCAGACGTTTTGTTATGTGGAAGTCGTCCAAGCCTCATGTCTTCCAACACAGGCTGCATGTGTTTGTTACGAGCGAGAACACTGGAGGAAACCAGCTCCTTCAGCGACAACACAACAATTAGCAGTCCTCTTCTCTCAGCCAAACCAGCAGAAGAACGCTCTGTGCGTCCCCAAAACACTTTCTACATCCGAACGGCGCCACGGAGGCTGTCACCGACCGGCTGCAGAGGTCGCATGCTTTCAAGAAGACAAGCGATGAGTGAGGTGGATGTGGTTGGAATTCCACAAGTGTGAGTGGAAAATGGAAAAAAAGGAGGAATTTTCAGCTCATGCCCTTGAACTTTTTATTTCCTTGTTTCTTTTTTTTGAGGGTGGGGGTGATGCGCTGTTATAAATCCCTCGTGGTGTCTTTTTTTTATATATGTATCTCCTTTGTACGAGCTGTAAATATTTCATGATGTAAAATATTTTATCATTTTCTATGTGCAAGTTAATAATTAAACAAAGCTTAAAAGACACAGGAGAGCATGTTTGTCTCCCTGAACTCTGCGCCGGTATCCGTGTGACTGCATGTGCTTATATAAGGCCGTATACATGCATACATGTGTATGCTACTGTGTTCATATATTATGCATGTGGCCTGCATCTGCTTCTACATGGCATTCTGAGCGTGTGCCGACGTGCGCACACACACAAACACACACACACACACACACGCCTGCAGAGTTCACGGAGCCGCCACTCTAAACTGTTGAGGTGTTGGAGGCGACCCGTGAACCCGTCTGACAGCTGGTCCGGCTGCCGGTGAGTCGTTGACCCCGTCAGGTAAAAGCTGCGACCGAGTCCTGTCGGCGCAGCTGCGATCTTAAAGCCTCAGACAGGGGAAACAGTGAGGGGGTCGAAAACCACGAACCAGATCAAAAGTTGTTGTTTAAAACTTCTTTTTTATATCATTATCAATCAACTCTTCAGATTTCTGACATGCTCTCACACAGCACCCAACCAGTTCCTAAATATTAGAAATGAAATGCACAGCATGTTTTCAAAACCAAGGCAGTTCCTGGAAAGAATAACAGGAATTTAAACACTGAATAAAACTCTGACCTCTGCATCTATCAGTTTCAATCTGCACTTGGTTATGGAGATGTTTGGCGGTTTTTATTCAAGGCTTCAGTCTGGTTTGATATGGAGGATGAATTTCAGTCGCGACTGTGATTTATGTTTCGAAAATGTGCCTGCTCTTTAACAGGAGGAGAAATGTGCTGCATTATCAGGGTCTGGATGACTGTCGCTGTCAAATATACACTGAACGACGACTTGGTTTGAGAATAAATGCGAGAAATTCTGCAGAAACACTTGGTTTATATGCAAATATGTAAAATACAACAGTAGATTAGCATTAATATGGAAGAATCTGTAAAATAAAAAGTGTAACTATCCAAATGATCCAACTTCTATTCTGTGTATAAAGCAATTTATGATCCATAAATGAATCCATATTTTTTAAAAGATGCCCTTATATTATGAAAGTAAACAGGCAGCAGCTCCTATAAGCTGATAAAAAAGCAAGGTAAGTGTATGAAACATCCAATTTTTAAGGATAAGAATATCACATTTTTCTCAAATTGAATTATTCTTGCAACAAATAACCAAAAGCAACTGATTTATTTCAGGTAATGAGAGTTTTCAGAGTATTATTACCACAGGCAGTAGTGCAAAAATAGGTACATTTACTCACTTCGGTATAGTTTCGAGGTATTTCTACTTTAAGTTAGCAGTTCTATTTAATGCAGCTTATTACTGGTGAGTCTCCCTGATGGTTCAGATTGAGATATTGTACAAATACCTTGAGTTTTAGGGGCTAGTTACTTTGCAGGTGCAAGGGAGTCTATCCCAGCCAACACCGTGGACAGGTCTCCAGTCTATCACAGGGCTACACATAGAGACAGACAACCAAGCACACTCTCATTCACACCTATGGACAATTTACAAATCATCAATTAACCTCAGCATGTTTTTGGACTTCGGAGGAAGCCGGTGAAAACCCACGCATGCACAGGGAGAACATGCAAACTCCACACAGAAAGATCCCAGGCGTCCTAACCGGGACGCGAACCGGGATCTTCTAGCTGTGAGACGACGCTGCTAACCAATCAGCCACCATGCAGCCCCAGCCAACAGCATATGATGGTTTAATCCCATCTCTACTAAAATGGTAGAAATGATACTACGAGACTTTAGGAGGGACAATGTTGACACTACTTTTGTATGTTTTATACCTTAAACCATAGGTGTCAAACTCTGGTCCGCGGGCCAAATTTGGCCTGCAGTGTAATTATATTTGGCCCGCGAGGCAATACCAGATGACTACTAAAGCTGGCCCCAGGACAGGACCTATAAACACCCTCTCCTCTGTTGACAGTAGTCATAGCAACCGCATACTACTACTGACCCAACTAACCTCACCCCCCACTGCGGCGGTTGCCGCTGCGGCCGCCTGGCTGAGCATCTGGACCAGCGGCCCGCCAGGACACTGCTACTGTGCCACCACCAGCAGTAGATATCCGCGCTAATGCCATCAGACTCCGACAAATACTTCCCCTTCGCCCTCCGGCCCCGGCCACCGCGGCCGCACGACCCAAATATTCAGATATTCGTCAGTAACTGGACCAGAATATCCGGAGCTCATCTATTGCAATTCAGACCAGCCCCGTCTAGTATGTGGAGCCAACATGGAGATAACCAAGGAGGACATGACTCAAAGGCGCCAGAAAGTAGAGGAGATGAAAAGAAGTTTGATTTCACTACAGACTATGTTCTGAAAAGCCATATCACAAAGTGAGGCTGCTGTAAAGGCTAGTTCTATTGATATATATATATGTGTGTGTGTGTGTGTGTGTGTGTGTGTGTGTGTGTGTGTATACACACATATATATTCAATAAATATCAATGTTGGCCTGTGACTTTGTCTGGGTTTTCAAATTTGGTCCACTGTGTACTTGAGTTTGACACCCCTGCCTTAAACCGTAAGAAAGTAAGTGTAGTTTTGACGTTAACACTTTGCCTGAGTAAAGGATCCAAGTTTTCTATAAACCTGCTTCTTCCTTCCAGAAAAAAAACTCTTACTCGTCCGTTTTCTTGTTTTCTATTTTATTTCTGGATTTACTGCAGAGCATAAACCTCGTTCACTCCGTCCTCCACCACCAGAAGCTGTGAAAACCTGAGCACAGTTTGCTTTTTTTTTCTTTTTCTTTTTTATTTGTGCCATAAAGCAAAACAGCAGATTTCCCTCCCAAACCTGGCCTGAAAGCACAAAGACTTAAACGTTGACGGGACGACCAGAGGAGGCTTTGTTTTCTAGCGATTTAGTTAATTAAACTAATATCTGACACATGAGGTTATCGGGTCGGACGGTGGGCAGCCGGGCCGCCGGGTCAGACCCTGGCGAACTACACGAGGTGAGAAAGTCTTATCTTCTGCTTCAATCTGTTACGCAAGATCAGAAGTACAGCCACGCCGTGTTTTGTCTCTGCCTCTCCGGGCTGCAGCGATCGATTGGCTGAATATGCGCGAGCAGGAGAACAGCTGGTTCATGTTGTGCTCTGGCGTCGGGCCTACTCTCCCAGGATTGCGTACGTGGGTGTAAATCTTGGAGGAGATGTACTTTCCAAGTCTTGTGTGACCCAGTCATGGTGGTGGGCCGGGCCCGAAGCCGTCAGTCCAGCAGTCAGAGACTGAAAACAGATGGGGTGAAGAGCCGGGGCTCGGTCTGCAGGGATTCGTTTTTATTCTATTTTATTTTTCTCATGTCAGATTGGCAGCGTTGTTTCTTTTCCAGCTCTGGTTGTTTTCTCAGGAAGACTTGATTTGATTTAACTCCTGTCTTCTCCTCCCCTCTCCACGCCTACAATACTATTTCCTGCTTTTTCCACCCCAACTCTCTTCTCTCTCCTCTCTTTTTTTCTCTACTTTCCTTTTGTCTCAACTTTCTTTTCATCTTCTTTTATTTCATCAACTGCTTTCCTTTTTGTTTTCTTAGCCCAGTTTTCACTCATCTCTCCTCTCTGCTGGACAATTCCTCCTCCTCCTCCTCCTCTCTGTCCTCATCTATCCTCCTTTCTTCAAGCATCATCAGCAACCCTTGCCTTAATTCCTCCCTCCTCCTCCTCCTCCTCCTCCCTTCCTCACCCCCTCCATCCTCTCAAAGCAGCTCGTGGAATGACAGGACAACATACGAAGCCAATCATCCCAAGGAGCGGCTCCGAAGTGTTTTCTACTTTTCTGACCCCACTGGCTTCTCTGTGGAACTTTATCACTTCTTTTCATCCTGAAGGTTTCATGCATGATTGTTTCCGTTTGCACAGTTTCCAAGTAATAAAGAAAAGATGGGGCAGCTGTGACCTACAATGAGTGTTAGCTGTGTTCAGTAAAATAGGATCTGATTTAAAAACGATGCCAATTTGCTCTTCCTCCTTATAGAGACCAGTTTTTAAGAAGGCGCTGAATCATTTAAATATTCTTGCATCAGAATCCTACTTTAGTATCTGAAGAACTTTATCATTACATGCATGCAGATCACATCTTTTAGGCTACGGTTTGCAAATATATATATGCTGCCATCGCCTGGCTGAGCATCTGCCAGCAGCACGCGGCTGTTTGGGAGGCGGAACAGGAGCCGACCAAAAAGGCATGCCGAGCGAAGACACTGCTGCTGTGCCACCGCCAGCAGAAGAACCCGTCGGGCCCTGATGGAGAACACCTTACCCTGCCAACCATGCCACCCACCGCGTTAATCTCACGATAAAAAAACTGATGCTGTTAAAATTGATTTGTGTTAATGCATTGATAATGCAATATTTTTGGCAGCTCTAATATATATATACGTATATATATATATATGCCTCAGATGACTCCGGTCATGAGGGAACGTGTCATTGGCATGTTGGTATGTTGCGTCTGTTGTCAGACCAAAGGTTTCATCTGCTGTACGTGTCGCTGGTCTGAGACCATCCCACAAGTGAACAAGCCGGATGTGTCCATCCTGTGCTGGGGTGGTCACACGTGGCCGACGTGGATGAGGTGGATTTGCAGTACTGCCCGTCTGTTGGAAACCAACTCTCAAACGTCCTGTCGTCTGATAGTGAACATTCAGCTGCACAGCGACCGCTCTGGTGGACATTCCTGCTTCCAACATGCCAATGACACGTTCCCTCATGACCGGAGTCATCTGAGGCGTTGCTGCTTTGGTCAACATGTGACATGTTGGGGTGTCCTTTTATTGTCCCCAGTATAAGGAGTGTCTGAGTACTGCTCATTGTGTTGGAGCAGCGTCTGGATATGCCACACCCATGGACTGAATGGAATTAATGCATCACTGAGCAAATGCTCCCAGGCAGTGGTGGACTCAAATTTGGGACACTAATCAAGAGAAATATCCATTTTGTATGAGTACAAGACAGTATACGCTCACTTTGGGTGGCGCACTTCATGTGGCATCAATATTTCACATGGGGCCCATATATTAATGTAAGTGTTTATATAAACACATTGTCGCCCATAAAGTTGGAATAATTTAGTTTTGTTACACATTCCTCTTTTATTCCTATTTATACACTTCAGTAATCAATTTTGACCAGGTTCAGTGATTAAATACTGAGTCCATGGCTGTGTTGTCCTTTTCCTGCTTAAAGTCTGTAGGCAGTACGTCCACGTTTTTAGAATTGGCTGCATAATTTTCAACCAGATTTGACACAGAAGTTCTCTAGGCTGTATGCCTCATCCGACACAACTGGAAGAAACACCAAAGAGTGCACTCTGACAGGATGGAGGCAAACATTGCTGATTTCATTAGAATATCGCAGAGTGCGGTCTGTACAATCCTCAAACATCATCAGGAGGAGGGTCATCTGAGGCCACAAAAATCTCCAGGACGACAACGACTAACCACCAGATGAGATGATAGGGAACTGTTCAATCTGTGCCGTAGAAATCTGAAAATGCCAGCGAACCGCCTTCGTTTGTGGAGAAGACACAGAAGTAAGAAATATTTTCTTCCAACTTTATGGGCAACAGTGAATGTATGTGCGTCTGTGTGTGTGTGTGTGTGTGTATATATAAAGTCAAAATCCCATGAGCACTTGTGTTTTCAAAACAGCCAGTAGTGATTTTTTTCTCTCCTCTTTTTTATCTAAATTCATCAGCATCTAAACAAACTAACAGCTCTCCTACTGTGGTCGAAACCCTTAATTAGTCTATTTTATGTTGATCTAAAGTTCGACATATCTTGCTTTTTCTGCGCCACGGAGCTCAATTGTTGTCCAGATACTATTTAAATGCATAAGTAGGCCACAACATTGCACTGGGTGACACATTCCTTCATTACCATGAACCCACAAACTGTACTTTATTAGCAAAAGCGTCCTGTTGCTCGCCAACACAACAAACGTTACTCATGTTTGAGCCTCATTTTGTTCAAAAAATGGAAAATATTTCGCCCCTCGTTATTTATTTTCGTGCCACAGACAGCTCAGGTTGCTGGTTCTGGGTCTTCTCGTGGGATTTGCTCATAAAAAGAGGAGCTTTGCCTTTTAAAAAATGAGTCAATGGAAGGGAGTCGCTCAAAATTACACAGTTAGTTTCATCATCATCCAACTCAAAACAACAAACACCTTTCAGTCACAAATTAAAAGACGCATTCAGCTTATTAGATTCACCCCTCAGCGGCAGATAAAGGCTTATTCTGCTGCTGTGTGTGAGAATTATCTGGGCCAGGAGAGCGTCGACATGCTGCAGCACCTCTTTAATGAGAGGCCCGGGTTGCTGCACATTCAGCTCCCATATGCAACCTCCCTCCCTCCCTCCCCCCTCCCTGTCTCTCCCTCCTGACAGGTCTCAGGATAGCAGGTCTTAACAGGGGTCCCTGTTGCCCGGCGATGCAGGCGCTTCATATCGGCACTGCACTGTCTTTCAAATTCATATCTCCCCCGGGTCCCGTGGGTGGCAGCTTTGGATGCAGCCTAATCAGAATTCTCCTCCTTGTGAGTCCATGTTGTGGAAAAGTGGCTGTGTGCGCGCGAATGTGTGTGTGTGTGTGTGTGTGTGTGTGTGTGTGTGTGTGTGTGTGTGTGTGTGTGGTTGTAAAGGATAAGTATAAGAGGATCGAGCTATCTTAAAGGTCTCACATGTGGGAGCCGAGACGCCGTTCGGAGATAATTCTTGCTGTGTCGTGCAAGATTTCCCTTCTCGACAGAAAAGGCTGGGATCATACACTTAAGAGTGTGTGCGTGATAAGCAGAGGGTGTGGTGGAGCGCCGGTTCGGGAGAAGTGCAACCTGAACCTTGTGAGTTTGTTTATCGTAACCCAAAGCATTTCCCTCCTAAAACTCGACTCACTGATCAATGTCATCGAGAGACACCTGGATGTGCAGGTCTGAGTGTTTTCACCTGAACGGAGGAGCGGTTCATTAGAAGCGAGGACGAATCCAATCTGGCTATAGTAGATGACTCTAAATTGAAATCTTTTAGGGGTAATAGATGATACATGCAGAAGCGAGAGAGTCTAAATTAACTGAGCAAACTGCAGTCTGGACTTGAAGGTAATATATGGCAGAGTGCAGTCATGTATGATGCAGGAAAGACTTCAGATGGAGCAAAAAGGTAAATAATCTGCAGTTATTTAGCGCCTTTCTACCTCAGTGGTACTCAAAGCGCTTTACAATGTGTTTCGCATTCAGCCGTCCACACATTAATGGCAGCAGAGCTTCCATGCAAGGTGCCTGCCTGCCACTGGGAGCAACTTCAAGTTCAGTGTCTTGCCCAGGGAAGACACTGTGGAGGGGCCGGGGATCGAACCGCCAACCTTTCGATCAGTGGACAACCCACCTGAGCCACAGCCGCACCAATAAATGGGCTCAACAAAGGTGAGGTTAAATATCTACACTACCATACTATAGGCCTATACAACGTTAGAAAAAGATTTACTATGTCCAAACTATGGATGGGAATCGAACACTGGCTCTTGTTGTGAACCAGTTCCCATTGTTCCAGGTCCTTGGAATCATTTGTCAATTTTGCAGACGATTCCCTTATCGTTTCCAGTGGGAGCAAATGACGTCGCCACCCATGTTGTGTAGCTTGCACAGGCTATGCAACGTGCATGGAGACGTCATTCACAAGTGCAGCCAGCAGGAAATATGATGTCCAAGCGGCTCAAACGCTCGATGGTTTGGTTCCGTTTCACGAGAAAGGATGACAACAGGGCAACTTGCAATACCTGCAAAGTGGATATTTCATCAAAGGGAGGAAATGCTACCAATGTGCAGAAACATTTGCAGACACAGCATGAGGTAGCTTTGAATGAATGTCAAGTTTTCAATCCGCTCCAGAGTGAATCTCAACCCAGCAGCAGCGGCAACGTTGGCACGGCAATGAGAATCAATAAAGAACCGAATCGTTAAGCAGAATCGAAAATGGAATCGGAATCGTAAAAACCTTATCAATTCCCATCCCTAGTCCAAATACACAATATGTTAAAGGTGATATACCAAAAACACCCGGAAGTCCTACTACATGTGGTCGGATTTTAAAGTGTGCATGCTTTTCTGCACATTCTGACCCACAATCCTCAGATGACGGCTCATATCACACCCAACAAAGTGTGACAAGAGCCGTCACTTTGACAAACTGACGGTTAAAGTTTAAGGTGCGTTATTACGACAAAGTAGTATGTCCTAATTGTGTGCATACTCCATGACACAGTACATACCTTTGTAGGGCAGCTGCACTGAAAGTGAAAAGAAAAAGTCATGCAAGACATTCTCACTTTCTGGTTCACGCGGAGACTAAATCGAAGAACATCTCCATTCATTAACGCCAGCTTCATCTGCAGAAGGGCTTAATTGCAGATCGTGATCAATCCAAACACGCATGTTTTTGATGTCAGCAAGACTTTTTTTTTTCTCCATTTGCACTGATTTTAAAATCAAAGAGAGAAACAGAAAAACTTCTGACGGATTAGTTTATGAGTAGCAGCAACCCAAATCACATTTGTTTTCATTCCCCTGCATTAAAAAGGCAGTAATTTCTACTTGTAAGCAATAATTATGAGGCTGTATCTTTTATCTGCTGCCCCACTGTTTGGGTGATTTGAAAATTAACAAGCAAATGCTACAAATTGAAAATCCTGATTTCGCCTTGGATTGAAAAGAAAGACTGCAGGTGATGTAACCGGAGATCAGAATACGTTCCGACAAATAACAGTTTGTTGGTGGTGAGCAGCCTTGGAGCGTCAGAACGCCCTGTAAATTCCTTTTAAACCCAAAACTAATAGATCTGTGTTTGCTCCTCTTCCTGAATGTGGAGCCCACAAAGGTGCTGCAGCATCAACATATCAATTCATTTAAAAAGATTCCATGGAAGGTAATTAGCGCTCGGGTTTTAATCACAGATTAATTATTGCAGCAAGCCAGATAAAGATGTACTCACACAGAAAGGAGATATTCACTGTTTTGAATGAATGAATGCCAGTTCACACTGCATGCATGTTTGCCTGAAAGAGATGTTTGCACTGTATTAGCCTCACCAATAAATTAGAGCTCTCTTTTTTTTTAAAATAATTTCAGCAACCCAGTCATTAGCCTCTGAAATAGTTGCTGATTCAATTTAATTGGAGAGATTTCACGGCAACCTAAGCAAAACATTTGACTAAGAATTAAAATGAGACTTTCACATGCAGGTTCCAGATTCCTCACAGGACTTGTGGGCTAACACTGAGTTTACTGTCCACATAAAGCAACTAACAAGTCTTAAGTGGAATAATTTACAATGAATCAAACACTAGAACGTGTAGATTCCATCACCAAAAAGAAAAAAGAGATTCTTTCCTGAGCAGCAACCTTAAAGCAGTTTTATCCATTGATGCTACCAAAGGGAATACCGTGAACCTTGATATTTTACCTGGTGATAAACTTTGTATCTATAACGTGATCTGTATGGTGATGGTTTTTAACTAGGAATCTCTCTGTGCACTTCTGCAACACATAAAGACTGTGCTGTCTTTGCCACATCACCAACGAAAGAACTCTGCAACTGATCAGTTATTATGTTACTTATGAAAGTGCCTTTCAAAGCATCCAAGGCACCTAAGATGTCGAATAAAAACAATGCATTGAATGAAAATCAAAATCAACGGGGACAGCAAGCATTGTTAGCAGATGAGACCCAACGTCACAGTGAAAAAATGGGTTCAAGTAATGACATAAGTTGTTCTTGAGTTTTGCAGAGCTTGTGTGCACCAGGCTCTGTCCCTGGGAGTGGACAGCTGCCCGGTGTCAGAGAACCAGAGATCTCTGGAAGGGGGTGTGGAGGTGAAGGAGGTCAGAGAGGCACCGAATAGCAAGAGCACAAGTTTTTTTTGAGAGCCAGTGTCGGTGGATGAGAGTTGGGGTGATGCGTTGCCAGGATTTAATGTGGGTGAGAACCCAAGCAGCAGAGTTTCGGACACATTGCAGCCGATCCAGGACTTTGCTGGAGACTCAGGACAGGACTCTGTTACAGTAGTTCAGGAGAAAGGCGGCAAATGCATGGATGAATACTTTAGGATAAGGAAGCGAAAGCTGGAGATGTTTTGGAGGTTTCTGAAGTCCTGGATGATATAGTAGTGGTCTTGGAATCCACAACCATGAGCTCCGTTTTGTCACTGTAAAATAAGAGAAAACTGGGAGAGAACCAGGTCTTGAGGTCACCAATGAATAACTGAGCATCATCTGCATAGCGGTGCAAGTTGAGACCATTTTTGCAGATCTGCTGCTCAAGAGGAAGCATGTAAATGATAAAAAAGTAGTGGTCCGAGTGCAAATCCTTGGGGAATGCCAAGAATTTGGAAGGCAGTCAAGTAAAATACTGTAAGAAACAATATCAGTGGGTCAGTTGAATTGGTCGATCACTAATAAAGCTAGCATCTGCAGTTTTGAGGGCATCTCTAATGATTTGAGGGCTGTCTCAGTGGTGACCTGTAAATCCTGACTGAGGAGGTTTGGAAAGCTCATGGTTGGATATGTAATGCAGAATCCCTGCAGCAACTGTTTTTTTAAGATAACTCAAAGAAGTTTGGCGATTGGACGGGAGTTCTTGACCTCCTCTTCTGTTTCCAGACCTTGCTTTGTTAAAATGGGGGTGACTGTGTCCAGAAAGACTTGTTTTTCACATTTTCTTAATTTTTTCCTTACCAGAGATTTGATTTAAACTACATATTAATGCAAAATGACGTACTGAGAAGCCTTTACACCAGAGGTATACGTTAAGTAGAAGCAGCATCATATCAGTTTTACCAAAGATGTTACAGTGGTGTGATTGTTTGAGCATTACAGATTGTGCAGAATGTTTTTTAATTTTAGCAAAATATAAAGATCGCTATTTGTATGACTTTATAAATGTGCAAATGCAATATAAAGAATATACATATTTAATCCAAATGGAACTTTGGAGAGGAAAGAAAGAACGTGGGTGGCTCGGGAAATTAAGAATGTGACTCTAACAGCTCTTTATGATGTATCATCTTAGATTTACTCCACTAATTGCAATGTATTTGGTCTGTTGAGTATGTTTTGCATTGCAAACGTGTGCACTCACCATGACACTTCCTTGTGTGTGTGACTTATTGGTGAATAAAGTGACTCTGATCCTGAAACTGATAAGGAAGTCTAGTGTTCTACACAAAAAGCCAAAGCAGGTTTCTGATCTGATATTTTATCCGAGTCGATTTAGTTTCCTATAACCTGATCATAAATGTGGCCCATCAAAGATTCTACAAGGTGCTGAAAATGGACCCAGATAGTCCCTTTAAATGTAAGGACTTGTTGATCACTGTGGTTAAAACTTCCTTAACCACGCTACACGGCATCAGAATCAATGAATTTAAGATTCCCTCCTTCACCAGTCACATATCATCATAGCACTTTTGTGCAGCAGGTTTGACATAAATCTGCTGTATCTTTTTCTTGAATTTGAAGCTGAAGTGGAGTCTCCAAGCTGGGGAGCAGTTTAAACATCTCCCTTCCTGTTCTCCTGAACTCGTCGGTGGCTAATCGATGGGCGAGCAGCATTAAAGGAGATGTGTAAATGAGTCCAAACGACTGGGCATTCACAGGCCTCATTTCCTCAGTGATTAGATCAGGATCTCCTCCCATACAATGATGTTTTCATTATCCTCCACTCCTCTCCTCCTCCTCTCCCTTTTGTCCATTAGGTGAGGCAGCTAAGGCCGGACAGCGCTGTGAGACAATAACGCTGAGAGCCGCCGTCGCTCAGAACGGAAAGATGTGATCTCCTGATCCTCTGACGGTAAAGAAAAGGTCACCTAAGAACAAACTGAGCTCCTATGAACAGTCGGAAGCTGTCACAATATATTTATATCAATGCCACCAGCTCCTCCCAAGAGTTCCTAATACACTAATCCACTGGTAATGGAGATTTTCTTTAAGACTGCAAACTGGACTAAGAATTAGGCTTCTATTGTTTGAAATGTAAACTGTGTCGCTATTTAAGCTGCATGAGTGAGATAAGTGAAGTTTTTACCTGTTGTACTTTATCCAATATGGACCATGGTAGCACTGATTTGCCTATATCAGGTCAATTCACTCTTGTTTTAGCTGTAGTTTGATCTCCACCAGCTCCTGAGAGAAATATGTCTCCTTTGCTGCATTACGCTCACAAGCTAGTCGCTAACTTTGTCTGTCTGCTGATTGTTGCCATAGTTATCGACCAATAAGCCTCAACATTAAAACCACCTGTTAACATTGTGCAGATCCCCTTTCTACCACTTTGTCAGTGCCTGGGATGTTTGGGGCCGTCTTGGCACCAAGACGTTGGTAGCTGAGCCTTTAGGTTTTGTAGGAACTCCAGATATAGGGAGCTTTTCTGGGGAGTTTAAAGGCCAGGTTTTAGTAGTGTGGTGGGGTGAATCATCCTGCCATTCTAAAGAGGGATGCTCTTGGTCTGTAATAATGTTTAAGTAGATGCTACATGCCAAAGTAACATCCGCAGGAATGCAAGGAGTCAAAGTTTCCTGGCAGAACATTGCAACGAAACAAGACGACCAATGTTATTCACTTCACCTGTCAGGGATTTTAATATTGTGACTAATCAGTGCAGTTTGTCTTGTGTCATCTGAGCATTTCCTGCAATATACGACTGCTTTGAACTGGCAACAGAGCAAGCTACACCAATTAGCCATGACATCATGACCACTGACAGGTGACGTGAATAACATTGATCATATTGGTACTATGTGGTGTTCTGATGGGAAACCTTGATGAGACTTAGACACCCAAATAAACATTGTCCCACAACAAACACACTCCCTCATGCTAATGGAAATCCCAAATGTCACTGGCAGTGCACCCCACCACATGGAAACAACATCAACCAATCAGGAACATGTTGAGGAACATGACAATGGTCCAACATGTTGATCTGACCTCCAAACTTCCTACACTCCATTGTGATCAAGCATCAACAGGATGCAGTGGAACAAGTTGGATTGACAGAGACCCCACTGCACAAGCCAGAGTACCCAAAGGATCCAGTGCCAACGTCCTGGTTCCAGACCCCATAGGACACCCTGAGAGGTCCTCTGGTCCATGCCCAATGGTTCAGAGCATTTTGAGCACATAAGGCGGACTGACACGATATTGGGCAGGTGCTCATAATGTGAGGCCTGATCGACATATCTTGCTTTCGACCCCTCCATGCAGTAAGCATGCTGTCAAACTATTATTTTTAAAAGAGCTCAAAATGGCTAAAAAGCTCTGTAGAGCTGCAGTGCAAGTTGAAAATCCTGTGTAAGTTCGTCATATCGGTGATTCTTTTACTTTATATGTGTTTGTTAATTCTGAAAACCTGATAAGAATCCTTTAAAAAAAAATCTGTCCAAAAATAAATGTCACATTCTTCTATATTTAGTGTGACCTTCTACTTGTAAATATGAGATGTGGAGTAAAGTTTGTAATTTACCTCTCTGGGCTGCTCACTTTACTTCTACTGTAATTAGAGTTCATACTTCAGACGGTGACTTTCTGCCTCCCGGAATCGATTATGAACTCCCACCCACGGCGTTGCATCATTTATCCGTAGCAACAAGAAAGATACACGCTCAAATAAAACAGAAATGTCAGGCTCATAATCAATAGCTGCAGTATATGTATATATATGTTTATATATATATATATACATATATATATATAAACATATGCAAGTGTGTGCAGCACTCTTTGCCGGTGTTGCTTTCTTTGTTCTCTCTCTGCCTTTAATTCTCTATACACTCTGTCTCCCCCCTGCTGTGTTTCACCCAATTTAATATCCTTTATTGGCATGAGCGTTATTGTATAAGCAATCCTGCCAAACTGTCTGGCTGCGTGTCCCCAGCCACACAGCGCTAGTTCGTGTTACAGACTATATTTACCTGACTGTACCACAGAAATACTTGACATTCTCAGATATCTGCCTTCGGTAGCCGACCTGCTCGTTACAATGGGGAGATGGTTCCTGATTGCATTGATCTGAAGCTATATTTAGAGGCCAACAGTGTACAAAACATTTATCAGTATCTGCGAGCTGCTTCGGCTCTAGAGAATACAGTCTGTCTAGTTTCTTTTTTTTTTTTTGGATCCCCCCCGCCTCCAAGGAACATGAGTGATTTTTTTCTGTTCAGCGGTTGCTTGTTATTTTAGGTACAAACCCAGAGATTGTGGGAAACTGGGAAAATTCCAGTGAGAGCTTGTTCTTCACAGCTTAAACCCAAATGGAGGAGATGGGAAGCTTTAAAGAGAAGCACTGGGGCTACTTGACTGTTATCAAAGGCCTATAACAAGTCAGAGCAACTCCTAGATGAAAAAATGCCTTTAGAGTTGTAGTATTTAGTATGTCTCCTTTAATTTTATTTATTTTCATTTGATTTTTTAAATTTAAATGCCTCATACTTGCCAGAAATCCATCTGGAATGTATTAAATGAAGACTCTCTGCTGTTAACCTTAAAATAATTGCACTGGTCTCATTTCTCTGAGGATTTATGGCGCCTCGTGATAATTTGATAGGCTTCTCCTCCCTCCAGAATCTGGGGTAAACACTGAATATCGACAACTATTTTTTAAAATTTAACTTGAAAGAAATCAGTATCTGTCTCCAAAATATAACATAAATCTAACCCCCGCCTGCAAACGCACACACCGAACTGCACAGACAGAGCCATTCATATGCAGATACATGGAGACACTCTCGCACGCAGTCATAGATTTTCATCTAACACAGAGGATTAAGATGCCGGGCCTCGTCTTTGCACATTAAGTTAGCATGAATAACTTAATCTCATTCCAACCACAAGGGACTCGTCTCGATGAAGACGTCATTTTACATCCGTGTAGCGGCCTGGACTTCTGTCAGAGCCAGACTTGTACATCTTAATTACTGATTTCATCTGGTGACGAGTCTCAAAGTCTTATCTTTAAAAACAAATACTAAAAAATACAGAAATCTGTCAGTTGGGTTGAGATAAGTCTGCTTTTTTCTGATTTAAATCGACGATGCAAATCCAGTGCAAGCATGTTGCTGCAGTCTTTTGTCTGATTTGCAAAGGATTTGTCTCTATTTGCCTTTTTTTCTACACGTCTGTAGAATAATGTTCTTTTTTCTTTGTGACCATTTCGTGTCAAAAAGCTGACTTTAAAAGACGGTGAAAAGAGAAACACATTTTTGTAAGGTCCCACTAAATATGTGTCAAACATTCATTATTAGTGTCTACTAGGGATGCACGATAATTACCGGTTAATATTGACAGTTATGACGTCATTCCAACAATTCCAATAATTACTAATAAAAAAATCAGCCAATAAAATGACCCCATAATTATAAAGACTTAGAATGTTGGTTTTTGCCGTTGGTCTGTGTTGTGGCTTGTGTTCGTGCCTGGCTCTTCAACCCCTTCCCTCCCCGAAGGTACTGTCGCATGTGTGTGATGTTATAAGACTGTGTGGGCAGTGAAAAACAAGCAGCCTGGCGTGGCACTGACCAGTGTTTACCTTGTCAGAAGTAGACATTTCACTAGGGCTGGTCCTGAATATTCGAATATCCAAATATCCATTCATTGTGGTGGTATTCGGATAATAATTTTGATATTTGAGTAGTCGTGCGTGGCGCTGTCGGGCACCGCTGTTGCTGGGCACTGCCGGGGGGCGTTGCCAAGCTTTGCCGAGCGTTGTTGAGCTTTGCCGTGTGTTGCCGAGGCTGTAGTACGCCGCCGGGCCCCGCCGAGTGTCGCCAAGGCTCTCGAACGACGCCTTGGTTGTAATTCACGGACCTGCCAACTCTGGTGTCACACCCTGGTGTCACCCCCGCTCCCTCATGCTTCCCACTGGCCAACACCACAGCACGAACCCAATCGGTTGACGTCATCGGTTATCGGCTGCAAGTAGTATAAAATTATCGATTATCAGTATCGGTTGAAATTGGCATTATCGTGCATCTCTAGTTTCTACCTCTGTTTTCACCTGCAGAATGTGAAAATACTGTATGTATGACTTAATGTGACCTGCAAGCTAATCCCACTATTCATGTATAAAAAGACAATGCACTCTCAACCTTTAGCCGGCTAGCAGAGCAGGTGTGTGATGTGGTTCATTTCAGCTGTTTCTTCAAAAACTTCATTTTTCTTTTGACCAGTCTTTGGTAAAATGACTTGTGCGTTCAGGGTTGTTGTATTGCTGTATTACCCAGTTCTCTAGAGATTCAAATCACTGTTTCCCAAATCATGATACTGCCGCCACCGTGCTTCACAGGTGGGATGAGGTTTTTACATTGGAATGTTGTCTTTTCCTTTCTCTGAACATAATAACCAAAAAGGTTCTGCTTGGATCTCATCTGTCCTCAGATCCATGTGATCTTTATCAAACTTTTAGAGTGCAGGGGCTCCCTCCTTGCAACCATACCGGCACACTATGGTTTTTCACAGTTTCCCTGATAGTGGATTGATGAACATCAACATCAGCCAGTGTGAAAGAAGAATCCTTTAGTTGTTTCTAAGTTACTCTGGGTTCCATTGTGACTAGTATGCGCTTTGTTTTGGCACAATGTCTGTTGCTCTTGGTGGGAGTAACACTTGTCTTGAATTTCCTCTGTTTGTACACAGTCTGTCTGGCAGTGGACTGGAGGAGTCCAAACTCTTTACAGATGGTTTTGTCACTTTTTCCAGCCTCATACACAACTTTGTCTCTGAGGTCCTCAGAAATCTCCTTTGTTTCCGCCATAGTAACCATCAACAAGCGTGCGTTGTGAAGGTCAGACTTGGTGTTGACCCCTGTTCTTTGAGTACAACAATCAAATCGGATTGTGTTTCCATTGATTGAAAATCTCTCAGTAAATGTTAGATGGTCTGCACTTATATAGCGTCTTTCTACCTTAGTGGTACTAAAAGTGCTTTGCAATGGGGTTTTGAATTCACACATTCACACACCAATGGCAACAGAGCTTCCATGCAAGGTGCCTGCCAGCCATTGGGAGCAACTTGGGGTTGCCCAAGGACACTTCAGCATTCAGAGGGGCCGGGGATCGAACCTCCAGCCTTGCAATCAGTGGACAACCCGCTCTATCACCTGAGCCACAGCCACCACAAGTCTAAGCTCTCTTTCAAATTAACTTCTAATCCTACACATTCACATAGCTTTGCCGCTCTCAGATTCATCATATTAGATCATTTTCCTGAATAAATAAATTATCCAGTTTAATATTTTTGTCTTTGTCTTGTTCTCTTTAGGTCAAACAGTGTTGGGGGTTACTAACTTCCAAGATCTTCTGTGTAATATAAAAACTAAAAGATCAGGTCTGCATTGAACATATGCACAGATTTTTCATTTCCAGGTTGAAAGGATCTCTTGAATTCAGCTCATCTATTCAACGTTGTACTGTACAATGGTTTTAAGTTGCACAGTCACACATAAAAGGACCCACCAGCATGAATGCACACATATAGAGGAGAGAATTCAGCAAGAATTTGATGGGTTTTTTTTAAGTGTACTTGAATGTATTTAGTCTATTGACACTCCAGTCAATAACAAGTTGATTGTCTCTATTATATGCACACACAGAATGAAGCCAGATATTTCTTTTCTACCTTTTGTGAAGAACGAATTATAACCTTCAGGGTATGCAAACACATGCGCGCACTGCCTGAACAAACACACACATTAACAGATGCACACTGTATTCATGCAGGCGAGGTGAGTGAATTTTTTCACATTTCAGCTCATATGAAATGGGACGCCGTGCGATGTCCTCGGGGAGCCGAGAGGAGTTGAGTTACACGCAGTTTAAGTGTCTCCCTGCTGCATGGTGTGTTCCATAATGTTCCTCCTGCCAACAATAAAGAGCACAGAGGCCTGGTATGCTGAGCTAGCACTTCTAGTTCCCCATTTTCCCTGTGTTAGGGAAGAAAGTTCAAATCCAGACATGCAATCAAACACCAGCAAACATCACAGCGGAACAAAGTGGGGTGACTAGTTGGTAGAACTTTAGTCAGTAAGTTGGTGTCATCTAACGGCACTGAAAAATGCAATACTTTACTGAAACTGCTCAATATCACCCAAATGTGTGTTTTTTGTTTGTTTGTTTCATGGTTTAACAAGAATTCACAGTGTTGTTAAGCACCTTCAGTCTTCTAACATCTACCTGCGCAACTGCCACCACCTTAAAATCCAGGTACAGCAGTCCCTCGCCATATCGTGGTTCACTTTTCTCGGTCTCACTGTATCGTAGATTTTTAAATTGTATGTAAAATACGTAGCGTACAGCAGATGAGTGGACGCACGTATGGAAAACGCAGCTACGGCCGCTTCCACGTGAGCTAGTCGGTCGCTGATTGACTGGCGGTGATGGAAGCCAGTGTTTATAAGAGTGTGGGAGAGGTTAGTAACAGTGTGGGGAGGGTTTAGAAAGCCTTAAAATATCTATAAATAATAAAATAAATACAAGGTCGCTACTTCGGGGATTTCGTCTGTCGCGAGGGGGTTCTGGAACGTAACCCCCGCGACAGACGAGGGATTACTGTAAACCAGTTTTGCTGTAGCGACGCCATCTACAGGCAAGCAGAATAAAAGCCTTCGCAAACACAGCAATAGCACAACCAGCGTATTGTTTCTTTTTTGCCTTTACAGCATCACAGAATCATAACCTGACATAAATTTTAGCTACCAAAGAAGGGGTACGCTGGTGATTTTGTATTGCATTTACAGGGACTCAAAGGGAACAGGATAAAAGTAGAGTTTTACACCCAAAACACTTAAACTCTCATCAGAGCTTCTATCCAAAGTGAATGCTAGTCTCACATGGTCAGACCATTCTCTCACCCTGACACAGCGCTTTGTAGAATGGTCTGACTGCACCTCATCATCATTCTGCTATACGGGGAAAAAGAAAAAGTTTGTGCATGTATCGATTCGTGGAACATCTACACTGTCATTAAAATGGATAATTCAGTAAAAAAAACTAGCATGGCTGCCTTATTGGATTTTAAAAACTAACACCTTGAAAGGGGAGGAGAGAGCCGCCAATGACAGGCTTTTACCTGCAATCTACATCCGTAAATGCCCACATGTTTCACTCTCAGTTCTACATACAGTACACACCAGAGGTAAGACTACCCCCATACAGCAATATCACTTAAATGTCAAACGTTTCAAAACTGAAACACTCTCGATATGATATCTGCTTTCCAATTCGCCTGATAGTTTTGGATCTGTGGACTGTGTCTATCTGCACGTCTGCATCATGGCTCCACATGGAACAGATTTGTAACTGGATACTTGAAGGCCGATGACTAACTAAAACTCAGTCAAAACACAGTTGCAGCTGTGACCATGAGGCATACAGTGAGCCATTGCATTACTAATCAGAGCTGCAGTAGCAACGCTTTAGTTGCTCAGTCGAGCTCTAAGAAAACGCTGGTGCAAGTGCTTCAGGCTTGAAACAGGTGTTTATGTGTCGGCTCAGACAGCTTGAGGAATATCGCATAACATCAACCCTAATGAGCCCAGTCCAAGAAAAAAACATGGATTTTTCTTGCTAAATAACCCCAAGAAAGTCTGCTAATAACTGGGAGGTCAGATGAGAGCAAGATAAGTATGTTGGTTCCAATGGTATCCAGCATGTTTCATATAACTGACCACAGTGAACGCATAGACCCAGCAGTGAAGCACGGAGGTGGAAGTGTGATGATGTTAGGCTGCATAGATGCAAATGGTGTTGGGGAAATTACATTTACAGATGGCTTGATAGCTTTTATTTTACATAAGAGCAAATGCCCTGTTCTATTCAACTTATTTTCATTGTAAAATTGTTGGAGGAAGATTATTTCAGCTACATTTGAGCGCTGTTTGCCTGCAGGCCAATGGATATGACACAACCCAGCGTCCTTCACTTGATATTGGCCATTTATGTGATTGGAGGGAGTTTAATTTTAGTCACCTAATGTTACGTCACTTTAAGAAGCTCAAACATTGTTGCTGATAAATTATCATAAAATATGAAAGAAACCTGCCAGCAACTGACACAATCAATTTGTGACTGCGTGATTTACAACCTGTCCATCAATGAATCAGCCAAACGCTCACTCAGTAAATTAGTCAAACAACCTGTAGTGCAGTTTAAACAGCTGCAAGCTCAGAGGTGTTGGTTGGAAAAAAGAAGAAGAATAAAAACGAGATAGGAAGATTTCAATCACTTTGAGTAGCTCAGCCTGTACCACACCTAGACAATATCAGTGACTGTCAGTCCTTGAGCAAGATGAATACAGATACCTTGGATCCTCTGCAGTAAAATATCGAGGTGAGAAGAAGTTGCTATAGAAACCAACGAATGTTTCTGCCCCGCACACACAGCATTGTAGTTAATGAACCCGGCTACACAGAATGGGTCTCCCCATTGTTAAAACACTGACGCTGGCTTCTGAGGGGACTTTAATAATGCCATGGAAATTAGTGCAGTGCTGCTGTTCTGGATTTTGCACCTTTTTATTGTTGAGCACTTGTGATACGATACGTGTGATGTGACACACTTTACAGGCCCCATGAGAAAACTTGTCTCAGTCTCACAGCACGGCCGATCCACTGTAATTACACAGCGCTGTAAAATTACTGACAAAATCAATAGCGGGAGCCAATAAATAGATAAATTCCAATGCATCTTAACTATCTCCACAACCTTTATTCAGACTGTAAATATATTCTTAAACTTACAAATGAAATTGTGTCAGTGAAGACACATTGCACGTACCCTCCTGGCAACAACACATTAGTTGTTCTTAATGTAGTGGCAGCGACAAAGGTATGAATGGATAAATCAATTCAACTCACACTGAGGAGCCACTTAGTCTACCAAAATAAAAGCGAGAGTTTGGGTTTAGCAGCTTTATGTCACGAAGCAATTTATTTAAAAAAGAAAAATTGGAATAACAGGACAAAAACAACTTAACTTGATGAGCTCTCAAGGCTTGTTTCAGGTTATTTTCAGTTTCTTTGCTTATAAGCTCTTATCTTAATCATTATAAGGGCTAGCCACACATGCTATATCTTGCTTTTTCAGAAAAAAAACTATGCAATCCATATACTTTGTCATTTATATGATGATACTTGCAGATTTTTAAAAAAAAATATTAGTCTTTATTTCAAGGAAAAAACAATATTTTGCATTATGAAGTTATGATGTTTTTACATGTATCTCATCATAAAATGCTGGTAGAGAAGATGTCTATTTATAATTGTGTATACGAGATTGTCTGGAATCTGGTAAGACAAGAACCATAATGGTGAGATATGGTATGACTCAGAAACTGAGAAAAATATCTGACCCCAAACCCACAAACAAGGGACCCCCAGTGGCAGCTTTGACAGAGGTGACAGGTGTTTTGACCAACTTTTGCATCATGGCAATGAAAAGTACACACCGATCAGGCCTAACATTATGACTAACACTGTGTTGGTCCCCCTTATGTGGTCCAAAAATGCTCTGCACCATTGGGCATGGACAAGAGGACCTCTCAGGGTGTCCTATGGGGTCTGGAACCAGGATGTTGGCACTGGATCCTTTGGGTACTCTGGCTTGTGCAGTGGGGTCTCTGTCAATCCAACTTGTTCCACTGCATCCTGTTGATGCTTGATCAGAGTGGGGTGTGGGAAGTTTGGAGGTCAAATCAACATGTTGGGCCATTGTCATATTCCTCAACATGTTCCTGATTGGTTGATGTTGTTTCCATGCGGTGGGGTGCATTTTCCTGCGGGGGTAGACCAGAGACATTTGGGATTTCCATCAGCATGAGGGAGTGTGTTTGTTGTGGGACAATGTTTATTTGGGTGTCTAAGTCTCATCAACACTGATGTTAAAATCCAAGGTTTTCCATCAGAACACCACATAGTACCAATAAGATCAATGTTATTCACTTCACCTGTCAGTGGTCAGGATGTTGGGGCTGATCAGTGTTTGTATTACTTTATTTTGTCATACAAAGTGTGATGTAATATCAGCCTTACGCTGGAGACGCTGCTGTAATTTCACAACCACATCACTCTTAGGCGCAAAGAGAAGCGACTAGTATCAAAAACCGGAAGTTGTGCTGCTCATATTGACATGTGGCAGGTACATTATGAAACAAGGAGTTTCTGACGTATTCAACTGGGAAGCAGGAGCATGAAAATAAATGTAGAAAGAATATAGTGAGAGAGGTTTGGTCTCCCTTCATAACATCATGTCTTTGGTATGAACAAATACCCGATTACGAGGCTCATCCTTGGGTTATATTTACATATCTAAATGTTACATATCAAGATAAATACTAGCATGTCTATGCAATGACGAGTCCATGAATTATTCAAACGGTAATCGATGTGCAAATGGACACAGAGCTGCATGCAGATTGTTACAGTCATTAAATTGAATGTAAAGTCAAAATAATTTTTCTCTCTGACACTTTTGCCGCACAGACGAGCAATTAGCGTTATTGGAAAGGTCAAGTCGTGTTGTTTGGTTTGATATGCACGACGCGGCGCTGCAATAAGTACTTCCAGAGGAGAAGGGATGTATGTGAATGTGGATGCAAAGAGGATCTAAGACTTTACAACTTTGAAGCAAGTGGCAACCAGTAATCTTCAGCGGAGAATATGACTGAGGTCTACATAAGAACTGGACGCCAGGTTCCAAGATGGCACCCAAATCATTCCAATGGAGACTACAATGTCCGTCGCCAGCTGAGCTAATTGATTATAGCACATCTGCTTGGTTTAATCATTTCATTTTTACATTTCATGGGCCGTAGCGATTCAATATAGTTCAGACAAAGAGCCGTTTAATTTTTTACAGCCTTTCCAAAAAGTATTTTTGGGGTAGTGGGCGTCATGTGAGCCCAACAATTGAGGCCTCTAAGGCAAGATCGCTTCACAGCCTACAGGGGCAAAGTCTAGCAGTGCTCCCTGCATTTGTCCGTGTTTTTGTACTCAAAAAAGCAGAAAAAGCAGACTGTTGAACTGTTAGATTACTGCACAATTCCATTATCTCATAATTTACATGGCACACTTTGAATTAATTAACACAAAGATGAGTTAAAGGTAAACCATAACCCTAACAACCTTAAAAATTCTTAAAAATTACACTTGCGTTTCACATTAAATCAAATGTTTAGACTATTACCAGAGTATAATTTGCCTTTTTCTGAGATTAAAAATCTTCTTTCTGCCTTTACACGATATAAAAATGGCGGCTGACTTGTGGAAACTGATTTTTTTTAGCCACTGGTAGCTGCTGTGACAGATTTATGAGTAAACTCAGACTTGGAAAAAAAACCACAACCATAATAAATAATTCTGCTGTAATGCACCACAAAAGTCTCTACACATAGTAAATCCTTTCGGCTTATTTATTCTACTCACTGCATTGTCAGACAACTTGAGCAATCTCGCTGAATACCGTTTGATGCCAATATGAATTACTTAAAGAGATGAACATGCAAAATAAGGAACATGCTGGAGCAAGCTCTGGCCAGACGACATCCATAAAGCAAATTACACAGTCACTGATACCAGAGTCAAATTATCCTCCTGGGCATTAAGATAATTTGTATAAAGTTAACCTGACACATGCTCAATATGTCTGGATGCAAAGCTCAGTCACTGGGCAGGCTCATTACTGCGCGGCTGTATTTCTATAACGCTGGGTCAAGAGGGTGCAAAACACTGATGTCTACGTTCTTAATAGACAAATACAAAGAACCTTTATTTAAGCAGTCACTTCACTCTGGCGATTCAAAATGCAACAAATGTGATCCGCTCTTTCAGAGGCTCTTCACGCCGAGCTGGGCGAGCCTCTTGTGGACTGTAGAACGGTGCCCCCCAGTGTGCAAACAGACACACGCTCCGGCCGTGCAGAGCAGCCAGATGTTATGCAACAGCCACAGACAAAATGACACTTGAATGGGAACTCAGTATGTGGAAGTGAAACCGGAGCGAGTGAAGAAACACGGCGAGCTGCTGAGTTTCACGTTGGATCCATGCAAGTTGATTCATGATAAATCCATGAGGGCTGGCCCGTCTCTATCTCTGACTATCTTTATGTCTGTTTCACTATCTCTGTTCAGTGCTTTACCTCAGTTTCGCCACCTTGCCTCACGTCTTTTAATCCCTTTCTGACCTTTTTTTCTTGTTCTTGTCCCTTTTTTCTGTTCTCAAAACCTCATCTTATGTGCTATATGTTTAATCGTCTTCAAACCTAATCAGAACCCTCAACTTAATCTAAAACATTTCCTAACTCTTGTCTTAACTTAATGACTTTTGGCGCGCCAGAATTCCCCTGTTTTGGAGTTGATCCTAATTTTTCCAAACCAGCTGGTCCTCCTAAGTGTAGCAACACAACAACACACACTCTCCCTTTCTGTCTCTTTCCATTTCTTGCCAACTCCAGCTAATGCTGGCGTGTGCAGCGCTCAACCCATTCGCGCTTAGTCAGCTGAAAGTGCGGATGCATCGTCTGAACCAAAAAAGCCTCTCCGCATTCCTGTGGCAGCATCTAAAGGAACATTTCAGTAAAAATCAGCCGTGCTGTCCTAATGAGATCAAGATGGATTATAAGCTGCACTCTGCAGCGGGCTGCCAGCTCCTGACACGGCCCGCCATGTGCTGGGCTGCTGTTCCCTAAGATGTAAAAGGGCAACTTTTAATCTCATTTCCCCCTCGTAGAAAGGCATAATGAGTAATCGTGTTACCCATCAGCCCAGACTCTGTGCTCGAGTTATGTGCATTACTGACAGTGAGAAATGGTCTGCCTGAAATTTAACCCAGCACTTACTCTAAAGAGATATACTGTGTGTGTGTGAGAGTGTGTGTGAGGAAGAAAGAGAGGAAAGTGGGAGGATATTCCAGTGAGACGAAATTAAAGGCCGTCCTTCTGCAATTTTAACACAGATCTTCTAAATTCTGCAGAGTAGACCGGCATTTTATTCATACACATATTGATCCAAACAGGAAAATCAAAGCTCCCCTGCATAACAGACCCTCTGATACTGTCAGTTTACTTTCTGAAACTTTCAAACACTTTCAATTTGTAGAGGAGAGAACAGGTTGGGCCTCAGAAAGCTGCACACTGAACTCGGACGCTAAGTTGTAAACGCTTCTCGACCTTCTACTACAACGGCAGTTAGGCTAACGCAGCTAACTAAGGCGAGGAGAAGAACGGCAAAACCCGCAACATAACCGGTTAGAATGCGAGAATATGACCCCACCACCTCCCATCCCCACCCCAATCTCTCCTGCCACATCTCCTTCGCTCCTCTTCCCCACTCCCAACCCAACTGGTCGAGGCAGATGTCCGCCCTCCCTCAGCCTGGTTCTGTCGGAGGTTTTTTTTCCCCTTCCCTGCCATAGGGGGTTTTTGGTTCCTTCCCACTGTCGCTGATTGCTGCTCATAGGGAATCCAAAAGCAACTTTGGATTGTTGGGTTTTCCGTTTCCTGTTCTTTCTTACAATGTTTAGCGCTACGTGACGACTTATGCTGTAAATATGCGCTATATAAATAAAATTGAATTGAATTTAATTGAATTATCCTCAGTCATAATCATATTGACTTAATTAGATTAGACGATATCAGACAGGATGCAACAGAGGCTCAGGTTGTAATATTTAAGATCCCACATTTCCCACAATGCAACTCAAACACAGGCTTTCTGTTTGAAAAGTGCAGCTGCGAAGCCCAAGCAAGACTTCCGAAAGCACACCAGGAAAGTAACAGTGCAGCTTTTTTCACCAGCTTACTTGTAACTAAGCCTTCTCCTTTTACTTTTGCCTGCTGTACCAGTGCAGCTCAATGGAGAAAAGAAAAGATGCAACCCATAGCGACGAGCATATAGATAAATGAAAGCTAAATAAAACAAAAGCACCCATTAAAACTAATGGGAATGCAGCACACAGCAGTGATATAGTAGCAAATATGGCGATTTGTTCAGCATTTATCCTTTAAATCACATATTAAGTAACAAAAGGAGACATTGGTTGTGCGTCTATATGGTTTAAATATTCTGCTCTTCTGTCACTAGAAGAATTATTTAATATAAAAGCGAAGCAGTTGCTCTGGATGCTGCACAGAATCCATTGTTAGTCGGAAAAATGCACAACTCTTGAGATTTTAAAATGCAATTTCCAGTTCCTCTGACCTCTAGACATCAGATTAAATTCATGTCTGTTTTATTGGGATGGAGGCAGAAATCTCCCAGAAGCAGACGTCTTATACGGCACAACAGTAAATGTTAAATATCTGCAAGAAAATGAACTGACCCCTGTTTTAGAGCCTTCTGTCTTTATGGCAACATTTCACGAGTTAATTAATACATTTGATGACTGAATTCAAGCAACGACGGCAGCAAAATAAACGAGCACTTCACCATTAATTAGTCATTTTAATCAAGTGGTACTTATGTAGTGACATCTGCTGATGATGATCCACTCTGAATGATTCATAGGACCAGATCTAACCGCGTTGTTGCACTTGGAGCTCGGTTCTGTCTGACAAAAGGCTTTTTTTTTTTTAGTCGCCCAGATTCTGCGTAATGACTTCAGGAAAAGAGAGCAAAAGAAAAACACCTCAATTTTGAAGCTAATCATCCGACCCTGATCTGTATCGCCTCATTTGGCGCACTGATGGAGTTAAAATCAAGCGCACCTCCAGTCTGCGGACGCCATCAGATGAGTCAGTGACAGATCATCAGTTGCATTGCTTTTCCATTTCTCCCTTCTCCTCACCTCCCTGCGGTCCAGTCATCCCTTCCACATCCAGGTCCCAGCATAACTTCCCCGGCACACTCATAAAGCACAATTAACTCCTTTGCCTTCGCCTTATAAATATTCATTAGCTCAAGCATGTTGTCATTTTGTTCGAAATGATTGCAATCGAATTAGCATAATTAAACATTATCTATGGTAATGCCGGTGGACGAGCAGCCCCGGCGAGACTCCCCAGCCGTGTTTCGATGTGTGTCAGAGCTGCAGAGAAGCATGATGGATAATATAATTATGTTCGGGAGACAATGGGAGCCCTGCAGTATTGTTATTAATGTGCTCCGTTAATAACGACGCCCCCTACATGAATAGGCACGCCTGCAGGATGGTTTCGGCAAAGAGGGGAAGAGAAGGGGCTCTACTGCCTCTGTGCGCGACAGATTTCACATATTAGTGGATGACTTCTGCAAAGATGCATGCGTGAATGTGCTGGTGGGGTGCCAGCAAGGCAGAGGGGAAGTGAAACCTCTGAGGAAACTCTGTGTTCCTTTCTTAAATATTGGATCAGTCGGCCCTTCTGATCTCACTGTCACAAATGTTGAAGGGGTTTTCCAGAAACTGAGAAGTGAACTTCCAAACGGTTTGAAGGCTTGGAAGGACAGGATGAACGACTAAACCACACCGCCTTGTGGATGCCCGATCCTGTCAGAACTCGGAGGCTAAGCGAGGTTGGGCCTGGTCAGTACCTGGATGGGAGACCGTGAGGGAACACCAGGAAGCCTGGGTGGATGCAGGGTGAGAGGGAGTGGTTGGTGGTGGTCGGAAGGGCCGATGGCGCAGCCTGGTCTCCATCAGTCTACCCCAGGGCAGCTGTGGCTACATACGTAGCTTAGCACCATGGAGTATGGAGTGAATGAATAATGCAATGTAAAGCGTATTGAGTGTCTAGACAAGCGCTATATAAAAGCAATGCATTATTATTATTATTAAACATTGTCCAAATTGATGACTGAGCTCCAAAAACACGAGAACCCACACCTCTAAATGCAAACGCTATATGATCTGAAGAAAAAATGAACAAAACATGCACCAAAAGACATGACCTGGGACCATACAAGCTGACATTAACCCTCTTAGTAATCAAATATAAGTTACAAAATGTGGCTTTCTGTCATTTTTATAGGTGATTTCCACTGTTTATGCACTTTTAATTGTAATTTCTGTACAGAAGAAACAGCCTCCATTAAAGTTTGGCCATGAACTGCGTGTGTGTGTGTGTGTTGTTCTCGCTGGATCACTGACAAAGAACTGGCCTTCATGTAGTGTTTATTTATACAGTAAAGAGCCCATTCACTGCTGCGGAGCCGTTTCTCCACGTGACCTCAAAAGCCTTCAGAAGGTTCCTGCGAGCTGCACTTTTGCATGCGTCCATACTTGCCATGCTGACTGTCGCGAATCTAAAATTACGCCTCCTGTTGCAACCGGGCGAATCCCGGGATGAACCCGTGCTCCTCCACGTGCGTTCAGACGTGTCTGTCTGACAAGAACACTCCCTTCACAACCGAAAGCCAAGTAACTAAACAGAGACAGCGGGTGAGTCATCAGGGCGTGAGCATGTTTGAGTGTGTTCCCATCCATTCACCACAATAACACAGAGCTCACAGGCCGGTGGCTCCGGGCCCGAACCGATCCGTCCCGATGACAAGCAGTGTTTGCATAGTGATGGTTACTTGCAGACAGACAAGCTCACAGGGAAGTTTGATCTATGTTTTACATTTAACTGCAGTAAAAGCTGCCATGACCCGGCGGCCAGAGTTAATCTCTTGATCTACGATTGAGTCTCGTGTCTGTCATCGCTAAAAAGAGGAGGGGAAAAAAACGAAACATCTGCCGGAGGAATGAGAACATTTGTCACCCTTTCAAGACAGTTTCAAACAAATTCGAGAGCTGCTTCAGTGTGTCGAAATGAGTCAGTTTGTTTGCTGTTGAGCTGCAGGAGAAAACTAAAGCGCGTTGGCAGCTGGAAGCGACATGTTTTCAACTTCGATCCCCAGAAAAAACGCACAGTGGCGTCCAATAAAGCCGAGATTTATAACTTAGTGCATGATCAGGCCTTGCATCTGTAAGCAGTGATTAAAATAAGGATAATAAAGATGGAATAACATTTGCAGAATTGATAAATAGACAAAAACACTGGACCCCACATGTTAGATAATCCATCCTAAATGCTAATGATATATAATCAGCTATACGTTCGTGCAAAAATGAACAAAACATGCACTAAATGACGATCTGAGACTAAAACAGCTCACGTTTACCTCCTTAGAAATCAAATACGAGTTACGAAATGTAGTTTTCTGTGATTTTCTGCACAGTTTCCACAGTTCATGTACTTTCAACTGTAATTTACTTTTGATTGTAGTTTAGTTTTTTTGTACTCACAGACAGACAGCATGCAAAATACACTGTATTCACTATTATTACACAGCCACTGCATTGGTTTAGTCATGTTATATAATGTTAGGGTGTTGGCACATGGTTGGTTTAGTGTGACGTAACACCACTTGTAACCACTTTTTTTGGACATGAAGTAGAAAGTATGTCATCTCCCTTGTCTTCCTTTAGTTATTTCCACTGTGTCAATTAAAATCCCTCTGCAGTCACTCATTAAACCCCCAAAACTCACCTCTGGGTATCAAAGCTGCATATTTAGGTTTTGTTTTACACCGATCAGCCACAACATCATGACTACTGACAGGTGAAGTGAATAGCATTGATCACATTGGTACTATGTGGTGTTCTGATGGAAAACCTTGGATTTTAACATCCATGTTGATGAGACTTAGACACCCAAATAAACATTGTCCCACAACAAACACACTCCCTCATGCAAATGGAAATCCCAAATGTCACTGCAGGAAAATGCACCCCACCACATGGAAAAAACATCAACCAACATGTTGAGGAACATGACAATGGTCCAACATGTTGATTTGACCTCCAAACTTCCTACACCCCATTGTGATCAAACATCAACAGGATGCAGTGGAATAAGTTGGATTGACAGAGGCCCCACTGCACAAGCCAGAGTACCCAAAGGATCCAGTGCCCTGGTCCTGGTTCCAGACCCCATAGGACACCCTGAGAGGTCCTCTTGTCCATGCCCAATGATTCAGAGCATTTCTGACCACATAAGGGGACCAACACAATATTATCAAATTAATCCTTTGATGACCCCAAACACTTTCTGGATCTCTCTGCTGACCAGCACATTGTTCACCTCAACAGTGATGTTCTCGATGCCTCCCAGGTTTTAAGGCACCAACGGGAGGTTGCCTTTAAAACTGCTGTTTGCATCTGGTTCAGGACCAAGGATTTTTTGTAGAAGAGCTGTAGCCCTGTTTGCAGTGACAGTCTGGGCAGGAATTCTGGGAAGGGCGGACGACTGAGTTGGGGGCAACTGAGTATGGTTGAAGGAGGGGAAACCAGGGGTGCAGGGATCGCCTGAGACGAGCACGATGTCCGTTCGATAACTGTAACCTTGAGGATCAGGGTGGATCAGAACAGCAGGTGGTCATAATGCTATGACTGATTGGTGTTTCCTCTACAATCTATGAAGTCCTGTCCTCTTTCTCCACTCAGCAGTCCTTCTCTCGCTGCAGGGTGAGCACACCAGCTCACCTACGACCTGCTAAAGTTTCTTACATATGAAACCTAAGAAGTCCCAACCTGTGTTTTTGAGACCAGCATCAGTATGCTGCAGTTTTAAAGTGGAAAGTCATGGCCTTGACTGCCTTTTTCAATCATGGCATGCCTACTAGCATATAAAAGACACCCCGCCGACATGCTAACAATGTTAAAAACCTCATTTTTACCACAGGGGGCCTTTTAACTCATCTGTATGGATGCTTTCCATGCTTGTCTCTTAACTGTTAATAAAGGATTGCACCAAATCCACTCAGTTGAGTCTGCAACTGCAAAGTCTGAAACAAAACGCATCACTGCTCATGTAATGCCGGTTGAGGGAATGTATGACACATAAGTACTTCATAAAATGTGATAGTTCCTTAAAACAAGAGGCAAACTGCAACATTGAGACAGCATATCCACCCTCCGTCCAGTGTTCATCACATCGATTATCATATCAAAGTTGAACAAGTTACAGATTTGTGCTTGAATAAGACTGTTTGCCCCACTGACCATGTCTGTAGTGGGAATTTAATATGAGCAAATACTGCCCGTCTGCCTAATATTTAACCAAGATCTAGTCTCCATGAATAATAACCGCCTTCATCATAAAATAATCACACAGGGAATATCTGAATGCCGACTTCCTTTTTTTCTTCCACCTTTCCTGACAATTATCCAAATGTGCCATTGTCATCAGTTCATCCCAAATGAAGCTACAGTGACGTGTTTTTTTGAAACGAGATAAAGAATCAGCGTAAAAGCCGGTGCAGAGAGATTTCTGTGATAGTTTTAATGCTGATCTATCTGTTGGGATCGTCTCAGGGAGAAGTGAAACGGTGAGCATTTTCCAAAAAGTGTACAAAAACCAGACAAACCTCTTTATTAAATGTTCCTACACCAGAGGATTTTTCCTTAAAACTTGTGTTTACTTACTACAACTAGAGCACTGAGCCGAAGTGGATAGGCCTCAATTAGCCTTGCACGTCAGGACAATGCAGTTTTACCCCATTCTTCTTGCAAAACTGCTCCATCTCTGTCAGGTTACAGGGGGGTGGTGAGTGAACAGCTCCCTTCAGATCCACAAATTCTCAATTGAACTGAGCTCTTGGCTCTGACTCCAGAACTTTCACTTTGTTGTCTTTAAACCATTTCAGATTATCTATGGCTAAATGCTTCAGGCCGTTGTCTTGCTGGAAAACAAATCTTCTCCAAAATCACAGCTCTCTTGCAGACTGCATCAGGTTGTCCTCCAGGATTTTTGTATACTTTACTGCATTCATTTTACCCTCTGCAAGCCATCCAAGGCCTGCTGCCGAGAAGCATCCCCACATTATGATGCTAAAACCACCATGTCACACATCATGATGCCGCCACCACCATGCTTCACATCATGATGCCGCCACCACCATGCTTCACATCATGATGCCGCCACCACCATGCTTCACATCATGATGCTGCCACCACCATGCTTCACATTATGATGCCGCCACCACCATGCTTCACATCATGATGCTGCCACCACCATGCCTCACATCATGATGCTGCCACCACCATGCTTCACATCATGATGCTGCCACCACCACACTTTCCATCATGATGTTGCCACCACCATGCTTCACATCATGACGCCGCCACCACCATGCTTCACATCATGATGCTGCCACTACCATTTCTCACATCATGATGCCACCACCACCATGCTTCACATTATGATGCCGCCACCACCATGCTTCACATCATGATGCTGCCACCACCATGCCTCACATCATGATGCTGCCACCACCATGCTTCACATCATGATGCCGCCACCACCATGCTTCACATCATGATGCTGCCACCACCATGCTTCACATTATGATGCCGCCACCACCATGCTTCACATCATGATGCTGCCACCACCATGCCTCACATCATGATGCTGCCACCACCATGCTTCACATCATGATGCTGCCACCACCACACTTTCCATCATGATGTTGCCACCACCATGCTTCACATCATGACGCCGCCACCACCATGCTTCACATCATGATGCTGCCACTACCATTTCTCACATCATGATGCCACCACCACCATGCTTCACATTATGATGCCGCCACCACCATGCTTCACATCATGATGCTGCCACCACCATGCCTCACATCATGATGCTGCCACCACCATGCTTCACATCATGATGCTGCCACTACCATTTCTCACATCATGATGCCACCACCACCATGCTTCACATCATGATGCCGCCACCACCATGCCTCACATCATGATGCCACCACCATCATGCTTCACATGATGATGTCGCCACCACCATTCCTCACATCATGATGCTGCCACCACCATGCTTCACATCATGATGCTGCCACTACCATGCTTCACATCATGATGCTGCCACTACCATGCCTCACATCATGATGCCACCACCACCATGCCTCACATCATGATGCTGCCACCATCATGCTTCACATCATGATGCCACCACCACCATGCTTCACATCATGATGCTGCCACTACCATGCCTCACATCATGATGCTGCCACTACCATGCCTCACATCATGATGCCACCACCACCATGCCTCACATCATGATGCTGCCACCATCATGCTTCACATCATGATGTCGCCACCACCATGCTTCACATAATGATGTCGCCACTACCATGCCTCACATCATGATGCCACCACCACCGTGCCTCACATCATGATGCTGCCACCACTATGCCTCACATCATGATGCCACCACCACCATGCTTCACATCATGATGCTGCCACCACCATGCCTCACATCATGATGCCGCCACCACCGTGCCTCATATCATGATGCCACCACCATCATGCTTCACATCATGATGCCGCCTCATCATGATATATTTTATATTTTTAACTAATTGATATTACTTTATAGAAATCTGTTTTTAGTCTTTCTTTGTACCCTTTTGCCCCAAAAAGACAAATCATACTGATCATGATTCAACGCTAAAAAAAGCAATAAAAGGGAGAAACCTTCAGGGTGGGTGAATACTTTTTATAGGCACTGCATTTGATGATTTTCAAAATAAATCGTGGCGAAAATACAATTTTCTCACTGCACTGGCAGATATTTTTACTTGTTAGTACAAAAAGTGCTTGAGGATTTTTTTTTCTTTCTTCCCCCGACAGTGCGAGAACATTAGGTACAGAACATATTGATCTGATATTATTACTTCTCATCACAGAGCTTATCTTACCTGGCGAGCTGCGACAAGATCGGCAGCAAGACGCAAGAAATAGAAAAGACAGAATCATGCTGTCATTTCTAATCATGTGATTGTCACAGTTAAACGATTCCGGCAGCTGTGACACGTGGAAATCACAGGTCAGGACTTTAAAACTCGGCAGTCACAAGGAATAGACAGACCCAGCTTGCGGCCCGCTGCGCTCGCTCAGAGTTCATAGAGGGCGTAATAAAAGAAATTATACTAATAACTGGTGGGGGGATATGCATAGCAGGTTATGTAATTGTACTCTATATCAATCAATAAAGTCTTGACCTGGGAAATGAGCCCAGCATTAAGCCGGGAGCTGGTTCCTTGGCACCTGCTGAGAGCGATGAAATGAAAGTCAGCATGCAGTGAGGGCTGGAAGGGGAAGAACTGCAGCAGTGCAAAGGGCCTGTATACATTTGACTGACAGGACTGCTGTGTGTGCATTGCATGACGGGGAAGGCACGTATTATCTTAGCATCAGGTGCATTACATTGTTATATTTTTCTCATATAGCTTGCAATAAAAGCACCGGTTTTACAATCACATAGCTATACACATGTGCTAATTTTACTATCCTGCAGCCCCAAGTGACAACAGATTATTACACATCAGCAGCTGGATACTTAATTAGTATACTAAATTGTAGTTGCCCCTTTTAGGAACGTAAAGCACCAGAGGATGTAAGAGCTGCTCAGTGGAAAGTCAGCACATCAGTAAAACGCTTTAGAGATGGAAAACAGTGAGCGCAGACAGGCTGAATGAAAACAGAAGCTTCAGATGACTTCTGTGTTGTTATTATTGTTATTATATAGGACCTAGAGAGAAACGTCTTCCTGTATTTCAGCTGTGTGAAATAACCCATAAACGCAGTTCTGAGAGCACCTCTAGATGTTGAACCAGTGGAAATGAATCAAACGGCAGTAAAACTAAAGTGAAACTGCAGCATTTTCACATCACAAAACATCTCTTCAGCTTCTCGTGTTTCATGTTTTATTGTTTCTCTTTAAAATGTTTAATTGTCCTCTCATTTTTATTGTTTCAGATTTTATTGCTCACCTTCCACATATTTTCCTTGCTCATTAGCCTCCCATAGTTTTACCGCTTCGATTTACTTACTGTGAGAGTCACCTGAATAAGCCGATATAGAAGACGCTGGAGAAGTGATGCTTGTTTCATTGACTGAATTTGGTATTTGCTCTTCCAGACATTCAGTTTTCAGAAGATCTGTCTCTGTGATGCGTTTATGGTTTGGCATAAATTAATCAGCAGAAGAACTGGATGTGGATGATGCCGATTTGGATTTGGATGACGCAACGGACCTTCTGGCATTTCATAGCAGGAAATGCATTAGTGTAACTGATAACATTAAAAAGTGACTGTGATCCAGTTTCGTCTGGTTTCAGACTTTGGATGTTGCTCACCAACAGGACTGAAGCCAGGCTCACACTTACAGGAGTTTTAAAATGCTAACAGATCTTGAATTCGGGTTGCATCATGCGCACAAGGAGAAAGTTCAGTTATTATTCTCTCTAATCTCAGACAAGCACACACAACAGGATTGGAAAATATTGGCACATCACACACTGCAGGATATTATTGTGATTATCCTGCCAGAGGGAGCAATCAGGGAGCAGCGAGCCACCTCATATGATCTCATGGAAAAGCAGATGTAAACCAAATGGAGACTGCAGTGCAACAACTGATAAGTAACGCTAATAATACAATGCAGGGAGGCTAAATTAGTCTGGATTAAAAACTATGTAAAAAAGACGGATGTAGTGATCAGCTCTGGAAAGGGAATCCAGTGTCCTAAAGTGCAAAACCACTGAGCACCACTAGGTGCTGGTTCTAAACACCTCCGGCTCCCATAGACTTCTGCTCAAAAGTCATCATGAAAAGCTAAATCACTGCTTTTTTTCCTCACAAATTATTGTGAAATTTGTTGTTAAAATCCCTCCTTCTGATCAGTGTTCTGGTGGTTCATCTAAAAATAATACCATAATTAAATACCAACAAGGCTTCAAACAGTATGAAACTTGGAGGTCCGGCTGGTTTGACTGACATGTCTGGTCAGTCGTGATCATATGGAGTCATGCTGGTTGAAGTGGGCGAGCAGTCCCGCCCATTCTTCCTCCTTACATCCGCCCTCTTTTCCAAATATGGTCATTCTGCCTACATTAACTCCAAGATGGCGACCAGGAAGTACCAAACTCAAGGCTACACCAATGGTCCACCTATTAGTGGATAAAATTACAGGGGCCACATCCATCTTTTGTGTTCAGTCTATAGTCTGGATGAAGAATTAACTGGGAAGATAAGAAGAGTAAGAACTGGAAGCGAAATTTCAATTATAATATCCATATGTTAGCTACCGTTAGCCTCAAGAGCTAAAATGTGTAGCGTTGCTTGGCAAAAGCACCTGCTGCAGGTGCCAGTGTGATAATTGTAACAAACCAAATTTTAACGTTAAACTTTAAATTTTCCAATTATATATCCAACATGTCGGCTTCGATGAGTCTGTGAGCAGTTAAGGAGGGTTAAAACTGGATCCGTAAACCTCATATTACCAAATAAGTCATCAGTTCAGGCCAACATCCTAGACCAGACCTTTCCTGTTTGATTGTTGCGAGGTGAGAAATGGATAAATCTGCCCAACACTTCTGTAGTCTGAGACCGATTCTTATCGGGACACTTGACTGAATTGACCTATAATTAATAATGTTTGTGTCATCTGTGCTTTTCCTGCTATGAAAAGTCAAAATGTCTTTAGGCTACCAATAGGCTGTCAACACTTTCACCCATTCCAATGAAGAAGACGAATGCAGGCGTCAAAATTTTAAAAAGAAAAAAAATCTCAACGTGTTTGTGCCTCAAGGATATACACAATATGTATTTATGAGGTGTTTTGTCCATGTATAAGGCTTAAATCTAGTTGTTTTGGGGGTATTCAGTCAATAACATTCATCCCATTGGTCACTTCCAGTTCTTTACAGGTTCCAGCCCAAAGCAGAAATTTGACAAAGATGGCAGCAGAAAGTAAATCCAAACTCCAGACGTCAAAATATCCCATTCTAAAATCCACAACATTCAACGGGAACGGCCGTTCTCAAGGATTTACTCTGCAACCTTTAGGGTACGGCGCAGTCTCTCCCCGTAACCACAAGGCCAACTGGTGTCCAGCGAACAATCAGCCGGAAAGGTTGAAAAAGGTCAGCGCTGAAAGGCCCGGCCAGAGTGATTGTCATAGGTTTGCAGGGAGAAGTCTTTCACTTCTTTATAGGTCAATGAAATGTTTCTTTTAAAGGTCAGACATGTACGTCTTTACTCCCCTTCCTTCCTTCCTTCAAAGACCCGACTGATCTCTGTGACACGTGAAGCAGCGATGAAAGTTTCGGCTTCACAAACCGGCAGTCAAGTTTAAACTTCACGCCGGCTAAAGGGCTTCGGAGTCGATGGCGTGGAGATACGAGCGACGCTTCGGCGGAACGTGCTGCCATTACACACACTGCAATAATCTCTCCATCAAATAAAAGGGAGGAGGGTGGGGAAAAAAAATCTAATAAGCATATTAAAGATGAGAGAAGAGTGAATTTTAATCACAGATAAGGATTTTATCAGCCTTTTGTGGGCATAAATCTATTCCACACTTTAGCCTGTCTGAAAGATATTACAAACTGGATCGAGACGGGGAAGGGAGAGAAGAAGTCGTGTTCATTACGGAAACATTAACTCCAAATCCATTTGTTTTCCACGCTAAAATGGACCCAGAGCAGAATATTAATCCAATCTGCTCAGAATAATGAAATCATTAATATGAATTTAATAAAATGTGGGGCCTTATCCTTTTCATGTTCTTGGCTTTTTTCTTTTAATATCAGGCTACTTTTTTTCCCCCCTCCCTGCCATCCAGAGAAGGCCCTGTGAGTCAATTCTGTAATTAAGACACATTAACACGTAACACCTAACAGACTTGCTCAATTACCACGACGGCTATTAAATTATATTGGAGCTAGAGGCGGTGGCATTGCCGGTGTTCGTTATGGAAACTGCTATCCACATATTTCCATCGCTGAGCAGCTTTACGAACTTATAAAAAACGCTGCCGGGGAAGGAAAGACTCCCGTTTCCACAGTCGAATTCATTTGATTTCAGCTTTGAATGTTATTTATTTGTCGCTTTTTCTCAAATGAAGATTGATCTGAAGTGAAAATGACTTTATTCAGAGGGGTGAATAAAGTGAGGACAGACGAGAGACACAAAAACAGATTAAACGCCGCCTCGCACGGATGACAGGCCTTCTCATTTTGGGGAAGGACGTGCGACACAAAGCAGAGCATTCAAATCTCTTCGTGCACAATATAAACATTCAGCCTCCCCTTTCTGCGCCTGTCTGAGCAGCAGTGGTACAGTTTCGCTGCAGCTGAGGATGGGGTGATGGGGGAGTTATGCAATAAGAATGTTGCTGCGCTCTTGAAATAAAACGCATGTGGCAGAAAGTTTCCCTGGAACATTCGCGCTGCTGCAATTTGGGGCTGGGAGGCATATTTGAGAAGCCACAGACGTGGTGTCCACACCGCCAGGAGCGTGGATGGGTTGAAGTCACTACAGTCTGGTGAAGACAGGAGTTGGAACCGAGGAAAATGGCTTGTGTTGTGGCGCCCCCTGCTGGATGACGCTAAGCAGTGGCCCATAAATTTAGTTTGAGAGGAATTTACTCATGTTAAGAATAGAATAGAGTCAAATAGAATAGAGTAGAATATTCTTTATTGATCCCTTACTGGGGGAAATTCATTCATGACAGCAGCTCCAAAAAAATATAAGAAGAAATGTAAAAAAAAAAAACAATAATGAAGTAATAGAATAAGTATGTACATTAAAAAAAGTATATAAATAAATTTTAAAAAGTGTAAAAATTTGCTGTGCAATTGAGTCACGGAGTTGGAAGAAGCCAGTTTTTTTAACATCAGCCAATGATGCTGATGTTGTAAAGTCTTAACGTAGTTGGGATGAATGACCTACAGTAGCGCTCCTTTTTGCAGGGTGGATGTCGCAGTGGGCTGCACGATGGCTCGGTGGCTAGCAGCATCGCTTCACAGCTACAAGATCCCCGATTCGCATCCCGGTTAGTCCCGGTTCGCCTGGGATCTTTCCGTGTGGAGTTTGCATGTTCTCCCTGTGCAGCGTGGGTTTTCACTCCGGCTTCCTCCCACAGTCCAAAAACATGCTGAGGTTAATTGATGATTCTAAATTGTCCATAGGTGTGAATGAGAGTGTGCTTGGTTGTCTGTCTCTACGTGTAGCCCTGAGCCCCCAAGTCGGCTGGGATAGACTCCAGCCCCCCATGACCCTACAGAGGGTTAAGCGGAGTATAGAGGATGGATGGATGGATGTTGTAGTCTGCTGCTAAAGGAGCTGCCTCGAGCCTCCACAGTCTCATGAAGCAGGTGAGAGGGGTTGTGCATGATGGATGTGAGCTTTCTCGCCCACCTCCTCCATGGAGTCCAGAGAGCAGTCTAGGACAGAACCACCCTTCCTGACCAGTCTGTTCAGACTCTTTTTGTGCCCCCCCACCCTCCCCCCAAAAAGCAGACCACTGCATAGAAAAGAGCAGAAGCCACCACAGGGTTTTAAACTGTCCTGAGTAGAGTCTTACACACTCCAAAGGACCTCAGTCTTCTTAGCAGGTGGAGACGACTCTGGCCTTTTTTGTGCAGGACATCATGTTGTTTGACCAGTCCGGTTTATTGTTGAGGTTAACACCCATAGGTCTCCACCATCTCAATGTCCAGACCGTGGATATTCATCTGTACAGTCTGGGATGTCTTCCCCCTGCAGAAGTCGATGACCATCTCCTTTGTCTTACCGCCGTTGTGCTGGAGATGTTTCTGCTCACACCAGTCGACCAAGTCAGTGGTGGCGGTCCTGGTGGTCCCGATCGTCCCCCCTCAGATACGCACCCTTAAGGAAGCATTAGTGGCTCTATGTGGATTAAAATCAAGAAAATGTCCAGGGAGGATTCGTGCAAACGCAAGTGCAAGTGCAAGTGCACAAAGTAGCCGTCGGCAATTGGGTGGAAAAAATAAAATAAAGTTAACAGAAACAAGCCATGAATACAGACATTTGCAGCTCCGGACAGAAATTCTCACCATTAGCACTGAAAATATGACATATCCAACACAAATAAGATGCAGAATTAAGTAAATAATCCAGACTTAATTTGCCATCAAGATTCAGATAAATACTGCAACATGTGTTCTCATCCACCTTGTTTCCGTGTACGAACTAGTGCAGCCGTGAGTTTAGGTTTCTACAAGAATTTGAAAACACAAATGATCTTTTGTACAAGAAAATTGACTCCAAGAAACAAGGAATGTGTTTCGATGTGCCTCAACTTATTAGATGTGTCGAATCAGGAAACCCAACCAGACAAACACAGGAGGGTTGATAACAGACATCTGCAATAATACGATCGGAATAAACAAATAAATAACTGGCAATTGCAACCTCATGTCACAGATTGAGGCAGCAACAAAGATATTCCAGGCGTGTTCATCGTTTTTTTTCGGTCCCCTGGGAGCGGCGGCTTTGAAACTCGGTTCCATTGTAGCTTGTACTTGCAGCGTTTCCTGTGTCGGGTTGTGTTTTTTTTCTGTTTTTGAAACATGTTTCTGCTCCTTCTGTATACCGCACAGGTGTTGTGAAATTGGTGAAGACGTATCCCTAGTTGGGCTTTGTGTACTTATTTGCATGCGCTTTTCTTCAGCCGGATTGCATCAGGCTTTGGGAGTCACTTTAACATAGAGCAAGACTGCAGCTCATTGCAGTGATGCCGGGTTTTAACAGCTAATCCCAGCGAGCCTCACATCACAGATTATAATTAAAATGAACATAGCAGATACGATGCAGTGCTTCTCTCAGCTAAGATGAAATAAATTCGTTGTATTATCAGATTTTAATGCAGTCTGATTTTATATTTGCAGCTTAATTACTTCATTGCGCCATTAGAGGGCAGCACAGAACCATGTTCAGAAGATCAATCTGCTGTATATTGTATGTGCTCCACTATTTTTCCTCAAACAGACCGATTCCTAACTTAAATGCTTCTAAAGTGAGAATTAACCGAGCAGTACCCCTCATATTCATGCATGTATGTTCAATTCTGTTCACTATAAAACTCATGATAGATAGTTTTTCGCGCTCACAGGACACCACATGTTGCAGTAGTTCGACTTCAAAACCAGTTCTGCTATTTCAGATCGATGATTTTCATTTCTAACTTGCAGTTCTTTCATATTTAGACATTAAAGGACAGACATTTTCTTTACGTCTCAGTGACTCCAGCTGTAGGAGGCGACTGCAAAGCCTCTTTAGGGTGAGATTCTATTTTCAAACTCGTGTGCGTCAAGATGCTTTTTTTTTCTTTTTTTTTTTGGTGTCACATAATATGAAGCGGTTTCACAAGCGTTGCATCACAATTTCAGCGGCTGCTTCTGGAAGTGTGACATTGCCTTGGAAGCGAGACAGGTCATCTCACCTCACCGGCTTTAAAAAAAAAGAAGAAGGAGAAGAGAGATTCAGATTCAGCGCGAGAATAGATCGCTCGTTGCGGCGGATGCTCGCTGTGGTCCTCATCAGGAGACGCCGGGTGGCTCCGGCTGCTGGCAGCTCTGCTAGCGTTTCTAGTCGGCCTCATCCATCTATCAGGCCAAACTGTTAAATCACTCACAGCTTGGCTTATAAACTCCGCACATAGCACAAGAATACAAGAAAGCAGCTGAAAAAACAGAACATTTCTGGAGTCCGAGCTCAGATATTTATGTGTGCTGTGTTTTTAAAGTGATACCAGAAGTTCTGAACTATGAATAGAACAATATTTGGTCCCTGTTTGGTTTACATTATGAAAAAATCTTATTTTTCTTAGTAATTGGTCCTAAGTGGTTCTCCCACGTATATCACATTCCTGCACATTTGGTCTCTAAATAGTGGAAACATTACCAAACTAACAACTGGAAGTCCTCTCAGTATACCAGCTGCATTAGATCCAGTTCATTTCATTGTCAGGATGCTGTCCTTTTCCAAGCTCAGTGTGTTTGAAAATCCAGATATGCTGAGTTTTAATTTGCTTACAGGCCCTGGAGAGGACCTGATGCAATAACAAAACCAAGGACCATTTAAATTACCAGTAGCTTGAACAACATCAGTCAATATTGAGGAAATCATTTCAAAAAGCCCCTTTTTACTTACAGTCTTGAACAAAAGTGAACATAAACTTGTAAAGACTCAAAGTGTTGAGTGTACTATGACTCCTAGGATAAATTTCTATGATGTAATCCAGTGGTGTCAAACTCCGGTCCTCGAGGGCCACAATCCTGCATGTTTTAGGTGTTTCCCTCTTCCAACACACCTGATTCAAATGATCAGGATCGTTATCAGGCTTCTGCAGAGCTGGACGATGAGCTGATCATTGAATCAGGTGTGTTGGAAGAAGGAAACACCTAAAACATGCAGGATTGTGGCCCTCGAGGACCAGAGTTTGACACCCCTGATGTAATCATTGAAACACGTGTCTTTGTCACAAAAAACAATCACATATTTTAGTTCTTTCAGAGGTATTTCATAGGTCTTCTGGATTTATGACAAAATCTGCTGGGTAAAAAATATACGTACAGTAAATTATAATATTTGTTGGATCAGCGAATTTCACCTTAACTAGGTGCTTTTGGTTTCCGACCACAAGCTTCTGGTTGTATCTCTGACCTTCCCCTTGACAGAATTAGTGCAGTTAAATCAAATTCGTTGGCTTTCTGTCACAGACTTTTTTCTTCATCACAGTCCACAGGTTCTTGGGGAGGCCAGTCTAAAACCTTCATTCCAGCCTGATTTAACATTTCTTTACCACTTTTGATGTTTGTTTTGGGCCATTGTTTTGTTGAAACACTCAAGATCCAACCTTCTGGCTGATGATTTTAGTTTTCCCTGAAGAATGAGAAGGTAATTCTTCTTTTTTATAATTCTATTTACTTTGTGTAAAACACCAGATCCCCAGAACATAATAATGCCACCACCGTGCCTGACGGTAGGTTTGCTGTTCTTGGTTTTGGGACCTGTAGCTGCTTTGAAATGGCTCCAAGTGACTTTCCTGACTTGCTCAAGTCACTGGTTGGCTTTTTCTGAACGGTGCTCGGCTCCTTAGACTTTTCCATTGTAGTTTTTGTGGCCGAGTCTAATGAGTGCATCAAATTAAAAATGGCTCACAGGAGTCATCAGCTGTAGTCAAACGCAGTCACTCAACAACTCAAGAGGTGGTGCCACGAAGAAAATTTTAGTAACACAACTTTCTACATCACCAAAACAGATAATTCAAGTTGTCTGTATCATTTTATTCTTTATTATTTATATATATTTGGTTCAGCAGATTTTGTCATATTTCAAAAAACCTATAAGGAGTCTATAAAATAAAGAAAGGCAACATGTTTCTGTAATCCCATCACAAAAAATAAAGATTTATAAAGTCATAGGAGTCGTAGGAAGCTCAAGAATGCCTTGATATACATTCACAAGTGTGTGTTAACTTTCACGACTGTACACACATGTCCACACATGCACGTTTTCATCTGTATTGCACTTAATCATTAATGGTACTTTTGTCAGATGATTGTAGTCACAAATTGGGAAAAATAAAACTGTGAGACTTTACACACTTTGCATGATAGTTGTGATGACATATTTCTTCTAGGTCTGGGAAAGAATGTCGGAAAAATAAAAAGTGGTGAAATTCGTTGGGGAAGTTATGGAATCATCATCACCTTGTAAAAATTTCCATGCAGCACAAATTACGTTGTGAAAGAAGACCGACAGACGCAAAGAAAGGAAGAAAGAAAGAAGCCTTGAGGCCTCGTGCTCTGTCAGCTTCTGTTTGAAAGGTGGATCGACGGCTCGGCTAAATAGCTCTAATTTACGAGCTCTGGGGTCTCAGGTGGGCTGTATGTTAACAATTGTCTGGACGGCTGGAGAGCACACTGGCTGTCTGGCCTGGGCACCTGCCAAATGCTATCCATCACACTCTCCCATAGGGAAACACACGTTCTCCTCCAGCCGACCTCCTCGCCGAATCTCTAAATCCTCCAGACGCTAAAGACATCCAGCGGCAGCTCAGTGTCTGCATGTGAGTGGACTGTACGTCTTAATATGTGTGTGTGTGGAGGAAACCGTCTTCATCTGTGTCCTTTAACCCTCCATGATGTGTTTTATTCATACGATGAGCCGGCTGGATGCAGGGACACGATCACGGGTTTGTGTCTTTACACGTTACAGTTAATCCTTTATATATTAATACGCTCATGTGTTGTCTAGAAGTGCGTCGTCTCCTGACAACCTGGGGAGGATGTTATCCTCGTTTCAACCTCGGATGGAAAGAAACAGTATACACGACGTTCTAAAGCCAAGTATTTGAATTTATATAGTTTACGGCATCCAGAAAATCCATGTGAGGAAATGGCTCAGTTACTGAACACTTGTCAGGTTGGAATATTAAACTCAATCCAGTGTTATTGCTTTTAAAAATCCTGAAGATAAGCGATATTGTGGATTTCCCCGGTGAGGGATCAATAAAGTTTATCGTATCTTATATACTTTTCTAGGCTTTGTGAACTCAGATGTAATGACACCTTATTTATCTGGTCTACTGTTGAGACGGAGGGCTGCAGGGACACCCACAGGCAGAGAGTAACAGTGATTAAAGACCCTGTAGCAACCAATGACGTAATAATTTTGGCTATTTTTAATGTAATAAAGCCAATAATGTAATAAAGTTTTGGAGCCAATACATAATACTCTTCAGTGTGAATGAGTGTTCATGTTCTATGTTGCATGTTGGAGTTAAGTGCCATTATAGAGCCAGTCCAGTTGTCCAGCGCCGGCGCTATGTTTTCTATGTTGGAGTATTATTACCGTAACTTTGTTAAAGTTTGTCAGATTAGAAAAATTCCAACGGTGTTGGAAAGCTGAGAAGTGTGGGCATGAGCACATATATGGTTCATCACGGTAGTCACAACCATTTGACGTAGGCATTCATAGCAAAACACCAGAAGCATCGTGAGACGTCTACACGGCTTCTCAATAAGTCGTGTAGCCAAATAAAACCGTGATGAACCATATATGTGCACAGGCCCACACTTCTCAGCTTTCCAATTTTTTCTAATCGCACAAACTTTGACGGAGTTACGGTAATAACACTCCGACATAGAAAACAGCGCTGTGGCCATAGGTAAAGGGATAAATACAGTTTGAGGTGAGGACTGAATCGTTTTTCCTTGAGAAATGTTTGAAAAAAGGTTTGAATGAAATGTTTTCCAAGAAATAAATGTGGTAAATTCATTTGACAATTCAACATCCAACAGAGATGCTGACATGAAATGATGAATTTACATATCTAAGCACACAGACAATATTCTAAATAAAGATTTTGTACAACAGATAATTCTCAAATGGGCTCTAACAATCATAGTTAAGGAGAGTGGGAGCTACATGGGACGTATCCTTGATGAATGAATATGACCACTATGCCATCCACTAGACCTATTTTTGATGAGCAAACTGCACAAAAACTGCAAAAATAATCTTCTATTGCCAAGAAATGCAGTCCTGTTTATGCATTATTACATTATCGGCTGGAGTTATTACATTTTCAAAGGATTTCTTTTTTAAAATGCTAGACTGTTAACGTAATAACTTATTACATTATTGACAAGATGTTGTTACGTTATTGGCCATTGTTACGTTATTTTTTACCGAGGTAACATGTTCATGTGGTGTTTTTCTATGCCCGATACAAAAGAACCAAATACACAGTGTAGCTATGGAAGAGGATTTCCACTTTGAAACGTCAGTGTACCAATGACAGGCTCAAAAACACGACTTCAGATTTCCAGGTCTTTATACGTAACAAACCTAAAGAGCTAATCCTGTCAGCCTGCAGGGCGGGGATTTTTGCATCACTATTCTTCAAAATCAGTTTCTGGCTCCAACATTTATGGAAAAATAACTCCAATATTACAAGTTGTCATTGTTTATAGAGTAGTTTCACAATGAGCTGGTGTGCCGGAGCTGCAGCCAGTGGTGAGTGGAGAGAGAGATGAAATCACTTCTAAGCCATTTTAATGTAAGACGGGATTATTTTCTTGTGGGGAAAAATGTAACTTTGATACACAAAAATGAGTTTTTTGGGGCTACATCAGTGACCAGAGCTGGACTTTAACAACAGTAGCAGAAGGAGACAGACAGTCAGGTAACCGATAATCACTACTGTAAGAAGAATGAAGAAAATCACACTGTAATAAATGACTGATGAATACAGTTCCAAAGCATCTCCAGTGTGTGGCTCCTCTTTCAACACTACAAATAATCCAGGCGAAGCCCCTGTAGGACTATTTCAATGCCTTCTCTGGCTGTACAAACTGCAGCTGTGGCTTCTACAAGATCTGTTGTTGGATGAAACTCCAGCACTGAGGGTTTTCCAAAAAGGAGAAAAATAGAGGCAAACCCTGTTGTGTTGTGTTGTGTTGTGAGCTGGTAATGTTCCCTGGTTGCTTAGCATTTCGCTCTCCATCCATCCACTCCTACAGTTTGGTTGTTAATTACAGCATCACTGTGATGGCAAAAGGTCAGAGCGGATCAGTCACTGGGGCTCTGACTGGACGACTGCTGCTTCCAGTCACCAGGTCAGTAGAGCTGATAAAACACCAGCTGATCCA